>CM067370.1:179869959-180334959 GCA_034401795.1 Chaetoderma sp. LZ-2023a | reverse complement strand
TAGCTGCCACTGTTTCCTTCCTGTTCTCGTTAAGAACGTTTCAAATGGCCTCTCGTCGCGTGCAGTAGTGGCCACAACACACCACACCACACCACACCACACCCATACCCGTCAATACAGTAGTCGTTTATTTTCCAAAATAACAGATGTCTATTTAATAGAATCGCTTCAGCTATGTATAATCTTCTCTTGGTCTGCCTACGTCAACACCCAAACTAGCAAGGTCCGGCTTATGAATGCTGCAAAGGTCACTTCCCACCCTTGTTTATGCCTATACGTTTCATACGTGGCCCGTGATCCGTGTCGTATCCGTGAGAAATGTGAACATATAGAGAAATGGTTGATAAAAAAATCAATTGATAAGTTCTGTGTCCGCGTGTGCGTCCGCAGCGAATTGAAGTGTTCGATTTTTCACCGTTGTACGGACAGACACGCGTCTATTTTGGGAGCTGATACATACATATGTATTTTAATTTATTTAATGTAACAGTCGATTTAAGTGTTCCACCGCCACCACCGCCCCTCCCCCCCCCCCACACCGCCATGCCCAATAAAAATAGGGCAATGGCTTCCCACTGAGAATACACCGCTAATGTAATGCCTCTAATGTAATGACCGGCCATCTTGAGTTGCTATTTCACTTAAATATGCAATACATTATACTGTTCCGATGATAAACTAGTGTCATAAAAGTATTGAAGTCCGTATATCATTGAAAAACACATCCAATTTTCTAAACATTTCTGTATTATCATTTTTTTAAATACGTCAATAGGGAAGTGTTTATTGACACTAATCATTGTTCTAGGGCACACAGCAGATCTGATTCATAACAGTTTGTTAGTTTGCTGGCTTTCTCAGAACCACCCCAATGAATGTCTCTGCATCCGCGAGGAACAGCCCCTTGATAAAGGCAGAGGCATCCACATTCTGAATAGAGCCACACGCTGTAAGTCGACCCTTTAACGCTTTAACCGTCGAATTTGTTCAAGAAAATTTTAAGTTTCTCATTGAAAATGTCCATTTGCAGACCAAGAGAAGACTATTTTTGAAAACTTACCACTGGTATGACTGGCTCTGTTATCGACCCAGTCATTCCAGTGGTAAATTAAAAAATAATAATCTTCTCTTGGTCTGCAAATGGACATTTCTCAAGACCAATGCAGAAGTCGTTTTCGGCATATATGAGTGTTAAAGGGTTACGTCAACGGTGCCTTAAAGCGCTCAAAATTGCTACTCATATAAATTGACAATTCATTGCTCAAAATTTTTCCAAGTAAATTAACAATCTTTTACTTAAATTTACAAAAAAAAATACCGTTCTATTGTCCTGCAAATGGACAGTCCTCAAAACCGCTACAGATGCCGGTTTTTGACGAGCCGGACTATTAATGGATTAGCCGTCAAATAAGTCGAAATTTCAGCTTGGAGAGTGTCCATTTGTAGGCCAAGAGAAGACTACTGCTGAAAATTCATATCAAAGCAAGATGTCCCGATCTCTACACCATGAGCTGGTTGGAAAGGCAAAGCCATTTCCATTTCATGGCTTGTATTATTATATACAGATGAAATCAAAATGCCAAAAAAGAAAGAATAGGTGGTGAGCCAATGAAATCATTCAAGACCTCTCCCCAAAACTCATTGTCCTTTCAGTCTGCAGGTTTCCTTGTGTTTGGGCATTGTGGATGCTGTGGAATACTTAAATTGACCATAAAATAAAATAAAATACTTACATACTTAGTCTGCCTATTTCTTCATATCCCTAATGGGCCCTTTCCCGTTTATCCATCAGTCATATCAACTACGTGACGTGAAAGCTGATGTCATAATCAATTACGTCATTAATAACGTAGATAAGTTCATCACGAACGCTTAATTGATGAGCGTTGTTGTACAAATTGTAGGTGTTTACTATTTAATAAACAGTCTGTTGAATATTTTGAAACTAATTCGACTGTACGCTGTTGCTGTCATAGGCAGCGACAGCGCCCAGCCAAATTGGTTTCAAAATATTCAATAGCTTACCTGTATAACGTTCTGGAACCCGAGATTCAGAGAGTGCAACGCTGACCCAGCCTGGGTGGAGCTTAACTAGAGATGGGCAGGCATAGATAAAATTGGATTCCTCCCTTAGCTTTTGTGTTCGTCCGTGTCCATGGGAAAATCGGCCATTGAGCGATTCCTCGCGGACGTGTGTACGGCTTCGGACACGGAACTGATCGATGGATAATTGAATGGTATTAGGTTCGGATTCCAGTTAAACAGGTCCCATTCACGATCAATGGATAATTGTCAACCTTTTATCCCCCCCCTCCCCGCCCTCTCCCTACCTCCCTCCCTCCCTCTCTCCCGCTCTCCGCCCCCCCCCCCCCCCCAACCCAACCCCACCCCCACTCCCTATCTCCTAGAGCGAGAGAGAGAGGGAGAGAGAGAAAGAGAGAGAGAGAGAGAGAGAGAGAGAGAGAGAGAGAGAGAGAGAGAGAGAGACGCGATTTTTCGCTTATACGGACACGGGTACGGGCCACGGGCCATGTATGAACGGGTGTCCAGCTTAATTAGCCGTTATGTACAATTGTCCAACTTATGCATTAATAATGGTGACATTATCTATCTACAGATGTGGGTACATGGAGGCGGCTACTACAGTGGCACGGCCGCCCTGTGGTTGTATGACGGGAAGGTGTTAGCCAGCCGGACCGGCGTAATACTGGTGTCAGCTAACTATCGAGTAGGATCGTTGGGATTTCTCGCCACGGGCGATGAAAGGATTAAAGGTAAGATAGCTTTGACGAATTAGGCTATGCCCACGCTTGCTCTCCATTCAGTCGTAATGGATGATTCTAGTTTTAGCTATGCCCTGCCCACCTCTAGTTAAGCCCCACCCACGCGTTTCTCGTGTTGGCATCGTTCGATCCCCGCACTCTCTGAATCTCAATTTCCAGAAAATTATACAGGTAAGGCGTTGAATATTTTGAAACTAATTTGACTGTGTGCTGTTGCTGCCTACGTTACGTAGTTGATTATGACGTCATTTGATTGATGGGTAAACTGGAAAGGTCCATTGACATTTGCTTTGCCTATGGAATCATCGTGTCCAGATTTGTTACAAGTCAATCAAGTAAAAAATAACAAATCGTGATGACTAAATAATTTGGTATCGATTTCATTGGCGAAATTCAAATTTGTCCTATGTTATTCAGCAACTTATAATGGTACCCACCCACCAATGTGTGTATGATTACTGTTTTTGCGGCTGTAGTAGTAGAAACATCCTACAGTTGCAATCAGTCATTCCTCGCTTTTGCCCACTGTATCTTGTCCTCAGCCAAAGTCTTTATCTTCCCCTGGTCCATTCTTCTTTTGACTGCACCGAGACCTGCTTTCTTGAGGTCACCTCGTAGCACGCTTAACAGATTTATGCAATGAATTCCTCACCTGACTTTGTATTTGCTGGCTCCCAGTAGGGCGAATTCCAGGGCACTCTGTGCTGGTGTGTCACCTGCCATCCTTAGCACATGGACAAACATGGACCCTCTTTGTTGGGCGACCTTTACGGACTGCGGCGATCTATTACACTTCTTATATAGCGTATCACTGGAAATTATGCTGTCTGGCCATCGGCGTCCAGTGATGGTGTATATGTGTCTGCAGTGGCAAGCATCGAGTTTGTCGAGAGCTGTCTTTGGAGCTGCCTAGCTATTACAGCTATACAGTATCAAGGATACGCAGCTTTCGTTGTATAAACGTAGTCTTTTTGTCAAGGACATCTTTGATCTACGAATCCATAGTTTCCAGAAGGACCGGAAAGCTATGTTCCACATGGCGCAGCGTGCATCAATGTCAGCAGTAGTACAAATCAGTGAGCCCAGGATTTTGCTTTTCCACCATCGTTTGCCGCCAGGAAGTGGATCGTCATTTTCTTTAGTATCAGGCTTTGTAGAAAGTATATGTGGGTGAACTCTGTTTTGGATTCATTCACAAACAGATTCTCAGTTTTCGGCTTGGTTGCAGCTATTGAGAGAAGATCGCCAATTTGTTTCTTTTCCTCCTCTATGAAGTCCATGTCGTCGGCATATTCCATCTCCAGCAGCATACCCAGTATTGACACTGGGGGTTTGGTCTTGTCGAATTTTCACGGACGGATTTCAACGCAGCAACAAGGTAACAGGTGAAAATCACAGGGGATAGATCATCTCCCTGGGGGTGGGGGAAGGGGGGGGGGGTGTCAATTGATGTCTGCAGACTTCCATGACTTGACTCGTACTCTCAGCTTGGTGTCTGCAAGTAGTAGTCTCACTAATCTTAGCTCATCAGCATTGCAACTTGTCTGGCGTAGTACATCTAGGATCTTTGATCGTTTAATTGTGGCGAAGGCTCGTGACATGTAAATGCCCATTTTGTGGAAGTCCCAGTGCTTCGACATGACGACTGGCACACGCATGCGTTGAGCCCATACAATGTCTGTGCAGCTGCGTCCACGTTCAAAGTCACTTTGACATGTTCCGGTGAAGTAATCGCTCGTGGCATAGAGTAACATTGGATAGGAGTTTCTGTATGCTGTTGAGGAGCACAATGGGCCGCAGATTGGCTGGGGCCTGGTGGATTATTGGGCTTGGGTAGCATAATATGAGTGCCCTGGCCTACAGCATCGATGGGAAGATGTTGTATAAAAGCTGAAGTGATTAAGTCCATTTTAGGGCTCTGCATGCGTTCTTAACTTCTACTGTTTTAATTGGTGTTAGTATTGGCCTGTCGGTCTCCTGAGAACGGGTGCAAGTGCTCATTATCGTGGTCAGTGACCTGTTTCTTGAACCATTCTCGAATTGCCTCGGCTTTGCTCAGGTCAGTCCCGATAAAGTTTCTTTCAGAGTTGTGTACGGTGAGTGCTGGTGTGTAGTCAGAAACTCTCAGTACTCGGGCTGCCTGAAACATTTTGTGACAGTCATCTGTCGCAGTGATTTCATATGTTAGGGAGTCTGCTTGTTGAATAGCAAGATATTTTAAGCATTCGCTGATTTCGCGCAGAATGTTATTGCGTTCCATGCGTAGTTTGGTGCTGTCTTCACTTTGGCCACTTTGATGAATGTGCAGTCGTAAGGCTTTCTGCTCTCCTGATAGCTCTACTACCACAGGGTCATCAGTATACCTAGTTCAGTTATTTTTAGAACTCCTATGGTGCTGTTAGCTGATGATTCCATAGATTTCAGTATTTTGGTTAGGGCTTCGTTTGGATCGGAGCTGACGTCAATGTTAGTTATTTGCTCCCCTAGGCTCTTTTTGTATGACATTTGAGTGTCAGTGTCGCTGGTGAGCTGGGGTAGGTTGTAGATGACTCTATCCTCTTGCCTGGTAGGACATTTGTACATTAGGTAGAGATGGTTGTTCTGAGAAAGACTTTTTCTCAAGACCACTGTTGAAGCCGTGCAATGACTGGCTTATAGATAGAATTGAGGTCTGCACCTCCATAGGAACGAGCATCCCGAAGTATGGGGTTTGCTTCTGTTTTGCATAGTATGAAATCGGTTTGCTTAAAGCCCATTTGGGGCTTTGCGATCCGCAATTTGTCCTGCCCATGTAGCCAATAGTTCTAGATATGACGAAGCGTTCCACCAAAGCGACATTTGAAAAAATAATCAAGGGCCATAACACTGCTCTCCTCCATCAGATCACTTTCATCATCGTATGCTGACTTTAAATATAAATGCAGATATGGGCATTTTAACATAATCAGAAACGTGTTGGTTAGTACAATTTTGAACACGATGTAAGAAATATTCGACAGCAATAGCTTCCAATCAAATTTAGATGTAGACTATACATACACATTCACAAAAGACAACCCAGATTTTCTATTGGTTTATATTCACGAGTCTTCTAAATTTGGTTAAAAAGGTAAAACTATCTGTTTATTAAATATCCATTCACAGGCCAAGAGGAGAAGACTATTTCTAAAAATGTACAACTGGATGGCCGGCTCGGTTGTCGAGCCAGTCATTCATGTGGTAGATTTTGTTTAAAATAGTCTTTTCTTGGCCTGTAAATGGATATTCTTCAAGACAACTGCCAAGGCCGGTTGCGGCCGCCTTCACCATGAAACGGTTAATCCATCAGAATTCTTGTCTGTTTATTTTTACTTTATATTGGAGAAATTAGAAGCATCGGGAAAAAGAGACCACGGTTCTGTTCCATTTTTTAATATCTCTTTCCTTCTTGGAATTCGTGATCTCTGCCTACACACACACACCCCCCACCCCACCCCGAGTTCGTGTCTTCAGAGCGTGCTTTTTAAGGTCAATCAAGGGTGTATTGTTAGTGTAAAGATAAGCATTAATTAATGAATCACTGTCCAGGGAACGATGTTTGAGTTAAGGATGATTGGTCCTGAGATATCTTATTTTCTTATGTCTATGAGGGAGAGATTAAAGTGAAACTGAAAACACATTTTTTTATCGAGCCATTAGTATACGAATTAGGTCTATAACCATTGTTGATAAGGGATTAACTAGCCCTTTACCCCTCAAAATTTGTTTTTTTTTAATTTGAATTCTCTCTTAGAAAATGTCAGTTTTCGGATCAAGTGAGAGGATATTTTTGAAAATGTATCACTGGAATGGCTGGCTCAATTAAATTGAGCCAATTTCAGCGGTAAATTTTCAAAACAGTTTTCTCTTGTTCTGAGAAAGACTTTTTCTCAAGACCACTGTTGAAGCCGTTTTTGTCCGTCTTGAATTTTAAAGGACTATGTTGAATACTTTGAGCTTAATTTGACCTTTGATCAGTTTGTGTTCAAAGATTTATTTCAACGACCTAGTGTCAGCTTAGGTCTTTCATCTTCTATAGCGTCTAGTTCTATTCGGGATCTACAAAAAATATGTTCTTAAACAAGGCAGTCATCAACATAATTTAGAAATCACATTTTGAACTAGCTTTTGAAAGCGTGTTATCTTGTCAACTTGTCATATAGGTACGACATGATAGTTGCCATTCTCTTAAAGCAGAGTGACAATGCGAATCCGATCTGTCAGTCAAGTATATGACGTAATAATCAATTACATCACGACTGACGTCACAATCACAATGGCGTATTATAGCTCGATAGCGATGTTGGAAAAGCCCGTCAAGTGTACGAATTGTATGTCTTTGATGAATTTACAATATACAAAGGCAGCAATGGCTCTATGTCAATTTAATTTCAAAATATCAAATAGCTTACCTGTATAGTTACTTTGAAACTTAGATTCTGGATACTCAAGTTTCAAAGTTTCAAATCGCTTCAAACAGGCCTAAACAACGGGCGGAGCCTAACTAGAAATGGGCGGGACGTAGCTAAGCATAGATCCTCTATTACGTACGATAAATTACAATCTTGATACAGTAACACATCCTTTCATAGTTTGCAAATCATTTTTCTTCTGTATTATAACTAGAGATTATCTCCGGTCAAAAGGTCACCGATTTTGGCTGTTACTTACAATCTGGAAACTGTGCATTGATGCTGTGCAAAGGGCCGATTAAGGAATACCATCGTCTGGATAGCGAGGATAAGATGAATTGAGTATTTCTTAACTGTCAGACTGATGCCTGTCAGCAGACAATAATTCCAATGGACAATAACTCTGAACCTGCTGAATATTTTGAAGACAATTTGACTGAAAGTTGCTGGTGCTTGACCACCAACAACTTTCAGTCAAATTGTTTTCAAAATAGTCAGCATATCGAGAGTTAAACCCCATGGAAAATGTAGTCGGCTATAATTCAGTGACCATATTATTCAAGTCTGTGTTTTGCTAATCAAAGTCTCATTATCTTATCACTAGGTAACTTTGGACTTATGGATCACGTTCTTGCGTTGAAATGGATCCAAAAGAACATCGAAGCATTCGGGGGAGACCCTGATAGCGTGACGTTGTTTGGCGAGAGTGCAGGAGCATCCATTATCGGCTTCGACATGATATCCCCTATCAGTCAAGATCTATTTCTTCGCGGGATCTTCCAATCCGGCAGTCCGCTGGGCAAATGGGCATTCATGGCTCCACAGGTCGCCCGTGAACGCTCCAAACTCTTCTTCGAGGCAATCGGATGCCCGGACGACGAACAAGTGCTGGAGTGTCTGCAAAATCCGGAGATCACCGCAACCGATATCCTGAACAATGAATGGGTTGACGGGAACTTCCTCGTGTTTCCATGGGTACCGACGGTGGATAATTTTCTCGTATTAGACAAGCCGAGTAATATGATTGAGCGACTGGACATGAAGAAGAAACAGCTGCTACTAGGAGCTAACAAAGACGAAGGTACGTTCTGGATCATGTACGCCATCCCAACATACAAAAGGAACACTACCAGCCTCCAGTCATTGTCTGATCTGGTTGACGCCATCAACATTGTCGATTACGATGTCCCGCCCAAAGGTCGAGAGGCGATCTTCAACCACTACACTCACTGGATCAAGCCGTTCGACGAAGCAGCGATTCGTGATTCGTTGGACGATATCGTTGGCGATCGTAGCTTCATCTGCCCAACTGCAGATTTTGCGAATGCGAACGTGGCCATGAGGCAGGACACTTACTTCTACAACCTGGAGTACCGCGCTAGTACCGAGGTGTGGCCGAACTGGATGGGTGTGATCCATGGTGCTGATATACAGGTGAGGCAGAGGCTGGGGGCTAGGAGTGCATGATATTGAGATAGAAAATATCGTGATACTGGAGGTATTAAAATCACGATTTATCGATATATCGTATGTTGCAATGCTGGAAGAAGCATTGATGGCTGGGGCATGTGTGGTGGCACGATTCGGGGCACATAACATACATTGTCAACAGCATCAATGAAAGGCTTTCTGTTGAATAATTTGAAATTAATTTGACTGGAATCTGTTGCTGCGTAATTTCAAAATAATCAACATCTTAGAATGATTTATTTACGACTTTTCGATTATTCCAAAATAGCAGCTTAAAATCGCGATTTTTATTAGAATCGCTATATATCTAAATATCGTACACCCATAGTTGACACCATTTTAACATCCACGTCCTAAGCATCAGTTGCTAAATATAGTTCACGATCAGATTTATCTGGCAGGTAACATCTGAAGCAAAAATTCGGACAAGAATCAGACAAGAATCTAAACAACCAGATAAAGCTATCAGGCAAAGTCTGATGAAAATGAGAAAATCTGATGCAAAAATCTGAAGTCAAATCTGACGCCGAGCACGTCTGCTATGGAGAGTATGCTCATGTACGTTTTCTGTTGATTTGTATCCCATGATAAAGCAGGCTTAGTGAATCCCACACCCATAAAGCTACAGCTGCAAATCTTTCGATAAGATCTCCCAAAAAAGTGATATGGGCGCGTTCATTCTGGTTGCTCATGATAACGTATTTCAAGGATGCTTTCTGATTATGACTGACCATGCATTCAAATAAAATCTGAAGAAACTGAACTTCTTCAACTTTTCAGATTCGACTTCAAAGACCAGACGTCAGAAATCTGACTTCAAATTTACACTATTAGATTGTATCGAAGTCAACAAATCTGACAAGATAAGTGTCTCTCTCTCTCTCTCTCTCTCTCTCTCTCTCTCTCTCTCTCTCTCTCTCTCTCTCTCTCTCTCTCTCTCTCTCTCTCTCTCTCTCTCTCTCTCTCTCTCTCTCTCTCTCTCTCTCTATCTTTCTGATCGTATAAATCGGACTTAAGCTTAGACATAGCATGCGAACTGCTGGTCATCTTGAGAATAGTGATGCTGACTGTTGATGCTGTCTAAGGCAGCAACAGCTTTTAGCAAATCCGTTGTCAAAGTGACCACCAATCATCGTTCCACGAGCTTCTACAAAAGTGTTCCCTTTTTAAAGCTTGAATATATCAACAAAAGTCACGAATCATACATAAGCCATGGGGTATTTAGTAGATTTGTATAGTTGGTAGATGCCATTGACTTGACTGTTTATACGTACAATGTTAGTTTGACCTTTTGTCCGGTATAGTCATGCACAATCTCTAATCATCGCACGTGCATTGAAGTCATTCGCAAGCAAGATTCTGAATTGGGAAGCACCCATGATCACGCTAATGTCAATCAGTTTAAATTAACTTAATGGCAAGATATCTTTGTACTGATATAAATGTAGGCAAAATGTATTGGCGAAGTTCTTCAGATTCCGATGGCTTGTGGAGGTACATTCAGCTCCTGCACAACGATAATGATGACTTGAAGGGGTTTGTGTACATTTTGGAGATTTGGGGCGATTCTGCTTCATAGATGGCTAGGCCTATTCCACATGAATTATCAAAAAAGGTTTACTATTGTTGCTGTAGTAATCATTAGATTTATTTCCACGCGCAATCTCCATGTGGTATGTAAATATTTGTTTATTTGTCGGCTGTCTATTGTGTATCCACATTTCTGTCCGTAGTGGGTGTTTGGCATGCCTATGAACAAGTCACGTGGCTACACTGACGACGAGGTGGTTTTGTCTGATCGCATCATGACGTACTGGACGAACTTTGCCAAATACGGGTAAGGTGATTGATGATGATGATGATGATGATGATGATGTTGCCCGTGGAGGCAGTGACATGACGACGATGACGACATCGTTGTTGTCATCGGCGGTGGCAGCCGCGGCGAGGCAATGTGTTTCATTTGGGCCATATGACATGGAATTGAACCCACTCTATTTACTTAGTTGATAAATAAGGCCCGTTTTATAAGTTGAACTTTCTGTCGCGCCGCGCTAATGACAACTGGTTGATTTATATAGTGGACTCTGTCATTTTCAGGCGGATTTTACTGGCACAGCACAAGAGAAGTTCGACTTATAAATCGGGCCTTACCCATGTTGCTCTAGGATGTAGCCTCCCCCACGCTTTATATCCAAATTGGTTAACAGTCCTAAAGTTGAAAGGTTTTGGTCAAGTATTTGGGATCACACGGAAAAAGGCACCATTTCGGATTCAGAATAGCGGTTGTTCTCCCTGAAAAATCAATTAAACTCCATGATGCTCATGCTAAATTAATTTCTCATAAATAGCGGTCGTACGTACAAAGGTTTCTGGCAGGTTTGCAACATGCTACATACTGGCCTTATTTTATTGCGCGTGTTTTAATAATAATACTCGAGCAACATCCTTGTTCCGTGCATACGCACACGTTCCCATGACGTCACTGGCTTTCAGCTGAGCACCAGTGACGTCATGTTAGCACATGTATATGAATAGAACAATTATGTTCACAAAATTTACTACGCCTGATTGAACTGAAGAAAACACGTTTATCTCTACTTTATGCACGTCAGTGATTTAAAATATTCTATGTCGTATGTGTAGGGCCTTAATTAATAACATGCATTGATAACATTACAATATCCTACGAGTGAGGAGAACTTGCATTTAAGCCAATCTTTGTACGAAGGCACCTTGTATTTTTGCATTCTCACGCTGTGAAATCTGACGTAATGTCGGGAGATGGGATTTTTATGCATCACAGATTCCAAAGACTGACTTGTAGTGAATGATGTCCAGATTTAAATGTCACCATTTCTCGCCTTAAAGGCACACCTCCAGGAAATTTATTCATGTAATCGGAATACGGAAATTTGGTTGTCAACATCATCTTCATCATCCTATCAAATTAAAATCACCTCACTGCTTGTCAATCTAACCACATTTTCGGCTGTTTTAAGTTATCGCCGTATGGAACAATGGTGGGTGGAGGCGACGGTTTGGTGCAGTGGTTAGCGTTCAAGACCACTTAACAGGAGAATGCGGTTCGCGCCTGAGCTGTGCATTATATTGCCGTCGTTGGAAACATGGGCAATTCGCTCCTTGCCTCTCTCCGCCCAGGATTATAAATTGGTACCAGTGTAACAGCTGGAAAAGTGATCAATAATAGATTGAAATAAAACCAGTCTAAATATGGCGGGAATAGGGCCTGGAGTTAGGGACTCGCTAGACGCCAATTAACCCAATAACAACCTAGCAACGGTAGCTAGGCCCACGGTCAGCTTGGCAGATAGTTTGTTTACTTCACGTGCGCATTGACATGTCAATTAACGTGTCAATTGCATTAATTTTCAATGATTAGTGCTTTCCTAACAGGTACAATACCCGTTATTATATAATGCATTTAGAGATAGGTGTCAGCTTTCGGGAAGCCTTTTTTCCAAGTAATCGAAACGTCTATTTTACCCGCTTGGAAACTGCATGTGCCTGTTAGCTGAAATCCCAAACGATGTCTTCTGAACGAACAATGTTACGGAATGCAGGAATCCAGTATGCACACGCTTTTCCTGAATTGAGTTCGATTGATCGATCCATCAACTATCAATCGACTATCAATTTCCACAAAACTATACAAGTAAGCTGTTGAATATGTCGAAACTAATTTGACCGAGTGCTGGTACTGCCTATGGCAGCGACAGCGCCCAGTCAAACTAGTTTCAAAATATTCAAAAGATTATTTATTAAATAGTAAAGACATACAATTCGTACAACAATGTTTAGTTCGTCATCAATTAAGCTTTCTTGATTAACTTCAATAAAACTACAAATTGTATGTCTTTACGATTTAATAAACATGTTGTTGAATATTTTGAAACTAATTTGACTAGGCCCGTTTGCTGCCATAGGCAGTAACAGCACCCAGTCAAATTAATTACAAAATATTCAACAGCTTACCTGTTTAGTTTTCTGGAAATTGATAGTCATGGAGTTACGCGATAGATCGACACCAACACGGGCGAAGTGTGGGTGGAGAAGGGCGGGCATAGCTAAAACTGGATTCCGCCATCGTATGTCTTTGATGAATTTACAACCCCTACACGCACGCACGCACGCACGCACGCACGCACGCACGCACGCACGCACGCACGCACGCACGCACGCACGCACGCACGCACGCACGCACGCACGCACGCACGCACGCACGCACGCACGCACGCACGCACGCACGCACGCACACACACACACACACACACACGCCACACACACACACACACGCCACACACACACGCACGCACGCACGCACGCACGCACGCACGCACGCACGCACGCACGCACGCACGCACGCACATTGGTTTCAAAGTATTTAACAAATTGTTGCATAGTTACAATGGAGTTTAGATTCTGGGAAGTCAGGTCCCAAAGTTTCAAATCGATTGCAACATGCGCAAAAAAGTGGGCGGAGCTTAGTTAGAAATGGGTGGGGCATAGGTTGACATGGATTACTCTATTGATACCATTTATATTATCCAGAAACCCGAATGGTAACGAAGCGAGTGGATTGCCAAGATGGCTGAGGTATAACTGGCGGGAGCAGTACATGGATATCAATGGCAGCTTCTGGATGTCGCGGGAGTCGCACCCAGCTGGACGGCAATGTGATTTCTGGAAACTTATCAATCAATTGTAGCGATGACCACGTGACTATGTGCGCACAGATTACGCGAATGTTCACGCGCGCATGGTCGCACACGTGTATAAATGCAGACATACATTCACGCACCTACTGAACTGCTTATGAGCGCACGCATGCACGCATGCATGAACGCACGCATACACACGCACGCGCGCGTGTGTATGCACACCTTTACACATACACGCGCGAAGGATCAACAGGGGGGAGGGGGGGGGGGTCTAATCACGTCATGTCCAACGCGTCATTCACACTTTCATTATCACACTGACGTAGCAATAATTGACGTGGCACTAATCGAACAGTTTTAGTTGACTGATATTTGTTAGTGTAAAGGCTTTAGGTTTTTAGGGTCTCGGGCAAGCATAATCCAACCAGGGTCTTGGAGTGGTGTCCCAATGCCATAGGCAGGTGGTCCGGGGTTTTTTACCCCCGGGAATTTCGAAAGTTGGATGCTCTGGGAAGCCGTTCTGCATTCGAAACAACATGCTTATTTTGCGTCATAACTTTGGCTATATGGCGATTTCCTTGCCAAAACAATATTTTTGTAGCAACATTTGGGGCCACTAAATTGTGGATCCCTGGGCGGTCGTCCGGTTGTCCACTAAAAAGCTGCAACTGCCGTAAAGCGACGAAGCAAGGCCGTTAATATGGGCAACATGTTAAGCGTAGTATGAAACGTTGCGGTTTTTTTATTTTATTTAAAAAGCATCGAATTTGTTTTAAATGAATAATTTTTTGTCGGATTGTGGAAAATTCCGGAAGAAATAATCAGTGTCATAAGCGTATACGGCTTATACAATTAAACATATATTAGGTCCTAATTGACACATATTTTGCATCGATCCGGGAAAAGTGTACTCATGGCGGATGCTAAAGTAAATCACATGGGCGTGTAAGGCGCACGCAATGAGGCCCACGCCGCTAACCTTCTAGTGCTAAGTGTTGAAGGCTATATTTGGGCTACCGGTTATCTATTTTTAAAACTACGTTGCTGTACCTAAGGGTCAATTTCTCTGGTTCTACTTCCTGATACATATTATTCCTTAGACGAATCAGATCAAGTAATATGACGTCATGATCAAATAAGTCACATGTTAGCTGACAGCACAATAAAAATGGCATAGCTCCGTGGCGAAAATTGAACGATCTGCCACTAAACTGTATTAATTTACAATTTAATACTGATACACAATCTTATACAGGCCCTTGTATATACTTTGATACTAATTTGATCGGGAGCCTGTTGCTGCCATAGGCAGCAGCAGTGGCCAGTTAAATTAGTTTCAAAATATTCAACATATTACCTGTATAGTTACCTTGAATTAGATTCTGGGAATTTCAATGTTTCAAATCAGTTCCAACTCGCGCAACAAAGTGGGCGGAGCTTAGCTAGAAAATGGACGTGGTGTAAATAGAAATGGGACCGTATTTTGCTAAATAAGAAATGATACAAATGATAATCAATGGATGAATCCAGTTTTAGCTATGCCCCGCCAATCTCTAGCTGAGCTCTACCACCCTGAACTCACTGAGTATCAATTTCCAGAAAACTATACAGGTAACCGGTTGAATATTTTGAAACTAAGTTGACTGGATGCTGTTACCGCCGATGGCAACAAACGCGTCCAGTCATATTAGTCTCAAAATATTCAACGGAACATTTATTAAGTAGCAAAGATATACTCGTACAACATTCGTACAACTTGACAGGCTATTCCAGGTTTATGACGGACTATTTCTGTCGATTATGAGTGTGGATTGTGACGTCAACCTATATGTGACGTAGTTGATTATGATATCAATACTTAACTGACAGCCTGGATTCCACTATTGTCTCCTGTTTGCAAGTGTTTTTGTACAATGAATGTTAACGCTACCCGACAACATTGTTATACATTCGTTCATACAGTTTAATATTAATAATTCCTAATCGTTTATAAATGATGGCAAATAAAACTGGCGCCTAAAATGGTGTTTGAAGAATCAATGTGTGTTTGTTCATATTTTCGCTATGCCAATCTTCAAACTACCAATACTACTTTATGTGGATGATACAGTGATCATGGGAGAAAGCCCCCAGGACCTGCAGAATTCACTTGATATATTTGATGAATATGTTGGTAAATGGAAACTAAAAATAAACCAGGATAAAACTAACGTAGTAGTATTCGGAAGTACTAAACGGTATTACAGCAAGCTTAAATTTAACATTAAGGGAAACCCAATAGAAATTGTTGATAGCTATAGATACCTAGGCAATAACTTTTTATTCAAAGGCCGTCTCATATGCGCGCAAAAACACATAGCTGAACAAGCCTGTAAAGCTGCTTATGCACTAAATCGTCGTGTGCGGAAATTAGACCTACCAGTTGACTGCCATATACGGCTATTCCAAAAGACGATCGAACCCATTTTACTATATGGCGACGAGATCATAGGCATTGAAAACTGCACTATCAAGGAAAAGGGAAAACTTAATTTTTTTAAACAGGTATTGAAAATAAAACGCAGCACACCATCATACATGGTATATGGTGAAGTGGGAGAAAAACCATTAAAGCGCTTTATAAAACAACGAATGATAACTGGGAGGGAAACTAAACTATCAGCTCAAATATATGCATATGCACTAAATGATTACCTCCAAAACAACACGTACTACAGGTAGATACACGCCATAAAGGGGATTTTAGAGGAAACTGGACTGGGTTACATTTGGACAGCTCAATCAGTAGCCCAGGTAAATGACATAAAACGAATTAGCAAACAAAACCTCGAAGATCAATTTCTCCAGAACTGGTTTGGAGAAATGGGAGAATCATGGAAGGGGAAAACATATAAATCATTCAAAGGAAACATTAAAAATGGAGCATCATCTCCAAGCATTGACAGACAGAAATAGATTTACGTTTGCAAAATTTAGAACAAGCAACCGCTACTTACCAATCGAAAAGGGCCGATGGGAGGGGGTACCGAGAGATGCACGTACTTGTCACTTGTGTTCACAGAATGACATAAGGGACGAGTACCACTATGTACTTGTGTGCGACTATTTCAAGAATGAAAGACAAAAACATCTGCCAAAATTCTATTACAACAGACATAACTACTTTAAATTTTCAGAGCTATTCTCAACAAAAAACACACGATTGTTAAGAAAATTGTGTGCCTTTATCCGTATAATATCAAATGAATTCCCGAAAAGATAATAATATTTTATTATAACATGTAAACAATCGACATCTATGTCAACAACAACAACAACAACAACAGCATCACCACCACCACCACCACCAACAACAACAACATCATCATCAACAACAATAGCAACAACAACAGCGGCAGCAACAATAACAACAACAATGATAGTAGTTGTGGCAATAATACTGATAATGACGGTGATAATAATACTGCTAATACCAAAAATGATAATAAGTTTAAAATTAAAATAATAATAATAATAATAATAATAATAATAATAATAATAATAATAATAATAATAATAATAATGATCATTGTAATGACGATGGAAATGTGTTGATGTCGTTAGTGATAATGATAATAAGCTAGCATGATGTTGTTAATAATAATAATAATAATAATAATAATAATAATAATAATAATAATAATAATAATAATAATAATAATAATACAATTGTGTATAAATGATTACAGCTGTGTACATACAAAATAATTTTAATATGAAAAATCCCCATACGTCACAATATGGTGACCTGGGTGTAAATAAACTTGAACTTGAACTTGAACTTGAAGCATGCCTCAACCCGTTCAACCATAACATGGCGTCAAAAACAGAGAAATTGATTGATCATTTAAGGGTCGATATTCACACCAAATTGCTTGAAAATGAATGGTTAAATTTGATGGTTTCATTCCGTATAAATTAATATAATTTTCTAGTTATGAAGTTGAATTCGGGACTCGTATCTCTAACTCATTTTCACAACTTAAAAATATATTAATTTATACGTAATGGAATCATCATATGTTAAGATTTATCTCCTTTCATTACATCTAGGCACACAATTTAAGCATCTAAAAGTACACAATTTTAACAATTTAATTTTCAAGCATTTTGATCTGAATATGCACCTTTAACACGTAAATTTGGTCAAGAAATTTTTTAATTGTACTCAATGACTATCCAATTGAGGGATCCGATTAGTCACTCAAGTATCTGACGTCACAATCACATGTACGTCACATGTTAGCTGAGGTCACAATCAGAATGGGGTATCTCTGTCACGAAAATCGAAGATTCCGTCACTAAATCGTGGGCCTACATATGCAGCAACAGCTTCCAGCGAAATTAATTCCAAAATATTCAACAACTTACATGTATAGTTCAGGTGACATTGAGATTCTGGAAGTGCAGTTTTCAAAGCGTTAAAATTGGCAACTTGAAGGACTATTAAGCGCGTATGACGGGCTTAGATACGCCATTCATGACGTATTTGAGTGTGACGTCAGCCTAAATGTGGCATAGCCCAATTGATTATCACCGCGGAAAGACTGGCTTTCTCTATTACACAGCGTTACTGAAAGAAAATCTCATCTTATCTTATATTAACCATTCAGGTGATAGAATTTGTCACTCGCAATCCATCACTGACATTTTAGCTTTTCATCATACCGATAACGAAACATATTCAGACTTTATAGTCAATAAAAGTTTCTAGATTTCTACATCCTATGATGGCTGTCATAATTTACTATTTAACCAATCAGACAAAGCCCAGAGTGTCTGCCTCGGGATGCCTACAGTCCAGTTAGTTTCCAAATATTCAATAGATTATATGTTTCGCAGCTTTGAATTTAATGGAACTTTCCAAGTTTATCCATCGATCGCATGACGTCATATGACGTCATAACCAACCAAGTGACGTGTATGTTGATGGCATCATCATTACGTCCTAAATGATTCTATACGGCCCATATTTAACTCTTAATAGTCCGACACGTTGTACGAATTGTATGTCTCTACTATTTAATAAACATGCTGTTGAATATTTTGAAACTAATTTGACTGGGCGCTGTTGCTGCCATAGGCTTACCTGTATAGTTTTCTGGAAATTGATAGTCAGAGATTGATCGATCCCAACACGAGCGAGGTGTGAGTGGAGCTTAGCTGGAGATGGGCGGGGCATAGCTAAAACTGGAAAGGTCCATGAGATATTGAGATATCTCATGCGGCAACCGTCATCAGTGAGATTAGTCTCGAAATACTCAACAGAATATGTTGACAGATGTGAAGTTGTTGTTGTTGTTGTTGTTGTTGTTGTTGTTGTTGTTGTTGTTGTTGTTGTTGTTGTTGTTGTCAGTACCAGATTAAGCCTTGCCAGGGCCAGGGGTGGGGAGGGGGAGTGTTGTGTGGAAAAGAATATTTGTGGAGTTGGGTGGAAGCGAAAGGCAAAGCAAAAGGAGGTCCGGGGTCCTCCCCCAGAAAATTTTGAAACATAGATGCTCGCAGATGGCATCTCCCGCAATTCCGGAGGTAAATTTGGACCATCAGTTGGCTGTTAAATTATTCTTTTTTAGCCATTTAATTTCATTTTTTTTGTTCACTCAATTTTTTAACTGTCCAATTGTTCAGGACTGGATAAAAAAAAATGAATGAAAAAAAAAAGAAATTAATTAGCTAATAATAGAATAATTCCACAGCCATCTGAGGGGCGGACATATTTACCCCTGGAAGCGCAGGTGGTGTCATCTGAGAGCATCTAGAAGATAACAAATAATATTAAACTGTAATACAATCATGAACCATCCGACCACTAAAACATCAAAAAAGTCTCAAAACAAAAGAACACTCTTTAATAAGAATAATACTGAAACAATATATAATGGGCGGATAAGAATAACGCACGTACGCACGCACGCACACACACACACACTCCCCCTACTACAGGGAGGCACATATGGTTATATGGTCAGACTGTCATAAGGTTATATCGTACATATTCCATACAAAGAATAACTTAAAATGACTAGCTTCTCACGTGAGCTTGAGGGACGCTGAATGACCACTCGCCACTAGTTTGCCATCACTCATCATCAGAAAACTCTAACAAAAAAGGAACCCATTACCAACGAATAATACTGAAACAATATATAATAGACAATAAGACGAACAATGTAAGTCTGTAATGTAATTTCCATTCCATTACAGTGTTCATCTTCTGAGGCGGACCAGAAATTATTGAAGGGGTGGTCCTTGGGGTAGGTATGGGAGGGACTCTCGGAGGGTTGTCCTCCTCTCAAAAAGAGGGGTGGTGGGTTTCGTGGTGGGGTGGGGGTAGAGTGCTCCCCCCGAGAAATCTTGTGAATTTAAAACTGCTGAGTTTTGATTTCCAACACTTTGAGTAGAAATATTTAATATTACCTGTAATTTACAGCATTCTTGGAGATAATCAATCAGTCAAATCAAAAAACGAGTATCTATCGTAAGACAGATAATAAGATTGTGAATATGCATTAACCTATCATTCTATTCGCCTTATGCAGTTTCTCTTTTTACAAACGAAAATAACTCTGGACATCATGTCCAAACCGCTATTCTCGTTGGTAAAAAGAGAAATTGCATAAAACACATTATTCACTCCCAAAAAATTTTTGATAGAAAATTGGGTGCTGGTCAAGTGCAAATGCACCCCCCCCCCCCCACTCCCGCTGCCCCTACTATAATCCGCTACAGGTTGTTGTTGCTGCTACTGCTGCTGCTGCTGCTGTTGTTGTTGTTGTTGTTAGTTGAAATGTATTCTAGCTGCCTTGCTGAAAGGGGAACAACCTCGGTTATGCTAAATGTAGTACTAATCTAAGAGTAGTCTCCCGTATATAGTTGCTCGTTAATATATCACGTGCTAGTTTACGTATTTTCAGGAAACATATTAATTATTGGCGGCTGGACACGGGATTGAAGGAAGGGCGTGTCCTCGTATTGATTATTATACCTGATTGTGTGTAAGAGTGAAGTTTGAACTCTTACCATTCTGATGTCAACCGTTTAATTTTTCAAATTAAATTAAAAGATGAACTAGTGTTCATTTTTTCAAAAATTTGGTGTAAGATGCTGCTGTCGTATACAGCAACATCGTCCACCCAAGTTGTTGAAAAATGTACACCAGATTCGTTGCTGTCGAACCAATAAAAATAGAATCCTAACATCAGAGTGGTAACGGTTAGGAGACCTAGAAATTGCAAACTGTGTAAGAGTTATATACACCTGTGCAAAAGTTAAGCACCACCCTATTTTTACGCACATGCGAGGGTATATTCATGTGCTATGAAGAAAGCAATAGCATAAACAATTATGTACCCATCCATCTTAGTGCAAGAGGTAATAATGCAACTAGAGGAATGCTGATTATGATGGTGGGGAAACACTGTATGTTTTTGTTTGAACTTGAAAACGAGGCCTGAATATGGTTACGTTGACACAACTGACAACTATTGCCCTACAGTTGACACACGTGGCTAGATTGTCATTAATGGTGTCTGAAAACGAAGTTTAACATCTGTGCACGAGTTTGAGACTGTCATTATTAATACCGGGTATATCCACCTTGTGCCTGGATGACGGCCTGGACACGACGTCTCATGCTGGTCACCAACCGACTGATACGCCATTGTGGTATTCGTTGCCATTCAAGATGGAGTGCGTCTGTTAATTCCTGTAGGTTCTGCACAGGAGGATCCCTCCTTCTCACCATGTTTCCCAGAATGTCCCAGATATGCTCAATAGGGTTCATGTCAGGGCTCCTTGCTGGCCATGGTAGGGTTTCGATGGCATTCTGGCGAAGGTATTCATGCACAGCTCTAGCACGATGTGGTCGGGCGTTGTCATCCATGAATATAGGGTGGGTTCCAGGTGCATGATTTACAAAATGAGGGACCACAACTCTATCCAGTATGGAATCTTGATATCTTTGTCCATTTAGTGTTCCAGGTACAGTCAACAGATCCAGCTTACAATCAAATGAGATGCACCCCCATATCATAACGGAACTTCCACCAAATGGAACTTCTTCCATGATGTTACGTTGGTCGTACGCCGTGCGTCTGGACCTCCATCCACGAGTTCGACCATCTGTGGCATGAAGCAGGAACCGACTTTCATCGGACTAGTGTACCCGTCTCCAGGATCTCATGTTCCAGTGTCTTCTTTCGTTGCACCACCTCAGACGCTCCTCTTTGTGGTGTGCAGTGAGGAGAGGACGTCTGACAGGTCTCCTAGCTTTCATGCCAGCAGCATACAGTCTCCTTTTGACGGTAGACATTGACACTCTATTGCGCGTTTCCCATTGCTGGCTGAGCACTCTGCTGTTGGTGAATGGATATCTCCTAACAAGGCGTACTAGGGCTCGATCATCACGGGCAGTAGTCTTCTTCGGTCTTCCAGATCTAGGCCTGTCCTTCACCTCGTTAGTTTGCCCATGTTTTGCAATCAAACGACTGATTACAGTATGGTTAATGTTCAGCTGTCTGCCAATCTCTCTGCATGACATACCAGTGGTATGCATGCCTATGATTTGCCATTTCACACGATCACTTAACCTTCGTCTTGCCATAGCGGTTCACAATCAAGAGCTAATTCTCTCTGTACAAATAAACCACGGTCATGAACACAAAATTCCTAATCTTGTCGCCTAAATCTGTATGTAATGTTCTACACCTCAAACTGGACTTTTACATAACTGAACACGTGTGCTGTTTCCCGCCACGCACGGACATCAAGCGGCGTGAAGTCATGCATGCATGTGCATTTCGTACTTGGAATTATGTCAGCTAACGCGGGGACAAAAAGTATGGCAGCCTAGTTGTACCATCATGTTTCTACGTTCTATTGTTTTTGCTGGTGCTTAACTTTTGCACAGGTGTATATATCGCGTGCATAATGGAATTATAAATGCACGATCTACCCCTAATTTACCATAATGTTTAGGCCCTGATCAATTTCTCATTATACCAGCCAGTTAGTCAGATTTTCAAAATATTCAAAGAAGTTTCAGCGGTGAGCAGGTATCGTTGTGATATTCATATCAGTGTATTCATGGGGTATACGCCACCCCAATGGTTCACCGAACTTTCTCTCCATTTGCCATCAAGCCTACGGCCTGGTCAACGGATGATGAATACACCCGTCAAGCACACGCACGCACGCACACACGCACACACACGCCCATACGATTAACGCTGGCAAGTGTGGGGTTCTCCTATGGAGGTAGGCTTTGTTCATATTCCCACTGCTAGTAGCAGTTCTAAGCCGCCAATCCTGGTGACTCACCTAAGAGATATTGAAACGACTAACAGGTGTTAAAATATCCATAATAAAAGTCAGTATTGATTTTAATATCCGTCAGACCCTGAATTCACAGTGTCTCAATTTCTCAACAAGTCAACGGGTTAGCTGCTGAATGTTTAGAAGCTAATTCGACTAGAAGTCATTGCAACGACTTCTAGTTGAAATTAGCTTCAAATTATTCACCAGCGTAATTCGTAACCTGCACGATAAATAATATTGAAATATTTAATGTTTAAATTGACATGGGGCAAATAGACACCATGAGCCTATCAGCGTGAACTGATCACATATGACATCGGCCCATATCGATCAGAGGCGTATATAGGCCTGTAGCGCCATATGGGCCTGAAGTAATAGGCCTACAGTAACGCTCATAAACAAAGTTAAAACTTTTGCAAAACAAAAAACCCAGATATGAACAGAATGTTAGTTAGTAAGAAATTCTCTGTTGAATATTTTTAAACATACTTGGATAAGAAATTCCAATCAAATTTTGCTCAAAATATTCAACAATACGTTTTATTATGTTTTGGAAACATGATACATTATTTGTGAGGTGTACTGTGTATTAGGTTATTTTACATTTTGAGTAAAATATGGATTTTTTTTTTATTGGGATCCATTTTTCTTTAGAAATCAATATTGCATGGGACACCACGTGTGTCAGGTTCAATACGAACCTTTCAACACGAGACAATCAAAATCTATAACTAACTCTAACCCTTTTATGGCAAAGTTTTCTGTAGAGGAACCCAGTTTATCGATCAATCACACGACGTTATAATGACCTACGTCACATGTAGGCTGACGCCATAATCGTTTACGGCATGAATAACGCGATTTAGTCCGTCATAAGCGCTTAATAGTCCGTAAAGTTGTACGAATTGTATGTCTTTAGTAACATTATGTTGAACATTTAGAAAGTAATTTGACCGGGCGCTGTTGCTGCCATAGGTCAAAATATTCAACAGCTGACGTGTATTGTTTTCAGGAAATTGAGATTCAGAGACTCCATGGATCGGGCAAAGCGTGGGTGTAGCTAAAACTGTATTCCCCTAGTTGGCGTGTGTAGCTAAGAAGTATCCGCCGAAGCAGGTCAAAATGTCCTTTGTAATGGCCATGAGAAATGTGCAGGGCCGACTATTTTTACCCTCGCCCTGTAAGGTCAAGAGGTTATTTCGATCGGGTCTGTCTGTCGTTCATTAATATCGATCATTGGTTCTATGAACCCTGCCATTGACGACGCACTGACGTTAGGATATAGCTCAGTCAATCATCTGAAATGTAATTGTTACCTTTTTTAGTCTTCGACCCTAACGGGGCTCGAACCCTGACAATTTCTGCGAGACCATCCCTGTAGCGCTTATGAGGCGAGTACTTTTCCACTAGACCACAGACCAGAGGACATTTAAATCCTCTTTTACTGGACTACCTTTCAGCGACCTGTCTCACAATCACACGAATATACCTTTCAGCTCTATCCATTCATCATATGACACGTCATAATGAACTACGTGACGTATAGAACAACATCATAATCAATGACGGCATTATGACGTCATGAATGACGTAGATAAGTACGTCACGAACACATTGTTGAAGACGGACTATGCGTTGTTGTACGAATTGTATGTCTGTACTATTTAATAAATATTATTTGAATTTTGAAACTAATTTGACTGGCGCTAGGCAGCAACAGCACCCACTCAAATTAGTTCCAAAATATTTAACAGCTTATCTGTATAGTTTTCTGGAGTTCAGGGATCGATCGATCCCAACACGAGCAAGGTGTGGGTGGAGCTTAGCTAGTGGTGGGCGGGACTTGGCAAAAACTGGAAAGGTCCATTAGCGCTCCGTGATCCGTCCTTCCTTTTATTTATATATATATATATATATATATATATATATATATATATATATATATATATATATATATATATATATATATATATATATATATATATATATATATATATATATATATATATATATATATATATATATATATATATATATATATATATATATATATATATATATATATATATATATATATATATATATATATATATATATATATATATATCACTATAGGCGCTCGCATGTATATCTTTCATTATTGCCAAGCATTAGTTCTATGAACCCTGTCATTGGCGACGCACTGGCACTAGGATATATCTCGGTCAGTCATTTGGAATGTAATTTATTTTATTTTATTTTTCATAAGTTCCAATTTGAATTTTATGATGGGTCCCCAACATGTTATTCAAATCAGAAATGGTGCTAAGGAACTTGGCATTGGAACGCTGGTGAGATGCCTAATGAATTCAAAATTAACAGGCATTTTAGCCTTTAGTTTTCAAAATTCTTTAGAGTATTTATGCATATTCTAGTGGCTCCTTTTTAAGCATTAAGATTCTTTTGGATTTATTGACAGTTCCGTACTGTTCTTCACTTTCCTGGTTGATCAACCAATTTTATCCGCAAATACTATGCTAATCTAAGCAAACTTTGACTAAATATCGCTAAACCTAAACTGAGCATATGACAAGCCAGGTTAAGAAACATCTGTTTATTATTTTATAAGCCAGATATATTGCATAAGCTTGATTAGATGTTAAGTAATCTTATTTCAAATTAACTTTTTCTAGCATAAAACACATGACATCCTAACAAGAATGCATTGAGTAAGATTTTTATATAACCGACAATATGATCTGTTCATATGCTGAAAATTGTGCAACAATCGAATGTATAGTTGCTAAGATATATACAGGACAAGATAAGCAGTGTATTTTGCAAATAAAACCTTCATAGAGTCAGCTCTACACTATGATTAAGACAAGGGAGACAATTTGAAGTGTATCGCTATGGAGTCATGCATGGAGAGTTGTTACTAAAGAAAATGTCGTCTGCTTTACATTATATACAATTATTTACAGGTGTATGCTGATTATATAAATAAGTCTTAAATTGATAACAGGTTTTTTTATTTCCATTATGTGCAATCTAAATAATCATGCTTAGTTATATTTCATCTTTCAAAATTAGTATATATTCCATTTGGTACCAGTTTTCGCGTACAGGAAACAAGACATTTTGACAGGATATCATCATTGGTCCAAAGGTAGAGACTTTGACTTATAAACCATAAGTACAACGGTTCGAATCCTGGCTAATACTGAATACAATTTAATTGATAAAAATTATTTTACATTAAAATCTTTTATATATCTAGTCATTCCGATACACTGTTACTATGCACATTTTATTTCAGGTACTTCTGTTGATATCATATGCAATTCTTATGACGTTGGTAGTTTTATTTTTCATTTCTATTATGTTATTTTTTCTTTATAGTTTCTTGGCAAATGCAGTTTCCAATACGATTTAAAATTAAAGCATTTTAATATATTTATCAATCAGACCTCATGTGACACCTAACCAGACCTTCCGCTTGATTTATCAAGACGGAGTTGCTGTACCAAAGGCACGATAGAAGGTTTGGGCAGCCTGTTTGTCAGAAGTAATAGCATGGTTAAAAGCTACATAATCAAGATCATCGATACGGTAAAGGTGTTAAATGAAAAATAGATAATGCACTAGTTTATATTTAGAAAACAATGTTTTGATGTTTAAACTGTTAATGATTCATCAGACAGTTTTAGCCTGTATTGTTTAATAAGTTTAAATTAGTTTGCCAATAAGTACATGATATTTTAGTTTTAAAATTTTATCAGTGATGTTGGTTAAATTCTCCTTATAAAAAACATCAAAAATAAATAAATAAATAACTCATATCAGCAATTCGTGGGATTTCCATTTGGGGTGGAGTGGCGTAATCAGAGAGGCGGATACATTAGGTATTCGGGTTAACTACAAGTCAACGGTCATCTCCCTTTCAAGCCCGTTCATATTATCCCCACGTTTTGAGAAACGTCGCGGATATTAAAATCACCCCCATCTGTCCGTCCATCTTTCTGTCTGACCATCCTTCCAAACCTTTGCGGTGGAATTCAACCGAATTTGATATGTGGGTTTCCCATATATAATTGTGGATTCGTGACGGCATATACGTTTGGCTCCGCCCGGTGGGGGTCAGGAGATGATGTCCATGGAGTATAAACATTATACAATTTATACAGTGTCACGACAGTTTACATGATATTTATATCTGTATAGATTAACTGTTAAGATTGAATCCCTTGGTGTAGATTTACTACAGTAATGTGATTGGTTCTTTTCAGGCAAGCTATTTTCATAATAACCATTTTTTCGGTCACAATTTGACTTTGTTATCGGGTATTATCTTTACGGACTATGTTTGTAGGCTGTGTTTGTGCGACAGTTTCATCCTTTTTGGAAATGCTTAATAATTGCATTTATTAGTCGGCAACCCTTACATAGTAGTTGTTGTTATGGTTAGAGAATAACTGGGAAAATAAAAAATAATTTGGTCGCTTACGGTATTATTTAGGTAGTGTATCGTAATGTATGGAAAAAGTTACAATTAAAAACGTAATGAAACTCATCTCCAATTTCGTTTTGGTCCCAAATACTGCATTTCCTTTATTCGCTTAGTATTCCTTCACACCTTTCTATTGGTAATGAATGGTTACTGGTCCTATACCTACCGATCAATATTCTGTTTCTACCATTAAGTCTAAGGAGGTATGGTTCCGTTTCCCAGTTAGTCTTAAAAGAATTATAGATCTTAGCATTCCACGATTCCTGCACTTGGGCGAGCCACGTTTGGTTTAAACAGAATTTATTTTTGGTCTAAGTGGGAGCACGATAAGACATACACACGTCTTATGCCCGCGTCTCCCACATAATATACGATTATGATACATGGAATATAATAACAAGTGGCGGAAGCGCACTATAGCATTAACATTACTAATATAGTAATAAATTTGTCGAGGGGGGGGGTCGAGGTAGGGAGAGAGAGGAAGGGGTGGGGTGGAGAGAGAGAGAGAGAGAGAGAGAGAGAGAGAGAGAGAGAGAGAGAGAGAGAGAGAGAGAGAGAGAGAGAGAGAACTCCGAGTGCTGTGTACTCACATGCGTGTGCAACTTCAGTATAGTACAGCTCATAAACAAGTCAACACGCCCCCAAAACAAAACCAGGACATGTTAGTTAGTACGAAATGATTTGCTGAACATTTTGAACGCAGTTGGCTGGACGCGACACCAATGCCTTAGGTAGCAATGTCCTCCAATTCAGCCGATGTCCTCCAATTCAGCCGCGTCCAAAATATTTAACAGTAGATTGATTTTGCTCTGGAAACGCGCTACGTCGTCCCTGATCTGCACCGTATTGAAGGCATAGACACATGTGTACATTGTTGGCTCAATGTTTTATATATGATTTATCTATTTCACCACGTTTGCATAAATTGGTCCGCTATGTTTCTAGTAATTGCAGCTTGAATGATTTTGGGTCTATGGATCGTTTGTGTGTTTCATCGGTATGTTTGTGTGTTCTTGTATTATCTAGAATGGTTTTAATGTTTGTGGTGAACGTGAGTATTTGCGATGACGCGTCAGCAAACGAACAATCTAGTTTCTAATCGATTCAATTCTCTTTGCCGTTTCTTAGGACTAATGCGGATATCATATACATATTTAGGTGGCCCTACACTTGTTAAATAACATACGTCACTTGTGAGACGAATCCTGTAGTATGGTAATAGTGCATGGCCATCCTAGTCGTTAGGATCTATACTACTCTCCAGGCTGTGCGGAGAAGGTCAAGTGAGCTTACGAAGTCGAACGGCTCAGAATTGTGAAACTTCTATCCCAATACGCTTATGACCTGCGCGTGACATGATAGAAACATTAGAAATATTTCCATGACGCCTAGTATATTCAATGTAGCTATCTAACGTTAGATAAGAACACGAAAACGCACGGCAACAGCCTAAAACTAAATAGAATTCGATCGAATAAGGCGATAAGACAAGACTTCTTTGCCAGAAGCTTATTAAGTGACCATAATCAAAATTCTCTCAAACAGACTTGACTCTCCCTCCCTCCCCTCCCTCCCTCCCTCCCTCCCTACCTACCTACCTCCCTCCCTCCCTCCCTCCCTCCCTCCCTCCCTCCCTGGCTCGCTCTAACTTTTGGTTTATCCGAGAGCCTTTACAAAATAGATAGGCTTTTCGGGTAAATACCGATGCTATTCGGGTATCTGATAGGTATAAATGTAAATTGATTAATGGCTGGGTAATGCCATCAGCTCAATAGACCTTTCCACTTTATCCATCCATCATATGACGTATATAAGTAGGTCACTAACGCATAATTGAAGACGGACAAATTGTACGAATTGTATGTCTTTACTATTTAATAATGATTTTGTTGAATATTTTGAAACTAATTTGACTGGGCGATGTTTTTAGAACAGTTTTCGAACGGCTTAATACATCGTCCGTGGCATAGACATGGAATTGCCACTGCCACTGTCCCCCCTCTCCACCACTACCTCCTCACTCACCACCCTCAGTTCAGAGACCATGGGTAAGGCAGCATACATAAGTGCCAGATGTTGCACCTGTGTGCCGGATCAACCTCTTACACCTGACATCTCCATGTAGTGGACTAGACTCTTTGAGGAACCAATCAAAAGGAGCTGAATAGAATGCCACAATTTTATTTCTTCTGAACGAGTCCTCTAACTCCACACTCAACATCCCAGTAACCAAAGTCAGGACCAAGCAAACAAGACTCTGGGTCAACGTATGCTTATTCGCAACTCTTCCAAACGCTTGACGTTCCTGAAATCGAAATCCGGATTTGATTGAGAATCAAACCTACACAATATTGACACTAGAGTGACCATCCAGATAACGCAGCTTACTGGGCCGATGTTGGGCGGACACCGTGCCGATACTACTTTCAGTATCGCCCCGGTATCGGCCAAGCATCGGCCCAGTAAGCCGCGTTATCAGGGTACTGTTATCAATGATGAGCAGGCTGTCTTTGATGAGACTATAACTCACTACGTGTTCGATTATGTGTTCAAGAAGAACATTTCTGCTGTGACCCTGGATGCGAAGTCATCTGTGAATGGACGCACTCAAACATGGTCCATTGGTTCACTCCTACTCTACCAGCGTCTGGTTGAAACTGTGACAAATACGAACGAGCTTGTAAGCGTGGTTTGAACAGACTAATGCACTGCTTGCAGCCAACAAATTAATACAAACGGATACTATGTGGAGCCAAGTTCCTTCAGATCTGTCTAGTATGTGGCACCCTCCGAATGGCACGCTGTATCTACTATAGAGCCTATGGTGGCGGCCTCCTTCACAATGTCCATCGCAATGGTAACGCTGATATGCTACAGACATAAGCGCAAACATTTGGGTGCTTCAAATGTCTTTGTAACTACGCTACGCCCACATTTCGCCCACATTTCATGCGCGTTGGAATCGATTTCAACATTTGAAACCGAAATTTCCAGGATCTAATTTTCATAGTAGCTATACATGTAAGCTGCTGAATATTTTGAAACTAATTTGACTGGTGCATGTTGCTACCAATGGCAGCAACGGCTCCCAGTCAAATTAATTTCAAAATATACAACATTGGCAAGGGATCGAAGCGTCAAGCATCATAGCCCACAAACACTTCAACCACACCAACGCTGCAAGACGTTTCGAGTTTATTGAAGTACTCCCAGGTCACAATGTGACATATGGGGATTACAAAATAATAGTTAATTTTTACAGGTCTGAGTGGCTTTTTACCATTAAAAGGTATTATTATTATTATTATTATTATTATTATTAATATTATTATTATTCATACCAAGCTTAGTGTTATCATCAGTGATATAATATGAACATTATTGGTGTAGACATTCTTGTTATCAACATCGGTAACAGCATTCTCGACAAAGACAATATAAACACATTACACATTATTAATGTAAACATTATTACACAATATTTGTATAACCAATTTTAAAGTTAACCAAATTTAACAAGCATTTTATAGACATTAATTGTGGCATTATTGATGTAAACATTGTATATAACCATTATTGGTAACAACGTTAGTTTTCAAAGCGAACAGGCGTGTTTTAGCTCTACGCTACTCGTATTACTAGGTTCTAGTAAGCTTATGTATATATATATATTGTTCAGTTGGTTTTCTAATTGCATATAGTTTTCTTATTTCTTGTCAGTTTGTATATTTTTTATTGTACGAAGTCGCAATCGTGACTTGAGTTTTCAGATTGAAAGCTGAAATCGCCTCTGCGGTTTTGCTGATCACTGAGCCTACTCGTTTCTCCTTTTCTATTGGCCAGATTCGGGCCGTCTCAGTTGTTAATTTTGACTGTTCCTATTAGTAACAATGCTTTACCTTGGGGAACTTTTATAGTTGGCATTTCGGCGGTCAAATCCTTTGTTAATTAATCAATTTGTTAGTTCAGAGCGTTGACGATTTTAAGCTACACCAGTTAGCCGAAGATCGTTGACTAGAGTAGACTGACGAATATACGGCTGTTAATATCACCTGATATTTTGCTTTAGTTATTTCCTTTGCGCCGGAATATCAAAATGACAACTAATTGCAAACGTACCCTAAGCCTTAAAATAACAACAAAGGGATTGGGTGTTACTGCGATTGACGTGTATCATGGGTTAAAGGACGTGGTTGGTGCGGGACCTACTGTTTTACAGGGACTTATTAATGTCACAAAACGGTATGGAATGTAAAAAATGAGAGGATCAAAGAAAAGCTTCTAGAAGATGTTCTTATTGTAAAAGGCGAAGTTTGTAACGTAGAGGAAATCGAGTCAGATAGGTTGTTAGTGTATGAAAAAGTATGGCAAAATGAAAAGATTGAACAGGAAACGTATCCCTTTGACAGAACGCTAGAAAACGGTGTAAGACGCATCTGGTTTGATAAAGTGGATAGCCCTTTACCAAGCAAATTGAGGCTTGATGGCAGCTTTGTCCTTCCCTTATGGTATAGAGGGAAAATTAAAGAATGCCGGATCTGCCTAAGTACTGACCATCTGGCAACAGATTGTCCCAATCGAAACAAATGTATGCTCTGTGGTTCAGTTGACCATTTTAAATGGCGCTGTCCAAAAAATCAAAACAAGCCCTCATTATCAGGGGATAATCGGCCATTAAAGGATGCAACTGATTTAAATGCTTTTGAAGTAATCTCTACGGAAGCTGTTGTCGAGGTTCATGCCACTGAAAATGACACAAACAAATCATCAAATCCTGTTAAAGTAAATGCAGTTGATGAAACTCAAGTATTAGAGGAGGATATAACCTTAAGCCAAGAAAATAATAAAAATGCAATGGAGCCAAACGTGGCTGTAAAAGACACGCAGAAAAATGATGATCTTACAGAAGAGCCAGTTTACAATTCCTTAAAAGATGAATTAAAATTAGGACAGGATAAATTTAGGACTCAGAAGACGGGAAAGTCCAGTCGATTTTCCGCTAAGCCCACTTGATTTAAGTCAGCTTGAAGATATGGTAAATGACGCTCCTGCCAAATGTAACTTAAGTGGAAATAAGCGTCATAAAGAAGACAATAGCTCAGAATCTGAAATTGAAGAAAATGATATGGATGATGATACAATGTCAGTTGCAAAATCAGATGTGTCCATTCAAATACAGAGTTCACAGATGAAAAATGAAATGGTAATGTACCGATCAGAAGGGGGTGAAGTGTTAGTGCCATATGTAACGGCGAGAGGCGTGAAACATTGTCTACTGCGCCATGATTCTGATATTTCCAAATATGAATGTGTGTCCGTGGTAGAACTAGGAAACATTGAATTCGCAGGAAAATTAGGTAAATAGTCTAAGAAACGAGCTAAAAAACCAAATCAAGTTAATCTAATTATGGCGGTTGTAAACATCATTTTACAAATTATGATTATCTGCACCATCAATTGCAGAGGATTAAACACCGAATTAAAGCAGCGCCACTTGCTTGAAGAAGTAGAAAATGAGAGAGTTCATATTGCTTTGCTACAAGAGACCAAAATTCAAAAACCTGAGGTGTATGAATCTCTCAAAAGATATTTCAAAAGGGCAGATTTTTCATTCTTTATCACAAGATAATAGTGCGGGAGTGGCCATTCTTATCCTGCCCGCTGTCTTAACTATGTTGACGTTATATCCTCGTCATCAGATATAAATGGCAGATGGATTTGTGTATCAATTGATGTACTAAACACAAGTTTAAATTTGATGTGCCTTTATGCACCAACCTCTCATCAATTGCGCCGTGAATTTCTAAATGATGTTTCCACAATAATTCAAGACAGATCGCCTGAAACCCTAATTATGGGCGGTGACTTTAATTGCATATTAGATGGGGCTAAAGACAGCAACTCTAGGTCTAGTTTTAATGACACATCGCATAATATTTTGAAACACATTTGTGAAAATAAAAGCTTGGTAGACACTTATCGGATTGAAAGTCCAGAAGGCCGGGAATTTACTTGGTTTTCAACCGATGGTAGGTTAGCTTCAAGGTTAGACAGGATCTATGTAGAACGATCATTGAAAGGTTACATGTGTAAAACTAACATAAAACCGGTAACTTTCTCTGATCACAACATGTTTTCCATCACATTAGGCAATGCTGACTGGATCAATCGAGGAGATGGATTTTGGAAACTCAATGTAGCGTTGTTACAAGATGGTTGCTATCGCAAATGTGTAGAAAGTTGTTGGAGGCATTGGGATGAAAGAAGAGGTTCGTATGAATGTATAACAGACTGGTGGGAAGATGCTAAATCAGACCTGAAATATATTTCAAGGCAGTATTGCATCAGGAAAGCACGAGAAATGCGAAAGCGTAAAAAAGCACTTCAGAAGTCGTTGTGTAAAATTAATAAGAAAGTTAATGATGGGGAATATAATTATTACGAACTATTAGTTAAATTAAAAGGTAGACTAAATGAAATAGAGCAATATCAGTTTGATGGCGCCAAAATAAGGCCAAGAGCACAAATGCACACCGAGGGTGAAAAGACTACACGTTACTTTTGTAACTTGGAAAAAGCAAGAGGTATAGAGAAATTAATGCGCTCCCTGGATACTAATGATGGTGTATCAATGTGCTCAATGCAGAAATGATGGAAACAGTATCCGAATTTTACAAATCATTGTATAAATCTGAGGGAAGCGATGAAACTGCAACTAGAGATGTTTTAGCTAATATAACGCAAAGACTTCCAGATTCATGTCGCGAAAACTGTGACCAATCAATAACAATTGATGATTTGACAAAATCCCTCAACGGTATGAAGTTAGAAAAGTCTCCTGGCTGCGACGGACTTCCAGTTGAATTTTATCAAACATTCTGGCACATATTTGGACCAGTATTAGAAGAAATAGCAACCAGCATTTTTAAGCAAGGGCATCTCCCTGCATCGATGGCCCAAGCATATGTTCGGCTTATATACAAGAGGGATGACAGAAATAAAATACAGAATTATAGACCAATCTCTCTACTCTGTGGAGACTATAAGATTATTACTCGGACACTAACACTAAAACTTGGCACAGTCCTAGGCGAAGTCATTGATGATGATCAAACCTGCTCTGTGCCAGGAAGATCAATATTAAACAACACTGCTTATACGGGGCCTTATTCAATTAGTTGAAAAGGATTGTATCCCAGCAGCAATAATAGCACTTGATAACGAGAACGCGTTTGACAGCCTTGAATGGGATTTCTTGTTTAAGTCTTTAGACCATATTGGCTTTGGTTCAAGATTTATTAAATGGGTAAATATTATATATATATATATATATATATATATATACTGATAGTTGCTATTTAGTAAACAATCAGCTATCCGAACCTGTAGTGTTGGAACGAGGTGTCAGACAGGGTTGTTCGTTGTCCCCGCTTCTATTCGTCATAGCTATGGAATCGTTGGGGGCACATTGAGGCAACGCATTGAATGATATGACTGTGTTTGCGGGTAAAATACGGATTTTAGAATTTTAAATAATAATAATAATAAGTACATTTATAAAGCGCTGAATCCATGACAATGCGTGCTCTAAGCGCTAGTGCGTAATAGCTATATCTACTGAGAATATGCTCGTTTGAAAAGGGTGGTTTTCAGTTGTGATTTGAAAATATCTAATGATGCTGAGTTTTTTAGACTAAGTGGTAGATTGTTCCACTCGGTGGGAGCTGCATAAGCGAAAGTTTTGTGGCCATATGTAGTAGAATTTACTTTTGGGACGTTTAGCAGCATCTGATTGACAGATCTGAGTGATCGACCAGGCGAATAGGGTTGTACTAGTTCAGTTAAGTATGCAGGGGCAGTATTAGCAGATTTTCAAAAGGCATCAGGACTTAAAGTCAATAAAGACAAACCTAAGGGTTTATTTTTGGGCGATTGGAAGGATAGAACTGACAATGTGATGGATATTAACTGGTCAAATGATGTCATAAAGATTTTGGGTAGTTACTTTAGTAGAGAACAAGATGTATTACTAAACTTGGAAGAAAGGCTATCCAAGCTAAAGTGTGCATTAGTAAACTGGAAAAGAGGCCGCCTAACTGTATTTGGCAAGACATTTGTCCTTAATAATTAAATTTTATCGGGACGGTGGTATACCCCTTCTGTAGTTCATATGCCCAAATCAGTAGAGTCAAAGATCAACACATTGCTTTTGTTCTTCTTATGGGAGGGCAACGCCCATTTAGTATCGCAGTCAGTCCTCACCAGTGAAAAGCATGCCGGAGGCCTGGATTTGGTTAATGTTTCAGCAAAGTGTGCTTCTTTAAAACTGAAATTCTTGAATAAGTTACTCACTTCAAACTCATCTTGGTCAAGTGTTTCAAGGGCACTTCTATAAAGGTACGTAAACCCATTTCCAGTAGAATGTTTATTTATGTTCAATAAACTGCCACCTAGCCATCAAAAGATACCAACTGTATATAAAGAACAGCTCGAAGCCTTAAACTATTTACACGATCAATGCCACAATCCTATTGTTGGTAAGATGCCTTAGAGCAATGTCTTTGTGGCAATGAGTTGATTCGTGATAATGATGCTGTATTATATTTGGCCTCTATGGCGAAAAATGGCATTCAATATTTACGTGACTTGTTAAATCCGAAATCTCGTAAATGGATTGCGATGCAGGATGTAGCAAGAACAACATCAATGAGACATATTGATGCTCAACGCTTATTTGTTAGAATAAAGAATGCAATACCTGGCGTATGGTGCAAATTGCCGAAAGCACGGGGCAACAGAGATATGTTGCCACCAACAGTAGTATTTAAGTCAGAACATATAAAATACAACATGGCATCTAGAGACTGGTATAGAATTCTAATGCAAAGTCGGAGACAGACTCCTATTGTGGTTAGGCATTGGAACAATTTAGGATGCACGCCAAAGAACCGGAAAATGCCTGGAAAACAATATATCTACCTTGTCTACCAGGAAACGCACAGGACCTGGCATTGCGATTACTCGATCGAAGGCTTTGGGTTGGCCATCTTACTTATATGTGTAAAATAACAAGTACAGACCGGTTCTTATTATGTAATACTGAGGAGGAATCGATAGACCCTCTATTTACTCAGTGTCGCATAACTACAGGCTTTTGGGTATATAGCAATATGCTCCTTGCTAAATTTGGAAACAAATGCGTGAAATTAATGGCTGAAACAATTGTGTTCAAAGATTGCTCAACTATCGGACGAATCATTAATAGCAAGGAGAAAGAATTTTTAGTAACCCCGTTATCTGTATGAGTGTGGGCCATCTGGAAGCAGCGATGTTCAGAGGCCAGAGATAAAACCGGCAACAACCATCAAAGAGCCATACAAGCTATATTTCGATCATTGTTGATAAACTGCATTCATTGCGAATTTTGCAGGCTAGTAGAACATGGGAGAGAACGTAGATTTAAAGACGCATGGGGCAAAACTGGCCTAGTATCAATTGAATACGGATATCTAAAAATATCAGAAGCAGAATAAGTATAAGCTAGCACACTCGCTGCTTGCTGTATATTGATAAATGTTATCTTAATTTAATTTAATTGCCTTTATTTAAAAAAATGTAATGCCTTAGGAGACTCTAATCTTGACGAATATCCTAACCTTTGGAATCAGTATATTTAAATATCAAATGAGCATTACGTCAATATTCTGGAGGTGATCCGATTTTCGAGTTCATTAGATTAACAGAGTGTGATATTTTACAATTAGCAGCCTGTTGTAAATGTTTACTGTAGGTGTATTTGTTCCAGGGTAATTTGCAAAAACTTACAATGAAGTAAGTTTAGAATGCGAACCCAAAGGGCCATCTATGTAGTCATAGTTTGTATAATTTCGTTTTGTGCATTATACTACATAAAGGCTACTACGTCCGCTGGGCATTTAAGAATCGGCTAACTGGCGTCAATGAGTGACTTTTTGTTACTTATTGACGAGTCACCTCGACACGTGTTGGCGAGCTGCACTCGCCATTTGGCCCTACTACTTTACGGTGTGCTACGTTTAACTATATATGATCTACTTAGCCTGCCGGTCATGAATCGGCTCAATGGCGTCAATGAGTAGCAGTAACTTACTGCTAATTATTGATGAGTCGCTTTACCACTTGTTGGTTAACTATGCTCGCCATTTGGGTCTACTACTACATAGTGTGCAAATAGTAATGACTTTTATGTTATGTTATCAGCTCTTTATTAAGAGTGTTTTCTATGTGGTTATGCCATGGTTGTGGTATATGATAATAGAGTATTTTAGCTTGCACTGGTTTGATTTGCTATGTTTGTATTGTTATTCTATTAATAAAGCCTGCTATTTCATCCGATTTTTTATGGGATTTTGCAAGCCTTTTTTTAAGGAGTTCCTCCGTGAAGTGTATCAGACTGCGTCAGCGTCGGATTTAAAAAAAAGTAGTATTAGTAGTAGTAGTAGTAGTAGTAGTAGTAGTAGTAGTAGTAGTAGTAGTAGTAGTGGTAGTGGTGGTGGTGGTGATATTTGTGTTTGAAATAATTACAATATGATAATAAAATAATAATCTCCGTTATGCAAATTGTTTAAAGATTTTCCGTATAAAGGCGCACAATTGTGTTAGGACCGATAAGTTTGTATTCGAGAGAAGTTGTCCGAATTTGTAGTGATTTGGGCGGTTATAATAGTATTTTGGAAGAAATATTTTTCTGGCATCACAGAAAAAGTCGCATAAGAATAGGTAATGATACTCATCCCCAATACCGTGTTTGTCGCATAGGCTACATATTCTTTCTTCCCTGTCTACGCCCTCTCACCTTCCCTTTCCTATAGGTAGCTTATGATTATTAGTTCGAAATTTGACTAAAGTTCTTCTGTTTAATTTATTTAGCTTTCTGAGATACGGCTCTAATTTTAGTTCAGTTTTGAATATACTATATATTTTGGCTTTAGGCAAGGTGGTAATTTGCCCTGACCAAGTGTGTATGTATTGGTCCTTACGTACTTGTTTCAAATAGCGTATATTAGAATTTGTTATGGTCTGCGTTTCCCAGAGGTGAGCCATTCCCACATTTTCAAATATACATTTACCTGTGTGCAACCATTTGTATTCTGTATTGTTTTTGGTAAAGTCATTGTAGATATACTTGTGTAGTAAAGATGATAGCTCTGTTTCTTTACCGTTCAGGAGTTTTTCGCAAAATTAATTAATTTATATTTTATAGTAATTTCTAATGGGGTTTGTCCTAGCTCTCCATATACAATATAACTAGGCGTTGTTTTTGGAATATTTAATATCCGCTTATAGAACTGTACCTGAATTTTTCTATTCAAGTAAGATGTTCTATCCCCCAGATTTCACATCCATAGGTAAGTATTTGTATAATCATCGAGTCAAATAATTTTAGTTGGCAGGTTAAAGGTAATTCACTGTTTTCTATTCGCCTGTATAGTGAGTAGAGGGCTTTAGTAGCTTGTTGACTTAAGTATTTTATCGCCTTGAGGTATCTACCATTGTGGAAAGAATGTATTTCTAAATATTTGTACGTGTCAGTTATTTCGATTTATTCACCTTCAATACTAAAATTTAGCCTTTCCCACCCCCGTTTATTGCTACCAAAAATTAGTATTTTTGTTTTTTCTTTATTTATTCGAAGATTCCATACTTGACAATAGGGCACATATGCGTTCAGTATTGATTGCAGGTCTGTAGGGCTCTCGGCGAAAAGAACTGTAATCTGCATATAATCGCGCTAACAGTTTGATATAGAGATCGATGTTTTCTGTCAGAACCAGTCCACTGCAACCAGAGCTTTCCAGGAATTCGCTGAGATCGTTTAGGTATATATTAAATAGGATTGGTGATAGATTTTCACCTTGCCTTAACCCCAAGTTACACCTGAATGTTTCAGAGGCAATACCGTTTATAAATACTTTAGATTTTACATATACATATTACGGATTATATTTCAGATTTCCCCATTGATATTTTCTTTAATTAATTTCTCCCATAGTGGCCCCCTCCAAACTTTACCAAAAGCTTTTTCCAAATCTACAAAGACACAAAACAGGGGTTTTTTTAAATTTCTAATAAGACATGGATTGCAAACAAGTGATCGTTTGTTGAATATTTACGTCTAAAGCCAGCTTGAATTTCTCTTATTTGTTCATTTTGTTCTAAGTAATCGTCTATTCTATTAGTTAATATACTAGGAAATAATTTGTCTAGGCAGCTGACTAAGGTTATAGGTCTAAGGTTATGTGGGTCTTCTGGACTGCCGTTTCCATTGTAAATAGGTTTTATTAGTCCCTCTGTCCATACACCTGGTATAATTCCTGTGTTAAAACGCGATTAAAGAGCGTATGGTATAGAGGAACCATAATATTTTCAGTTGACTTAATGTATTCATTTATTATGTTATCCCTACCAGCTGCTTTATTAGTTTTAAGTGAGCGTATCCCCTTTCTAATTTCCATTTCGCTTATTTACCTGTTAAGGGCGTCATTAATTGATGTATCGGGAACTGGCTGGTCGGGAGCGATATCTGTGTCAGTTACATGTGCATGCTCGCTTTGCATTACAGATTTATAAAATTCATACATATCATTAATACTAACTTTACATGGATCTGGAATTGGGTCCGAGGACTTAACAAGTTTCCAATAACCTCGTGGACTGGTGCTACATAACTGTTCTATTTTTAGTTTAAAATTTCGTTTAGAATTAGCAATAGCGTTATTCATATTGGATTTATATATTTTGCTGGCATCGATCAGAGTATTAAGGTTTGCGATTGTTTTACTAAGTCGATAGCTGTTCTCAACTTGTGATAATTTTCTCTTGCTATTCGGCAATCTTTATTAAACCATGGGCGATTTAAGTTATATTTCTTCTTGTTAGACTGGTTTTGACCAGGCTTCATGCATCCAAATGTATTTCGAGCCGATTGTTCAAATAATCTGGCTATGCTAGCAGATGTTTCAGACACATTATATGAAGCTATAATGTTTCTGTTATCGTCGGTAATATTACCTGATGAAATGCGCAAGTTAGTATAAATTTCGTTATTTATCGCATGTTCTGTATATTCTAAAGATTTGTCTGGGTTCCATCTTTTAGGTCGTGGTTGTGCGGGTGTAATATTTGTTGCGTCGGTACCTGAGTTATATTCTTGGTTATTAGGAGACATTGACACTGTACTTTTTGGGAATGAATAAAACACCTCGATGGCAGAGTGTATGTCTGAGAGTAACGGATAATAATTCAAAACATTTAAATGTACTGCATATTTTAAAAGTTTGATATGACATAATCTACTACACTAACATTTTTACATGTCAGCTACCCCACCCCTTTGTCCGCACCTATTCTACCATTGTAGATACACAAATTATTATACATGCAAATATTGGTGCCGGCCGAAAAGGTTTACTTTATTTGTATCTTGAGTTATACGTGTGGATAAGTTTTTTACAATTAAGACATTGTCGTCTTCAATCTGTAATATATCCCCTAATTGGTCCTCATGTTCGAGAAACTTACTACGGTTACAAAATTCTTATTTTGACGGTGAGGATTTCGCGATGCGAGTTTCTGACCCCTCCTGTATTATCCTATCTGGGCTCTGAGCCATACATATACAAATATACAACAGAATGTTTATTAAATTGCAAATTCATCACAGACATAGGCTACAATACCTTCGTAACGGACTGGATTTTCATGACGGAACAACATCATTTTGAATGTTACGTCAGCTATCACATGAGATATTTGATCATAGCGTCATATACTTACTTGACTGACAGCTCGGACCCATCATGGTGATTTTAAAAGATAACTAACCTCATCTCTCGATTGCTATTCAGATGATCTAATATTCCACTCATAAACTATGCAGGTAATTTTAAGCTTTTTATCTTACCGCTAAAGAAAGATATTTAAGCTTTAGTAGCTAAATGTTGTTACATTTCTACAGTCTATGGTGGCTGTCATGATTTACTTTTCAACCAATCAGAAAAAACCTAGCATGCCCGCCTCGGTATATACGCTCGGTCATAGAGGTGACACCTATAGTTTGGCAATTTCCGATAAAAGCAATCCTACAGGTAAGCCATTGATTATTTTGAAACTAATTTGACTGGAAGTTGTTGCTGCCATAGGCAACAATAACTTCCAGTCAAATTAGTTTCAAAATATTCAACGGGATAAGTATTACATAATAAAGTATGTAATGCATTGGCACCTGCATGACATCACACACTATCGCTTGAGGAAACAAAATGGTGGCGAACCGCTGTTCAACATTTACACGATATTACAAAGAAGATAATTGTGATACAGATGTGACAGGATATGAATGATATGGAATCTATAAACCATAATCTATCGGTACAATACAACATCTGAGATGAGATAGCATCCCTTTAAATGATTTCCACTTTTATCAGGATGATTTTCAATCACCATGATGATTCATCACTTTTATTGCATGAACGATCATCCATACACGACTGTGTTTATACCGCTTCTAGGCCAGTTCAATGAATATGTTCTTTGTAGTACTTAGAAAGCGTGGAGGGCGCGGTTATGTACCGACACGGGCTCTACCCATCACACCCACTAGAGACGCGTGAACCACTGAGCCCTCCCAACGTAAAGTTTTGACTAGATGCGCCTAGGAGCTCTCTGAGTATTAATGCGCTCTACGATAATGAGCATAAATGATAACGTTTCACGGTGTTGAAACATTTTATGTTGATATTTTTTAATTAATTTATCTGGAAGCGAGAGCTAGGAAACAACCGCTTCCAGTCAAATTACTTTCAAAATATGCAACCGCCTACCTGTTTAGTTACCTCAAGATTTAGAGTTTTGGTATGCCGGTGTACTATGCAATATTGTTGCTATCATAGACCTGTATTAAGTATTGCAACGACAACGACTGTCCATGTAAGCCTATCATCTTCTCTTATTGTATTTAACCCTTTCATGAGGAGGCCGCCAAAACCGGCTTCTACAGTGATCTTGAGGATGTTAATTTGCAGGTCAAGAGAAGATAGTTTTTGAAAATTCACCACTGAAATGGCTGGCTCAATAATTGAGCCAGTCATTCCAATAGTAACTCTTCAAAACAGTCGTCTATTGGCCTGCAAATAGGCACTCAATAAGCAAATATTTTATTTATATTCTTGACTCAATTTAGGTAATACAGGGTTAATAAATTATGAGGACGACGATGATGTACCATGTCTGTCTAACCTTTCCCGTATTGTATTATAGTATGATTCACATTTGTTGCATTCGAGATAGGGTAAAAATTACAGACTTGTAACAGACAGTCTTGAGGCGTACTATGTGTGTGGTTAATTTCAAAAGAAAAACATGCATAATAATATTGTAGAGGGCGAAAAAGTAGACAAAGTTCGCTAACAATAATGGATCCATCTAAAAATAAAGGCTTGGCTTCTTCGAAACTACACCTCTAATGTAATGACCGGTCATCTTCTTACGTTATCACAACGACTAGACTGTTACACAGACTCAACTTCGGATACCAGACAGACCGGGACCCAGTCTATCTCCGTAGACTGTAAAATTAATAAAAGAATGATAACATACTGGGGGGGGGGGGGGGGTTATTGTTAGTGGAAATGACGGTAAAATAGCTACAAGACTGTATAAGCTATTGTATAATCTTTTCCGCAATGATACCTTTAGATAATGCAGGTCTTTCATTTGTATGGCGTAGCCAAAATCCGGATCAGTTAGACTGGCTACAATTAAACATAAAACAGCAGCTCTCCGACGAATATATCCAGATCTGGAGAGGGGAAATCTTCCATAGCAGCACATGTACCAGCTATAGGATTTTCAAGGAAAATTTCCAATTTGAAAATTATTTAATATCGCTCCCTCAGAAATTCTCAAGATTACTTTGTAAATTCAGAATGAGGAACCACAGCCTACTTGTAGAACGCGGAAAATATGAAAATCCACTACCTCGAAACGAGCGAGTGTGCACAATATGTGCTCAGAACGTCCTAGGTGACGAATTTCACTATCTGCTTGAATGCACAGCCCTTGATAGTGAAAGAAAAGAATATATCGATAAATATTATAGACTACGCTCAAATACCATAAAGATGAACCAACTTGTCAATGTTCGGAACAGATCAAAATTAATATCACTCTGCAAATTTGTAGATGTTATTTTTAAACGGGTGAACTGAAAAAATTAATTATATACGTTCTCCCACCCTCCGCCCCCACCCCACCCAACTTCTCTCTCAACAAAATCGTAATCAGAGTGCCGAATCAAAAGTTATGTTTATGAATCGGTGGCACTGGCTGATTTGTTGGTAAAATTCGTCAGAGTAAATGCGCAAATTCACTACAATCCAATACACTGTTGTACGCAACCCATGTAAGATAACAATTGTCAACCAATCGGGTGCGAAATTGGCTATTGGAAGCGAGGTCTCGGTCTCGCTTGTGTCAACCCAACCATATAATGGTCATGTGCCTGAGAAAAGGGCATCTGCAATGGTCTTACGGGACGACGATTTGCATGCATGGAGGGGGCTATTTTCTGGAAACGTGTAACTGGAATGACCGGTAAGGTAACCGAACCGGTCATTCCCGTGGAGGACTTTTGGAAGTGGTCTCCTCGTTGCGTGTAAATGTACCGCACAAATTCCCAAATTCTTGATAATAATAATAATAATAATAATAATAATAATAATAATAATAATAATAATAATCATCTTATGTAGGCCAAACCGCCATTTAGGCAAGTAAAATATTGTACTTCTGTTTCCCCTTGTGCCACGTTGTGGCTTGGGTGTAAATAAAGAAATTGAAATTGAAATTGAAGTAAAAGCAACACTGCGGATCGTGAAATCACTACGTCAAAATGGCTACTCAATAGGCCCCTACATACGAGATACTTTTCTCGATCTCGTATCGAAAGAGAACTCGCGGGATACGAATGAATAATGGATGTGTGATTATCAGTAGTATCCTTTTGTCTTTAATCCATCCGTGGGAATAAATCCATGTAGAGTCAATGCAATTATGTAGCAGTATTGATAGACTACCCATGTTCCAAATTTCCAGTCAAAACTGCTGTCAATAATATTGTAGAAGATTGTTGAATACAGAAATCAACCGAAAGTGTAGGCCTATGCATGTGCTAAATTAAGAATGTCTACAGGAAATTCGGCCACAGAATTTCAAACATATAGTTAGATAGGTATATCAACACTCTAGTGAAGTAATGGATTGAGGTTTAAAAAATGTTACCATGAAGTAATTTCGTAGTGCACAATTTCATACTAAAAATTTGCTAAATCTCCGGCGAGTCACCGTTTTCAGTGCCCTATTGTCTGTAGTATGTTTAGCCCCATAATTTCACCTACATAGACTTGAGCGTTATTATACTAGGTATATTTCGAATCTAACAAATTCTAGATGAAATAATTTTATTAGGCAAAAATTGGCTTAAATGTTGGGGATTTCGTGCTTTTCGGTGCCCTACTGTCTGTATGTAATATGGTCGGCTCCAGAACTTCGCTCACATAGACGTAGAGGGATTTGAATACGATAGTTATATTGGGAATTTAAACAAATTTGACCGTGAAGTAATTTCGTAGTATACGATTTCATCGCGTAAATTCGTTCAAATTTTGGCGGATCTGCGGGTTTTCAATGCCCTACTATTACCTGTCTGCAATAGGTTTGGCCACATAATTTCACCGATATGGTTAGATAGCGATATGAACACGCTAATGAATCTCGAGTTTTCTACCACGTAGTAATTTCGTAATATTCAATTTAGTATCCAACAATTTACTATATTCGGTATCAGAATGTCTGTTCTCGATTTGTAATAATTTGTTTTATATATGGATGTATATAACTCAATATGAGCTAGTGCTTTTGCATAATTCTACCATCAGGTAATCTCATCGTAGGTAGTTACATATTCCCCGTATGGCCCCCATTATAATATGGTTGGTTCACATTCACCACATTCAGATAGGTGTCGGTATGTTCTGGTATATCGCTCATAATGGGTTCGGCCCCAGATTGTCACCCATATGTTCAGATAGGTATAGGCATACGCTTACGGAGTAGTGAGATTTAAAACTATCCACCATGAAATAATTTCGGCTCAAATTTAGGCCGATTCACGGTTTTCGTTGCACCCAGTCGAATTAGTTTCAAAATAGTCATCAGCTTACCTGTATAGTTACCTTGAAATTGGAAGTCTGGGAATTCATTATTCAGCGTATATATAGACATCGACTCCAACACGCAAAAAAGGGGTGGAGCTTAGCTAAAAATAGGCGTGGCATACCTAGAAATGGATCCCTCTTGAAATTGGCATGAGCAAATTAAGCATTACAGGGCTAATACCACTTGTTAATACGTGGTCCACACAATATGGACCACTTGTATTAACTGAGCACCCGTATTTATAGGTCACATATTTTAACAAGGCCAATCATAGATTGTAGACCCTTGCCATCCCGAACGCACGTAGACCCGAATACAATACACTCATCCTCTGACGGAGCGAGGGTAATTAATACCACTTGCTAATGGGCCTTTTCAGGTTGTCTATCCATCATATTACGTCATATGACGTCGTAATTAATTAAGTGACGCGTAGGATAACGTAATAATAATGACGTCATGACTGACTCTATTTAGTCCATCTTAAATTCTTAATAATCTGACACGTTGTACGAATTGTATGTTTTTGTTATTTAATAAAAATGCTGTTGAATATTTTGAAAGTAATTTGACTGGGCGCTGTTGCTGCCAGGCAGCAACAGGACCCATTCAATTTAGTGTCAACATATTACACGGCTTACCTGTATAGTTTTCTTGAAATTTATCGTCTAGAATTTCAGAAATCCATCGATCCCAACTCGAGAGTTGGATGGGTGGAGCTTAGCTAGAGATGGGCGGGGCATAGCTAAACTGGAACGGTTCATTGTATTAATAAACCACCACGGTTTGCAGTGCCCTTTTGTCTGTAGTATGTTCAGCCCCATAATTTACCCCACATAGACTTGAGCTTTAATATGCTAGTTATATTCCGAATATAACAAATTCTAGGTGAAGTAATTTTAATACGCAAAATTTAGCTTAAATGATGGTGTATTCGTGGTTTTCGGTGCCCTGCTTTCCGTAATATGGTCGGTTTCATAACTTCGCTCACAAATACGTATAGGAGTTTGAATATGCTAGTTACATTGGGAATTTAAAAGAATTCGAGCGTGAAGTATTTTCGTAGTATGCGATTTCATCGCATAAATTTGTTCCAATGTTGGCAGATCGGCGGGTTTTCAATACCCTACCGTCTGCAATATGTGTGGCTACATAATTTCAGCCATATGGTTAGATAGGGATATGAATACGCTAATGAATCGTGAGATTTCTACCACGTAGTAATTTCGTAATATTCAATTTAGTAGCCACGGACAGTTGTCAAATGCCAACAATTTCCTATATTCAGTATTAGAATCTCAGTTCTCGGTTTGTAATCATTTTTTTACATATAGCTGTATATAACTGAATATGTACTACTGCTTTTGCACGATTCTACCATCAAGTAATTTGGTAATATGTAGTTACATATTCGCCATATGGCCCCATTGTAATACGGTTGGTTCACATTCACCACATTCAGATAGGTGTCGATATGTCCTGACATATCGCTCATAATGGGTTCGGCCCAGAATATCACCCATATGTTTAGATAGGTATAGGCATAAGCTTACGACGCAGTTAGATTTAAAAATTTTGTAACGTAAATAAGCTCAAACCTAGGATAATTCATGGTTTTCATTGCAATACGTTCACCCTCAGAATTTCACCCACAAATACTTATAGGAAATATGCTAGTTGTATTCCGAATATAACAAAAATTCTACAGGAACGTAATTTCATAGTACTATGGTACCGGTGGTTGTACAGACGGGTGGCCCGGTTGGTGGTTCTTATGGGGATTTAGCTCGCCACAGTCTCAACCCGCGTACCGGCCGGGATCTTCCTTCTAGCGGAGATAGGTGGAATGGATGACACAATGCTGTATTCTATCAATGATGACTCGTTTACTGAACTTTCTTAATCCTATAGTTTACACATATAATTCCAAATTCTAGTCACATGTCGCTTACCTATTCTAAACCTATTCTACTTCACTACAATCGATTCCTAAGAGAGAAGTATTATAATAAAATATAACCAAGCTAACCTTAAGTACGTCTCTGTAACTGACCAGTCAGCTAACTACATAGCTGACAATCTCACTACTCACTAGCTGTCACTAGCGGTCAGAGACCGCTGTGGAAGTCCGTCCGAGTCCGTAACCGTAACTCTCACTGTCTAACTTTAACTCTAACTCCCTGTCTAACTAACTGTCTGACTGTCCGTCGTCAACATTCGTCCACTCTTAAATTTGATGTTGTCGTTATGTCAACAAATGTGTGTGTATTAAGTGATGGCGGGCATGTATGCGCGTGAATGTGTCCTATGAGTATAATTAACTAATTTGAATAATACTAATTAACGTATATAATACAATCGTAAAGCAGCATATTACAACATGGTTACATTGAATTGCAAGAGTTATACTCTGTCTGTGTCCATTCCAACTAATAACTGATTGTTCCATGTAGGGCGTGTCAATTAATAGTCAATGCATATATTTGTACATTTATTGCTGTAAGGCTCATGGTCTGTCCGTTCTATGTTGTCACGTGTTACTGGGCGTGTCCGTCATTCATCGTATTCCGGAGTAGTGTCGTCGCGTGTGCGTGTCTGGGCGTGTCTATTGCCAAGCGTATGCGTGCGTTCGTGTGAGCGCGTCCTTGATGCCGACGCGTCCGTGTGTGCGTGTGTCTCTATGCCCGTTCATATATGTTGGTGTGTCCATGTGGCTATATCCCTGTACCATAGTACACAATTCCATTCCGAAAATTGGCGCAAATTCTGTCAGATCAACGATTTTCTGTACCACACTGTTTGCAATGGGTTCGACCCCAGAAGTTCACCCATATGGTTAGATACGTATATGAATACGCTAATGAAGTATCAAAGGTTTAAAAAATGTTTACTATACAGTAATTTCGTCATATGTTCCTATAGATTTTCAAACTGCTAAATATGACGAAGATGACATTTGCACTATTAAATACAACACTTTCTCAATAACCGTGCAATTGAAAAACCGCGATAGCATTTCAAAATTGGTCACAAAATGCGAGGAATGTTATGGCGTTGGTATGAAAAAGGGTGCCAACGGAACAATATTTCGTGTAAGTCGACACATACGCGATGATGAGTCTTGTATAGCAACGGTCACGCTCTATAAGACCACGGGAGTAATACATGTTCAGGGTAAAGACTCTCATGACTGGATTATTAGAGACTTCCGACTTCTAACAAGCACCATTAGTGATGACGCTTGTAGTGAAAGTGACAAGAAAATCACCGAGAGTGATAGGAACCCGTCGGCTTTAAATACATCAAATACATCTCTAAAAAACACACGGACTACCGACATTGCGTCTTCCAGTATGGAAGATGATCTACGTTCTGAAGACGTACCGGTGACTACAAAGGAACAATGCTACTCGTTTGGTAGCGAGTTGAACCTATCGCTATCGTCCCCTATACAAACACAAATGACGACAACGGATGGTGAGTTGAACCTTCTTCCATCATCACCTATCCAAACCCAAACGTCGCCGAAGGAACTATTCACGCCAGAAGTAATGAGCACACCTTTGTACCAGAGTTATCACACTACGCCCCCTCCATTAACCGAATTAATAGAACATGTGATTGTGTTAAGAAATCTGCTTAATGAGAAAGAGTCCAGAATTGACACACTCGTTGCTGAAAACAGAGCTTTAAGAGATCAGTTGTGCGTTAAGATACAAACTACTGTAAACAAATCCGTGAACACAACCGACCATTCTATGGCTCAGTGTAGCCCATTAAGTGAACAATCAGCCCAGCCTCAACAAGTACCAGACCAATGTAGCTCAGTAGGTACAAACATAATTAACACGGAGACGCTTTGTAAAACGGTATCTAAAGACACGGAGGGATCAGGCAATGTCGAGACCCGATCTAGTCAATTATGTACGAATCCACCCGAAGAAGTGAAAGAGACAGATAATAATAATTGTAGCCACCTACATCTAGAGCACACGAGCATTAAGACTGAAACACCAGAACCTGACCATAAGACCACTTCTCAGAAACAGATAGAAGTTGTAACAGATGTAAAACCACCCATACACCAACGCTATGATTATGTTTCCAATCCTACAAAGCAGACATTAATCATAGGGTCGTCAATACTCAAAGGAATAAGTGAGAGCGGCCTGGATCAATCAGTACAGGTAATGTGTTGTAGAGGTGCGAAAATTATTGACATTCGGGAACTATTATATTCATTAGATTTGCAACATTTCAAGAACATTATCGTAATGGCCGGTACCAATAACTCGAACGGTCCTGTCGGCGACGCGCTATATGACATAGAGAGACTAGTGCGTGATGTCCATAGTTTGGCACCACAATGTCAACTTTATATATGCGAACTATGCCCGCGTGGTGATGAACCAAAACGACAACAGTTCATTACCAAATTTAATCGCTATTTGGAAGTTATGGAACATTTCCTGGATTTCACAGTCATTGAATCGTCAAAGTTATTCTCTTCAAGAAATCGTCCAGGTGTCATAAACAATTCATTATTCTATGCGGACAAATATCACATAAACAATGCTGGATCTACAATTCTTGTACGCCGTATAAACGAATATGTGACAATTATCCGTAATTCCGAGTGTAATTTCTGCGGAGAACCTAATCATAAATCTTCGTTATGCCGTCACGGTCGACCGGTCTTGTGTTACTCGTGTAATTATTATGGTCACAAATCAAATCGGTGTCCTGGACAATAATGGCCCGGCGAGGAAGGACAGCCTACTAAAATCTTGAAATCTAAAAACATCTTGAGTAAAATAAACAGTCCTGACGGTTCATTAAATAATTCCAATACCCCATATAAGAGTTCATTAATGCGGACTTCTAATATATTGAGTGTCCAAACATTGTCCCAGAATAATGATATATCATGCCATGGTCTTCTAAATAATAATAATGATAATAATAATAATGATAATAATAATAATGATAATAATAATAATAATAATAATAATAATAATAATAATAATAATAATAATAGCAGCAGCAGTAGCAGCTTTATCACTGAATCTTTTTATAATATCGCTACTAGTAATAGATTTGAATTTTTAAGCGATAATTGTTACGAAATGCACAGCGATATCGAATCCCGCTGTGACAAAGAAGTGGGAGATTCAGAATTAGGCCTATGCCCTGTTTTCATGCCACAAACTACGCTCATTCCTGCTGTAACTTGTACTGAAATTCGTACCAACACATATGATAATGACACTACTACTGTCATTGATAGTGATTGCGTTGTAATTGCTGGAAATGGTCTTAGCTTTCACGTTGACAATCTAGCGCAAAGTAACATTGTCGGCATGAAAGATAACACTGATTCCTGCAAGTATAATAATAATGATAATAATGATAATAATAATAATAATAATAATAATAATAATAATAATAATAATAGTAAAAATAATAATAATAATAATAATAATAATAATAATAATAATAATAATAATAATGATGATGAAAATGATAATAATGATAATAATAATAATAATAATAATAATAAAAATTTCATTAACGACCTAAATATTATATCATATTGTCATACAAAAAGGGCATCCAATCTAAGCATGCCTATAGCTGCTACTAATCCGCTTGACCAATGGATATGTCCCCCTGATTTTATCAGATTAACTGCGCGACACGACCTTAAAACATTTAGCATAAATACAAAAGGCATACGTATAGGTCATTTAAATGTGCAACAACTACTACCTAAGATAAACCAATTAAAAATAATTATGGAAAAAAGTGTGAAAGAGCTTGAAATTTTCGGTACTACTGAGACTGCCCTAAGTAGCATCACCACAAATAATTTAATCGACATTAGTGGTTATAATATTGAGCGGAAAGATAGGGTAAATCGTAATGGAGGCGGCATCATAATGTACATCGAAGAGAATCAATCGTATTGTAGGAGAACTGAGTTAGAATCTATGTCATTGGAGGCACTTTGGATCGAAATAACGCCGTATAAAATGAAATCATTTTTACTTGCCTGTGTATATAGACCTCCGGACTCCCCGACTAGCTGGACAGACGAATTTGAATCTTTACTGGAGGCGGCATATTTACATAACCCAGACATTATTCTGATAGGCGATTTCAATATAGATTTCCATTTACCCATAACCGGAAAATGGCAAACCTTGATGAATACTTTTCACCTTGAACAATTAATTGATAAATCAACCCGAATCACAGAGACGACATCTACTTTAATAGATCATATATACTGTACGGATAAAACCAAAATTACGTCTGCGAGTGTAGGTGATTTGGCGCTAAGTGACCACCACCCCACCCCGTCTTTGTTATTCGCCACTGTTCCATACATAGAACAAATACCCACCATTCTATAAAATATAGATGTAAAAAGAAGTTTGATAATAGTAAATTCATTCAAAATTTATCGGAATACAAATGGGAGATAATTAATTTAATTAGCGATCCAAATGAAGCGTTAAAATTATGGCATGAAACATTTCTTAGTATTCTAAACAAACACGCCCCTATTATTGAACGAAGAGTAAAAACATATCACCAACCAGGCTGGCTAAACGAAGAAATATTACAAACAATCAGAGATCGAGATTATTGCCATAAAATCAAGGATATGGTCAAATATAAACAACTGAAAAATAAAGTAATGTCTCTCATAGAAAATTCAAAACGGCAACATTTTGGCGTACAATTAGTTCAAAATAAAAATAACCCGGCAAACATATGGAAAATAATGAAAAGTATAAATCCGCAAACTAACAAAATCCCATTAACATTAATCAATAAGGACGGAAATCAGATTAGAAATACTGTGCAACATTGTGAAATGTTCAATGAATATTTTGCTACAGTTGCTTCCGATCTGGCAAATAGCATAAATAATCAAGCGTATGCCATATCTGAGAAACTTAAAACCCATATCAAAGTTAGAGTGCCCAAAGAAATCGAATTTACAATACCCCCGATAACACTGGATTACGTTTACGAGGAAATCAAGCATCTAAAAACAAATAAGTCAGCGGGATATGATGATCTAAACGCCCATTTTCTAAAACTAGCTGCACCAGTTATTACCCCATCAGTTACCGCCATCATAAATAAAAGCATAGACACTGGTATATTTCCTACTTTGTGGAAATATGCTAAAGTAAAACCACTACACAAGTCAGAAAATAAACGCGAGGTAAGTAATTACAGACCCATTTCTATTTTACCTATCTTATCCAAGATAATTGAAAGACATGTACATAATTATTTATATAAATTTTTGACAGCTTATAGTCTGTTGTATGAATCCCAATCCGGCTTCAGGCCAAAACATTCCTGCGAAACTGCGCTTTTAAAATTGATAGAAAACTGGCGATTTGCTGTTGATAAGGGGGACTTTGTAGGCGCTATAATGATAGATTTTAAAAAAGCGTTTGACCTTGTTGATCATAAAATATTAATACAAAAATTAGACGTTTACAAGTTTGACAAGCTTGCGTTAAAATGGTTCACTTCCTATCTCGAACATCGGCAGCAGTATGTGTCAATCTCAGACAAAATATCTGGATTTCGCCCCGTAACAGTAGGCGTTCCGCAAGGCTCTGTATTGGGTCCGTTATTATTTATTATTTACGTTAATGACCTCCATCTCGGTATTAAAAGTAATGTTGATATGTACTGTGATGACACAACGATGTATTACAATTCTGATAGCGTAGCAAAAATAACCGACAGACTAACAGATGATATGGCATCCATCCAGACATGGTGTCAAAATAATAAAATGATTGTAAATACAGACAAAACAAAACTACTTATGATCAACACCAAGTCTAAGCTAAATCAGATTAATCAAAAAGATATTAAAATTCATACATGTAACGGAGACATAGGCAGTATAGCCAATGCAAAACTTCTAGGATTACATATAAATAACAATCTATCATGGCAACAACATATTGGCAAACTCTGCAGTAAAATAGCATCACTTATTTTTATGTTGAAGAAAAACAAGCAATATATGAATGTAGATGAACGAAACTTGTTTTACAAATCTTACATACTATCACACATCGATTATTGCTCCCTGGTTTATTGCGCCGGTACACCTACACTACTTGTAAGCCTAGAAAAATTACAGAAACGCGCCGCTAGAATTATTTTAGATGTCCCTCACAAAACCCCATCAAAACAGTTATATGAACGATTGAAATGGACTCCGTTAGCGCAAAGATTGACTACAAAAACAAGCACAATGACGTACAAAGCACTCAATAACATAACACCTAAGTACATTAGCGACCTATTCACCCCTATTGAAGAAGCGCATACACTGCATCTACGCTCAAAAACTTATAGTCATTTAAAGCCTCCAAAAATAAGAACTGATTACGGGAAACATAGCTTCACATACACTGCAACTCAGATATGGAATTCGCTACCTAGAACTATTACAAGTCCGCAAACACTCTGTTCTTTCAAACGAAATATACACAACCATATAAACATGACATAATTTTCTATATGTTAGGTTTACAATGTTTGCGACTAATTTAGAAAAGAAAAGTCATGTATGTTTAGAGTATGTTGGGAGTGCGTGAGTGCGTGCGAGCGTGCGTGACTGAGTGCGATTGGTTGTATGCTTCTTTGAGTTGGATGAGTATGTTTGTGTCCGTAAGACTAATACAAATAATAATAATATTAATAATAATAATAATAATAATAATAATAATAATAATAATAATAATATCAATAATAATAATAATAATAATAATAATAATAATAATAATAATAATAATAACGTACATTTATTAGATTAAAATGTCTGCATACGATATTGTATGCCTTTGAACATAGTGTAAATATTTATTATTCACATTTTGTACATATTTTTATATCATCTCGCACTGCACATATTGCACTGATCATTATTGTTGTTTTTGTGAGGGCATCTGGGAGAGCAGGTTATCCTGAAGATTTTACCCTCAATAAAGAATGATTATTATTATTATTATTATTATTATGCAATTTAGTAATGGCACACCATTGTCAAATTCCAATAATGTACTATATTCGGTACCAGAATATCTCTACATGCCTTGTAGCCAGTTTTCGAACATACGGCCATGTAGAACTCACTATGTTCTCGTGCTGTGCGAAATATTGTAATAATTCTACCACCAAATATTTATTATAGTAATGTGAAAATATTTCTATATATCCCATATTATTAGCCGAGTGTACTGGTAGAACCTGACTTATCAGGCTAATACCCTAACATTTGTACATATGGTCAACAAGATCGTCATCATTACAACGGTTGAGGCCGATTTTGGCCTTTTTGTCGAGCAAAAATATTTGATTTAATAGTTTGTCACTGTTTCCAGTAAAGATATCGTTTAATAGGTGACATAGATACGATAGCTAAATGAAACAGATCACGATGTCGTGGCTGTTTCTCACTGGGTCTTCAAGTCAGAATGTTTTCTACTATATCATTTTCGTTGGAGAAAACTAGGTTCACGGTATTGGTTCTATCCTGGCCACTTAACTTTGTTGAAAAGGTTGTCTATCGGTACAGATCGGGGTCCTGTATTGCACCAAAAATATACTTGCTTTGTGCATTTCACTAACATTGCAGTGTATATTTCACCAATATATTTCCGGGTAATAATCTCTTCACGTCTATTTAAAAAGGTATCAAGATTTAGGTTTAAAATATTCTTTACAGTCTTCTTTAACATGTTTGAATGGGTGTCAGGGTCTGTACTGCTTCTTGCGCGAATTTTCTACTGGCTGGGTTGCCAGTTCTGTTGATTTCTTTATCTTTACAAGTTGGTGATACCTACTGACCCAAATTTGATCTGTTATGCTCTGTTGATGCAGTAGTGCAATTTTCTCATCACTGGCTGCTCTTAATTTTGTCTGTTCCTCTCTCTCTGTTAAGGAGTTTGCCCTGGAGAAAAAGGATGGATGGAAAAATTGTTGGACTAACCAAAAATATAAGCTGCTTTTCTTAGCCCATAGCTAATACTGACCATATCTTTTTGCAAGAAATATTCCTTCTTTTGTGGTATTGTCCGCCTATATTTTTGTCATGAGTGGCTTGTATGCCTTTATATAACTTCATTTATTCATGAAAGAGTTGAGTTTATTCTCAGAATTTTAATATCCTCCGGGCACGCTATTTAACATTGATTACTTGTAGTAATAGTTTTATTGGGAATACTAGCATTAGCAGCATCAATAAATATGTGTAGTGATTGGCTGGCACCAGATGTCAACACTATTAACGGAATGACGTGTGAAACGCTTACTAACGGCATTCCTGTAATATCCCAAGCCTGGAACCCATATAATATCCGGCACTCAGATCGTATTACTCCCTACCGATGCCGTACTGAGATCTACAATGGATCTTTTTCCCAGCAACAATCCCTGCCTGGAACACCATCCCTGCGCCTGTCTCAACGTCTACTACCATCCAAGAATTTAAAAGAAAACTTCAAATAATGCATAGCATAAGACAACCCCCACCCTGGTACTATGTTGGGTCTAGAGAAGCTAATATTAATTTAAGCAGGCTTCGTAATGGTTGCTGTAGTCTAAATAGGCATCTGTTTGACAATGATCTGACGGACTCGACAAGTTGTTCTTGTGGATATCCTGATGAAACCGTTGAACATTATGTCTTCTACTGTCCCCTTTGTTAGAAATTTTTTGCCAATATATTGTCGATACTGGCCGTTTTTAGCAAGATCCCCTTACTTATCCAACTACTAAACAAAGTATATTAGAACACGTATTTATAGAACTGACTATTTAAATAAAACAAATATAAACGATTGAGCCAACAATGTGCATATGTGGATATAGTCAGTACAGCGCAGCTCGTGAAAGACTTGACGTGTCTCCAGGGCAAGAGTTCCTTCCACACATACTCTTCTTACCTTCTCTCTCTCTCTCTCTCTCTCTCTCTCTCTCTCTCTCTCTCTCTCTCTCTCGCTCGCTCACTCACTCACTCACTCACTCACTCACTCACTCTCTTCAAGTTTATTATTCTTATATTATTATTTAATAATGTTAATGCTATATGCGCATCCGCCACGTGTTATTATACTCCATGTACAACAATTGTATTATGTGGGAGACACGGTCATAAGACGTATGTCTTATTGTGCTCTCACTTGAGCTAAATAAATGTTGTTTAAACCAACACCATTATCATCGGAAATGTTATTCCAGGGTGCGTTGGATAGCTGATTCCTGAATAAGTCCCAATCAGCATTTGCATATTCGCATAAACGGCGTTTGTAGGATTTACGCTTAGGTATGGAAGATGTTACAACCAGATATACTGGAGTGTGATCACTACAAAAGGGTGCAAGTATTCCACTGTGTTTTACTACTCTAGCACTGTTGATAATAATTGGGTCACGTAATGTGTTTCCAACAGGCCGAGTTGGTTCCGTTATTAACTGAGAGAAGCCTAGTGTAAAGACAATATCTTGCAAATGATGCGTGGATGTATTGAGCAGATCATCATTAACATCCCCAAGTAGGACAAATGTTTTGTTTGGATTTAAGTCACGAACATTCCCTATATTATCAGAAATAGTTTGCCATTTATCGACATTCGTATTGGGTGGACGGTAAATGACACACATTAGCAAATCAGGCCGGTCGTGAATCTCTATCCATATCATCTCAATGCTAGGATATTCGTATTCAAAACGACGGGAGGTAGCAAGGTTTTCAGATATGTAGACACATACTCCTCCCCTCGTCTGCTGACGGCCCCTCCGATACGGCTCCTGGAGGCCTGGCAGTTTAATGGTATTAGAGTTGATATTTGGCGTGAGGTGACTTTCAGTAACAGCAATAATGTCAAACTGGGACAAATTAGCCTCAATAAGATGGGTTTTATCTTTAAGGCCACATACATTGAGGTGAGCGATAGAAATATTACTACTGTTGGTGGGGTCTGGATTAGTTCTATATCACCGGCCTGAGAAAGGAGCGTGTACATTATTAGCACGGCCGAAACATTATTTTGATAGTTGATATGAAAGTGTGGTAGCTGGGCTGCATAGAGTCTTCAAAAGTTCCTGCTCCACGGAAGGAAGTGGGGGATGTGCCTCTGTAACCTGTGGATTTAGTAGAGTAGCAATGAAACGGCCCAATAGCCGCGCGGTAACTAATTATATCATTATCCATTGTCAATTAGATAAATCACAGAAGGCCATGTCACGTGCTGTGGTATGGTAGAGACACGCATGAACGAGAAACAGGTCGAGCTCCAAAAGTAACAGTAAGAAGGTGGTAAGAATTAGAGACAGAAGAGAAAAAGAGCAGAACAGGAGACCAAATATAAACAATACATTAAAATGTCCGTTTGAGATAGCTTGGCGTTTTGGGTATTAAATAAGAACAGTTTGTAGCTAACATCCAGAATTCGGAGGTGGTATACTGTGAACTAAGGTGGATTTTTGGGTGGTGGCCTAACCTAGGCACAGAATAATATAATTTCAAGGATACCCATACGGGTAAGGTGTTGAACAATTTGAAACGAACTTGGCAGGGGCCTGGTACTGTCATAAGAAGCACCAGGAGCCAGTCAAATCAGTTCCAAAATATCCAAAGTAGTATTTCTTACATTGCATACGGTATGTCCCATTTGGTGTTTTGGGGTCAGGTGGTTAAGAGCTTGGAGAATTTTGGGCGGTGTTTAAAGAAGCAATTGCTAACATACATGAATATAATTTAGGACGGGTGAGTTTGAATCAGTGCGATTCTAAACCCTAACATTAACATATCAGCAGCTCATGAATGAATCCATTAGTGATTCCTTATGTGACATTGAAACACATAATAACAGATTGTAGGTGACATTCATAATTCTGAGTTGGTGTACTATAAAATTTGGATCGCTAAGACCGGCGGTTGAAGACAAAAGGTTCCAACAGTATTATTTATAGCAGTTTTCCAGGTAATCGCTCAGGAAACGCTTGATCATATTATTTACATTAGCACGCGCATAAAACTACAGTACAGCTAATAAATAAGTCGTATCAAGTTGCCATAGGCAGCAACAGCGCCCAGTCAAATTAGTTACAAAGTATTCAACAACTTAACTGTATAGTTTTCAGGAAATTGATAGATCAGGGCATTCGGGGATCGATCAATCCCAACACTGCGAAACTTAGGTGGAACTTAGCTAAAGACATCTATGTGGGCATAGCTAAAATGGAAAGGTGAATTCTCTGTATCCCCCCCCCCCCCCCCAATTGGGGTGGGGTGAGGAAATACTACGCGAAAGGTCACTCATTGATCTCGCAAGGAGACATAACGAAACGCGACTGTATAAGCAATACCGAACAATTCGATAACAAATTCGTGTAAAACTATCAACAATTATGAAATGAAAACTCACCCGTGTAATCACGTCCCGTACCTGCCATTGACACCAGACACCCGAATGTAGTATATCAGAGAATGTATAGATGAGCACGTCTCTATCTGTCTAATCGATGTGTTGTTACCGCCACTTATTGTAGACGAACGAAAGTCCCACCGATCTAATTAATGTATGACCGGACTAGTCTTTCATCCGGACGCAACAAGTGGCATTGTCAACGATTAACTTGTGATCCCTCCTGCTAGTAGCACCGCTATGATGACAACACCACTGACGATGGAGAAGGAAAGTAGAAGAAAAAGAAGAGGAAGAAGAAAAACCACCACCACCACCACCACCACCACCACCACCACCACCACCACCAACAACAACAACAACAACAACAACAGCAGCATCATCATCGTCGTCGTCGTCGACGACGACTTACACATTTTTGCCGTGGAGCTGAATTAGGAATATGCATTCTTAATTCAACTTCACTAAACAATGTCGATAGAATCTTTGTAGCTTCGGGTTCAGGATTTGTTTTGATTTTCCGGATTTTTTAGGATTCCACCCAAAGTTATGGAATTCTGATGTTTGGCTACACCCTTTCCTGTGATAAAATCTGAGCCAAATCCGACCCGTCGTTTCCAAGATATTCCGTATACATGTCCAAAATTTGATTCTATCCGCATCCGTGGTCTTTTATCCGGATCATAGCTAAAGTCTGGAAATCCCCTTGCACGGCAAGTTCCATTGCTGAGGTTAAGAGTTGAGCCAAATTGAATAGGTCGGTTTTTAAAGCTTTTGTGAGTGACCGACCGGCGATCGAGCGACCGACAACCTTCCTGCCTGCCTACCTACCTACACGCCTGCCTGCCGGCCGGCCGGCCGGCCTGCCTGCCTGCCTGCCTGCCTGCCTGTCTGTCTGCCGGCCTGCCTGCCTGCCTGCCTGCCTGTCTGCCTGCCAACCTGCCGGCCTGCGTGACTGACTCAGCAGCCGTAAAGTACAAATATAATTTATCCAGAATGAAACCATGTGCCATCAACCAGGATGGTAGGGTTATTTCCATTGTCATTTCTACTGATGGCTTTACCGCATCAGAAGGAAACTGCAGAGGCTCAAACATCATGTTCAATTCACCTTTCCAGAGTATCCATCCATCATCTGACCCCGTATGACGTCATAATCAGCTCAGCACGTGTATGATGACGTCACAATCGTTACGGCACAAAGGGTTCCATATAGACCGTCATCAAGTCTCAAACACTCCGACACGTTGTATGAATTGTATGTCTTTGTAATTCTTTACTATTTAATAAACATGCTGTTGAAAATATTGAAACTAATTTGACTGGGCGCTGTTGCTGCCTTAGGCAGCAACACGCCCAGTCAAATTAGTTTCAAAATATTCAACAGCTTACCTGTGTAGTTTTTTTTTAATTAATAGTCAGGGTATTCAGAGATCGATCGATCCCAACACGAGCTAGGTGTGGGTGGAGCTTAGCTAGTGATGGGCGGGGCATAGCTAAAATTTGAAAAATCCATTGTTTTAATTACCGTTATTATCATGCAGCGACAACGTAGGAGTCGCAATAGGAGATTTAACAATTCCTTCAATCCTTCAAGACCTTCAGGTTCCCGTTCTTATAATGTTCATATTCAAAGGTGCATATTCACACCAAAATGCTCACGGAAAAGATTATTTAAATAATAATAATAATAATAATAATAATAATAATAATAATAATAATAATAATAATAATAATAATAAATGAATGGTAACACTGGCAATTATAATAATAATAATAATAATAATAATAATAATAATAATAATAATAATAAGCAACATGATAAATGCTTGTCCACTACAATTGCATTTTTAAAAGCTTAAGTTGTGTACATGAATGTAATGAAACGAAATGAATCTTAGCCAATGATGATTTTATTCTGTAGGCCCTATAAATTAATATAATTATTTACTTGTTAAGTTGAAATAAGGTCACGTGTCTCTAATTCAGTTTCACATTAATATATTAATTTATACGTAATGAAATCATCATATGTTAAGATTTACTACGTTTCATTACCTCTAGCCACACAATCTAGGCCTCAAAAAGAATAAAATTTTGATAATTTTATTTTCCAGCATTCTGGTGTGAATATGTAGGCCTACCTTTAATGGCATAAAGGCATCTGTGTGACTCGTAAAAGGTTGAGTAGTTCCTATGTTGCTTGCTCGCTTTGTCTACCCAAAATCCATCTTTTACATCCCCTAAATAAAATATGAATTCATATACTACCTTTAAGCTGGAGCGCCATCATTTCTAATATGACCTAGCCGATATTACGACACACAAAATCGCTACAATCATATTGGTTCGCACCCAGGTATGAAAGCAGACACCGTGCACCATGTTGCTTGAAAATAGAACTGGTCCTATTTCTTGAAACTTGAAACTTGTTGCGCAACAGCAGTTGCAGCGTTTTGGTGCGAATTTGAGCTGTTGCAGCAACGGCCCCCAGTCATGTTAGTTTCAAGATATTGAAAAGATTGCCTCTAGTTAGTCCGAAATTTAGCTTCTGGGAATTCAAGGTTTCAAGGTTTTAAATCGATCCCACATGAGTAAAGGATGTGCGAAGCTTGATTGGAAATAGGCGGGGTATGACTAGATAAAGGGATCTCTCTATTAGATTTTCTAACATATTTATCGTTTATTGTATATCTAAAGCTCATATGTATTCCGAATCATATTATTACTGTTTATTTCATGAACTATTCTATTGTATATTGTATTTCGTATAGGGGGGCCTACTTCAAAAGAAGTGAATCGAAAATAAACTAAACCTTAAAAACCTGAAACAGATTACCATACACTCGTGCAACACGTTGCGCAACAATATTCCAATGTGTATGGCCTGTTTTAGATTTATTTCGTTTCATTACATCGAGGTACATCGTCCTATTGCACGTACAGTGTCGCCCTCCCGCTCTGCTCCCGTATGGAGTACCGTGCTTGCAGGCTATTAGTACGATGATCGAGGTAGGGTCTACTCAATTTACGCTTATTAAAACATACAATCCGAACAGTTTTCCTTTCAAGCATCTTGGTGTGGATGCGTGGGCCTTTAACCCTCTTGTGTCAACTTAACCCTTTAATGGTCAAGCTGGTAAAAACAACCTCTGCAGTGATCTTGAGAAATGTCCATTTTCAGGCCAAGAGAAGAACATTTTTAAATTTTTTAAATGCTCGTCTTGGTCTGCAATTGGACACTGGCTAAGCAGAAATTTGAATTTTCTTGACTATCACACTTTTGATGAATGTCATTATGAAGGATAACAGAAATCAAATTTTTTTGTTGTAAATTTTCGTTATAAATTTACAAAAATACTCTCTTTGGCTGCAAAAATCAAAATTTCCTTGAAAAGTATTGGCAATTTGGTTAGATGAAATAAATAGTATTTTGAGCGCTTTTAATACGTTGTTGACATAAGTGGGTTTTAAAAACGCCAGTATTCTGAAGCCCACGAATCTGTAGCGAATATCGCAGGTAGGATACTATTAGTTACACCAGTGTTTTGAGTGAGGTACAGGCTGTTACCACACGCGCAAACGCTGAATCTCCCGAGCGTAGCGAGGGGAGGAGCTACATTTTATATTTCCCGAACGTAGCGTAAGAAATATAATTGTTTGCGCGTGTGGTAACAGCCTGTACCCACGTCAAAACACTGGTGTAACGAATTTATTACCCCCTCAGACGTCGAAGATAGAGATTTTATCATAACGTGACAATATAATTAGATAAGCAATTCTTGAATTAGACATCTCTATGCTAGTTCTGCAAGAGTGAAAATAGGCCTAAAGCCAAATTGCCATATGACGAAATAAACATTTGTCATGGTCTGTTAAGTTTCAATTTAAATTAAAACTACATTCAGTACGAAAATGGAATACCATAATTAACCATTTAACGCTTGAAATGTTGGTGTCTCAATTTCTAGGCCTATACAGGCCTAGCTGTACGCGAAAACTGTTAGATGTTTTGAAATTAATTTGACTTGGAGCTGTTGCTGCCTATGGCAGCAACGCTTCAAGTCAAATTAGTTTCAAAATATTCAAAATAATATTCCTTACATCATAAGGAATTTGACGATTCTGTTATTCAAGCGTTAAATAGTTAATATAAAATATGCATTACCAATATTGTGTACAAATGGCGATAACTGGCAACTGAATAGCGTCATATCAACGCGTGTACGTCACGCGTCCTAGAACAAGGCGACTAAAATATAGTGAAAATCGATACATAGACATACTTTTAGCCAACTGTTGCATTTGCATAATCATCCGAATTATCGAATTATAAATAAGAATCATTGATTAAGTCATAAACATTTACGTGTATGCAATGGAGCGCTCAGGTCTGTCACTCAAGTATCTGACATCAGAATCAATTGCGCCGCATGTTAGCCGAGGTTATAATCAAATTGGCATAGCTCCGTCTAGAAAATTGAAAATCCGTCATTAAAGTGTACGAATTGTGTTTCTTTGACTGCGAGCTGTTGCTCCCATACAGCTCCCAATGAAATTATTTTCTGAATATTAAATAGCTTGCCTGTATATTTATTTTGAAATTTAAGAGTCTGGGAATTCAGGTTTCAAAGTTTCAAATCGATTCCAAAACGCCTGAAGAAGTGGGCGGCGTTTCGGCTAGAAATGGATTCGGCTGTTTGATCGACACTTTTTAGGTTATATAGACACGTTTGGATGTCATAGTGGCATACACTCAGGCGAGTACACTTATGCCTACTTACTTACGCATGTACATGATTTCATTTCATTTATTACGCCCAGACTTTTACAAGTATGTGGGGGAACATATAAACATATGTACATGTGAACAGACATAATACGAGCATAATACAGTACCACAACCACAACCACAACCACTACATTATATTATCATAATAATACTAGCAATAACAACAATTATTATTATTATTATTATTAATTATTATTATTATTATTATTATTATTATGCCAGGTTTACAAAATTAAGTATAACAACCCCTCCCCCTCCTGCCATTTCACCCTTCCCTGCCATCACGAGTAACCTTTCGTCCGTTCTCCTCGGGTCCGTGAAAAAACGAAAGAGAAACGAGGAGTGGGGCCAGGTTTACAAAATTAAAGTATAACAACACCACCCCACTCGTGACCCCACCCCCACCATATCACGCTTTCCCCGGTAATTGTCTGGTTGCTGAATTCCTGCAGACTGCGTCTTCCATGGGTACCAGATCTTACATTGCTTGTAGTAGTAGTAGTAGTAGTAGTAGTAGTAGTAGTAGTAGTAGTAGTAGTAGTAGTAGTAGTAGTAGTAGTAGTAGTAACAGTAGTAGCAGTTGTTGTTGTTGTTTTGTTGTAGCGGTAGTAGTATTGGTAGGCCGTGTGTTTGCCCCGATTATAGATATTGTCATTGTCTTAGTCATGGTAATTAGCTGTAGGTGTTATCATTTGGAAAAATGTTTCATAATTTTTCTAATAAAAAGGCACAGTTTTTTAAGTAATGCTAGCTTTTTAGTGTCCAATAGTTGTTGCATTTTGAAGTAATTCGGTCTGTTTCTATAATATAGAGGTAAGTATGATTTCCGATCATCAGAGAAATAGGTGCATATAAAACATAATGGTATTCATCGCCAATATCGTTTGTATTGCATAATGTGCATTTACGATCTATTTCTGGTGTATTGGTCCACCTGTCAGTTTCAGTTGGCAGGCGATGTTTGAGGTTCTAAATAAGCAAAGCGCTATCCTGTTATATTCATTTAGTATTGTTAAATACCTTTCTACACACCATTCTGTCTTATATATATTATACACTGTTCCTTTCGATGATCTATTTATTTCACCCTCCCATTGCTTTATAAACTGGTCGATTAGTCGTTGCTTTATCTGGTTTACAGTAGTCTTTTTATCGAGTACCTGTTGTGTGGTCCACAGAAAACCGAATCCTGTATCATTTAATATTGTTTCAATATATTTTATCCATGGGTACTGTACGCCTTCCTCCATATAGTGTTTATACATGTAGTTATAAAGTGTAAATGAGATTTTATTTTGACTGCCCATTAAAACTGTAGCCCAATATTTCCACATTCTGCATTTGATAGTGATTTGGATTGGGTACCTTCCAGATTCACCATACACCATAAAAGATGGGGTAGTCTTGTTTATTTTTAGTACTTGTTTTATGAAACTGCAGTGCAATTGTTCTAAGTGTTGGTAGCGTTTTCGTAGCCCCATACTTCGCTGCCATACAGAGCAACCCGAATAATGGTTGCATCAAAGAGTTTAATTTGGCAATTTACCGATAGATCGAGATTTGCGATTCGACGATTCAGACCATACATGGCTTTCTTACACTGATCATATTGATGCTTTATTGTATTAATAAACCTACCATTTTTAGTGAAGTTTATTCCTAAATAGTTATAGGTTTCCATTACTTCTACATGCCCTGTTCATAAGCTAAATAATTCCTCGGTGGCCTTACGTCTGCCAAAAATAATTATTTTAGTTTTCTCTACTTTTATTTTTTTTCAGATTCCACATGGTACAGTATTTGTAATGTTCATCCAGCATGGCTTGTAGGTCTATCCTCTTGATTTCGTGTCTCAATATCAGTCACACAACCAGCACGTTGACGTCAACATAAACCGAGCATTCTAAACCATAAATCGAGGACTCCACATTATCAACAGTTGCAATGTGACCAACCGTAGTGGAAAGGATTGGGGAGAATCACTCGAATGCATTCACTTGATGAGAAATGAGGCTGCAAATCAAAATGGCTCAAGACGCACAAGAAACAAACTGCAATCGCGCTATAGTTGCGACATAGGCGGCATCTCTAGAAATGTAAAAAAAATCTGGCAGACCAACTGACAAACCGACAGAGAGGCCGACATACAGATTGCAGATCGACAGATCGGTTTATACTATAGTTGCGAGCCCAAAATAAAACATCACCATATTCTGGTTCAAAGTCGCTTAGGTGTTGTCCATGAGCATTTCCAGGTATATTCTCACACCCAGGGCATCCCGCAAACATTACTATATATAAGACCATGCTCGTTGTCCCTTGCATCTATTTGTTACACATTTCCTTCTGCAACCGTACATCATTAGTTCAATCGCGTCCTTTTAGACTTCTGGCAGTTGATCATAAACAATGAAATCTTCCAGTTTATCCAGTCATTATATGACGTCATAATTAACTTCCTGGCGTGTAGGATGACGTCACATTCAATGACGTTATGAATGACGTAGATAAGTTCGTCACGAACGCATAATTGGTGACGGACTAAGCGTTGTTGTACGAATTGTATGTCTTTACAATTTAGTAAACATGCTATCGACTATTTTGCAACTAATGTAGCTGGGTGCTGTTGCTGCCATATACAGCAACAACACCTAGTCAAATTAGTTGCAAAATATTCAGCAGCTTACCTGTATTATTTTCTGGAAATGGATAGCCAGTGAGTTCAAGGATCGATAGATCCGTACAGGAGCGAGGTGTGGGTGGAGCTCAGCTAGAGATGGGCGGGGCATAGCTAAAACTGGAAAGGTCAATTGGTATATCTGCCAAGTATTTTGAATCTAAGAGAAGATAATGTTGATGGAATATTACTGAATAGATACTATGTAAAATCTGTGATTTTACGCCACGGTTCCCGGGCGTCGCTTCTAATAAATGTCTTAAATAAACTTCCCTCTAGTCCGACAATTACATCAGCTGAAGGAATTACACGTAAGTTGCTCAAATAAATCTATGTGATTATCCGTTTTTCGACTTTCCAGTTTGGCCATATTATATCCAATAAAAACGTTGAATGCGAGCCACGCGTCTACATGTGATATCCCAAGAGAATTGCACATCCTCAGATGTCAAAGTCACGGTGGTTTTCAGAATCGTTTGTTATAAAAATTAAGTTGAATGTCGAAGAAATATACCAGCAACATGAAAACAGCGGTATCTGGTGAAATTATGGCGACCTCTAAAAAGAATTAGCCTCATCGGCGTGTTTTACTTGTAAGAGCATACATAAGTGTGTCAGTTTGTTTCAAATTATGGTGGCAAATGACTTCCGGATATTCAGGAATGCTACATAAACATGCAGCATCAACTTTCACAACACACAGTCTCCCACATTTCTGTTAAACAAGTGACTGTTTGTTGAGCAACACACGCTGTTAGATCTTTCTTTGTCCCGATGTGTGACCGAGCTGTTTGAATGCAATACTTACAATGGACGTAGAATCATGTATGATATAAGTGACCATATAACGAGTGGATTTCCAGTGTGTTGTTTTTTCTCAAGTCAAGTTCCATAGAAAACACATCCATATATTTCTCAGTCTCATCTGATCTCAACAAATCCATCGCTTTCTTAACCGTCTGTTTGCTTTTTGCATTTTGCAAACGACATATTCAAGGGGTTATATCTCTAAACCCACTCAATATTTAGAAAAGAATTTGGCTGAAAAAATTTGTGACAGATAATAATTAACTACGTCCCACCTAGACAGACGTCGCACTCAAATTACTTGATTAATGGCGTATCTAGGTCCGTCAAGTAGGTTGAATTGTCCATCACGTGTACGAATTGTATGTCTTTACTATTTTATATAGGCAGCAACAGCATCCAGTCAAATTAGTTTCAAAATATTCAGCAGCTCATCTCCATAGTATCTTGATATTGGGATACTGGGAATTCAAGGTGCGATCGATCCCAACCCGGGCAAAGCGTATGCGGACCTTAGCTAGAAATGTGCAGAGCATAATTAGAAATGAATCCATTTATTGTTCAATTGCTTGTACAGAATGCAAAGGTGTTTGTGCTAACACAACTTCAGCCGGCGTACTAATCATCGTACTAACCTACGCCCACTCACATCGCTCCGCTGTACGTGGACTCGATACGGGAGCGCAGCGGGAGGGCGAGACAGTGCGATAGGACGATGCATACTAACATACGCCCACTCACATACGGGGGGGGGGGGGGGGGGGGGCTGGCAGAGCGGGAGGGTGCGGACCATGCAATAGCACGATGGACTTCATCAGGCGAAAATGGCAATGACTAAGGTGGAGGATTTGGTCATGTGCCGATCTGTCCGTGAGTCTGACAAATGCCCACCAATCCAAGCGTCCAAGTAGCTATATTACACGAGCACGACACAACTCCCAGCTTCCCATTGTTCATGGTTGTGAACATAGATATCGTATACACTTGCTAAATCACTCATGACCATCATACAAGATTTCCAAGGGTCCATGTGACGCATTGCCACTACTTTTGATGGTCCCAAGCCGCATTTTCGGGGCCTACCCTCAAAAGGACCATTATCCATGCCACTATGAAAAATCGTTCCTTCATTAGTCACCATGCACCGAGCAATTGAATTTTGTCTCTATGCTTGAAATGGTTAACTATATGTTCTTAATATCCAACTTTCTAATCATATTTATAATCATATTTTGCGTTTCTGTTTCCAATATTCTAATTCATACCATGATAATATCTGGCGGCACACGTGGCGCTTGAATGAGATTGTATCTTTACGTCCTTATTGTAACAACCACGCTCTCGCCTCTTTCAGAATAATCTAATACTTTGGCTTTAATAATATTTTAGCATAACAATGAGCGTAAATGGCTGAACCCTTTGACTTCGAAAGGCCTACTTCCAAAAACCAGATTACAATTTAATAAATATTCTGTTGAATAATTTGTTTTAAACAGAATTTAATTTTTGTTCTACTGGAAGCACGATAAGGCATGCCGTGTCTTGTAACCGTGTCTCCCACACACATAATCATATAATACAACAAATACATCAAGGTGGCAGGTTGTGTAGAATAATTAATAAATTTTAACCCTTTAACAATTAAACCACAAGAGCTTCTCCAGCGGCCAGGAGACATGCCCGTTTGCAGATCAAGAGAAGACCATAGCTGTTATGGGCATGCATTATGCATCACGTTAGACGCTTCGTCATAGTGCGTGCGTGCGAGACGATAGGCGGATGAAACATGTGGAAAGTTGAGATATAAAATACTGGGGTAGTGCTCTTAGACCCGTTCATGGACAAAATCTCCGTATCACATTGCAGAGTATGCAAACAGCAAAGTTGTTAATGTTTGGAATAGATCTGAACGTAAGCCAGTGATAGATGAGTCAGCAGTGGCTTCCAGTTACATCGATTCCAATATAGTGAGCAGGATATGCATTACATTGTATAGAATTCATTTATTCTGGGATGTGTCGTTGAAACGATCAAGTCTGGTCGCTTGATCGCGCTTGTATCTTTACGTCCTTATTGTAGCAGCCAAGCCCTCGTCATCTTTCAGAACAATTTAATACCTTTGTCTTTTCTAATCTTTTAACATAACAATGAGCTAAAAAAACTCGATTAGGCTACAATTTAATAAATATTCTGTTGAATAATTTGACTGGCATAAGGTTGCAGTCAAATTAGTTTCAAAATATTCAACAGCATGTTTATTAAATATTAGGCATACAATTCGTACAACAACGCTTAATCCGTTATCATCTCGTGACGAACTTATCTACATCATTCATGACGCCATTAGTTATGATGTCAGCCTACGCGTCACGTAGTTGATTATGACGTGATATGATTAATGGATAAACTGGAAATGTCCATTGAAATTCTGGGAATCAAGCAGCCAAAGACCCAATGCTTTGCACAGTCACGTGTTCATTAAACCGAATAGTGATCTATAATTAACTATAGTCAATTCGCCAGTCGAGTGCAGCATTCTCCTACTATGGTAGGCATAATTGTACGAAAATGCTGCGTTCGGCTCACAAGTAGTAAACTATAGTTGGCCGGTTGAACATTCCACGTGATACGCGATACCTTAACACCTCTTGTGTCAACTTAACCCTTTAATGGTCAAACTGACCAAAACAACTTTGCAGTGGTATTCAGACATGAAAGGCCTAGAGAAGAGTATTTTTTAATATTTACTACTAAAATGACTGGCTCGGCAACCGAGCCAGTCATTCTACTGGTAAATTTTCAAAAATACTCTTCTCTCAGCCTGCAGATAGACACTGGCTAAGTAAAAACTTTAATTTTCTTTACCATTACCCCTTTAATGATCAAGCTGGCGGAAAAAAATTCAATGGTAAATTTACAAAAAAAATATAAAATTAAAATATCTTGTAAAATATTGATCATCAAAATGTTTAATTGATATAGCAAGTAGTGTTTGATGCTTTGAAGGCGCTGTTGACACAAGGGGGTTAAAATTATGCATGGGAAATGGTTGCAAGCGATCGCCTTGATAATGGATAAAAAGCGACAAAAATAACCACCACGTGATATTATCATGGAAACGTGAAAGCATTATGCAAATGTCTGCGCCTACTGGTCACAAATAGATGCATAACACGGCATTAGATTAGCGTGTGTGTTGTTTAATGGGTTCGCCGGGAGAATACATAATGAATGATCACGTTAAACCATATTCACACCAGAATTCTTGAAAATTAAATTGTTAAAATTGTATTCTTTTATAGACTTAAATTATGTGTCTACGTGTAATGAAGCGAAATAAAGCTTAACATATGAGGATTTCATTACGTATAAATTAATATAATAGGCTCGTGCCTCTATTTCAATTTCGCAACTTAAAAAATTATATTAATTTATACATAGTGAAATCATAATATGTTAAGATTTATTTCGTTTTATTACATATAGGATCAGAGTTTAAGCCTCTAAAAGTATATAATTTAAACAATTTTATTTTCTGTAACTTTGCTGTGTATATGCACCTTTAACCATGAAATTCCAATTTCTCATTTCAAAACTGTCAATCAGGCGAGCTGGTACATAGGCTATTTCACAACTAAACCTTCATAGCCATCGAGCCAGCGGTAACTTGTCAAGTCGTCCTAGAGCAGAGTCGTGCATGAGGGAAACTCGGTCAAATACCTACTCGTCCAAAGTCAACTTTAAGTCGTACAAACTAAAGAGTAAAGTCGTCCAATACTTATTTTGGATACATTGACCATTACTATGTACATGTATATTGGTCGTCATCTTGATCATGATCTTGATTAGTTATGGGGGTTCATCCAATGGACATAATCTCACTGCGCATTCGTCACATAGCTAAGTTCAAGCGATGCTAATCTCATCTCAAATGTTGTATTGCACCGATAGAATATGGTTTATAGATTCCATATCATTCATATCCTGTCACATTCCCTGATCTGTATCGCAATTATTTATTTTGTAATATCGAGTAAATGTAGAACAGTGATCGACAACATTTTGTCTCCTCAAGCTATTCTGGGTGATGTCATGTAAGCTCCAATGCATCACATTCTTTATTATGTAATGCTCATCCCATTGAATATTTTGAAACTAATTTGACTGGAAGTTGTTGCTGCCATAGGCAGCAACAACTTCCAATCAAATTGGTTTCAAAATATTCAACAGCTTACCTGTAGGATTGCTCTTATACCACATTGCCAAACTATAGCTGGAGCCTCTACGACTGAGCGTATATACCGAGGCAGACACACTGAGGTTTTTCTGATTGGTGGAAAAGTAAATCATGACAGCCATCATAGGGTGTATAAACGTATCAACATTTAACAACTAAATCCTGAATATCTTTCCTTAGCGGCGTGATAAAAAGCTTAAAATTACCCGGATAGTTTATGACCGGGGTGTTAGATCGCCTGAATAGCTATCAAGAGATGGGATTAGTTATCCTTTAAATATATTGCTCCATCTGATGAATTCTGTGAATTTACTAGTAGAATTTGCAACGTTTTCTCAACTGCTTAGAAGATCCTGTCTTCTTCTTTTCGATCGCTGGTATCACACTTGGAGAGTCGTTCTCAAGATGAAATCTGTGGTTTTCTGCAGTTCTTCCACAGGCCCATACAGCTTTTCAAGAAAAGAGGTTGACAAAGGCCAGATCTCTTCTCTCAGCAGCTGATACGTACTGCAACATTGAAGTATGTGCTCTGTGGTCTGTTCTGCTTCTCCACAAGGACAAGCGGGCGATGTCGTACGGTGGAACCGCCTGTACATGTGTTGGTTTAGTCTGTTATGTCCAGTTCTGAGACGAAAAATGGTCACTTGCTCTGGCCTCGAGAGATGATGGTAGGCATCTTCTGATTGAGGTGTTCTATAGAGTGACTTGATGATAGTCTTCATCTCTGTATGCGTAACCATGTTTTCTGTCTGATTCTCTTCTGCACCCACCTTTGCCATTTTGTCTGCTTCCTCATTTCCTTGGACTCCACAGTGTGAGGGGATCCACTACAATGCTATCCGAAAGCATTTGATGGTTTGTAGTGCTTCTTCAAGTTGTGGCAGCTTACCTTTGGTGATAGCCTCAAGGACGGAGTGGGCATCAGATAAAAAGACAATCTGTGCAATAGGGTCTGCTGTTCTGCTGATTGTATTAGCTGCATGGACCAGTGCTTCGACTTCAGCTCTGTAGTTTGTGCAGTGTTTGCCTGTCGGTATTGCAGCTGACTCATGTTGTCCGTTTGGATACTGTATGTGCAGTCCGGCACCTCCGCTCCTAATTGCATCTTTGGCTGATCCATCTGTGTAGATCCTTATCCATGTCTCCTGAGGGTACATTTCTTCCAGCATGGCTAGGGTCAGGGCCTTCTTGCTCACATCACTGTGTTCATCTTTGGTTGTGAGATGAGGTACTGTGGTGCGAATAGCTATGCTCTCTAGTTTGTTTTCCCAGGGTGGAGATCCTGTGATAGTTTGTTCCAATCCCTTATCGTACTGGAAATAGAGCTGAATTTAAAGATGTCGCTTTTAGCATAAATTTGTTTGATGTGGCTGTGTCCATGTTTCTGGTTCTCCAAATTGGTGGGGGGGGGGGGGCGTGTCTGTAGATTGCTTAATGATATCTTTGCTTGTTGCTGTAGACATTTCCAGAACAGAATATGGTAGTTTGGTGCCATTCTATCTATCAATTCACGAATCCATTTCCTCACGTCTCATCATAATCAACTACGCGACGTGTGTGTGACGTCATAATCATTACGTCATTAATGATTCGATTATGCCCGTCTTTAACGCTTAATAGTCTGACACGTTGTACGAATTGTATGTTTTTGGTTTTTGCTATTTAAGAAACATGCTGTTGAGTGTTTTGAAACTAATTTGACTTGGTGTTGTTGCTGCCCACTCAGTCAAATTAGTTTCAAAATAATCAACAGCTTACATGTATAGTTTTCTGGAAATTGATAGTGAGGAAGTTCGGAGCTCGATCAAGCCCAACACGAGCGAGGTGTGGTAGAGCTTAAATAGAGATTGGCGGGGGCATAGCTAAAACTGGAAAGGTCGATTGTGAGCGTTATATTTGCCGTACTGCCTGTATCGTAGCTATAGATTGAGGTAATAAATATAGCTGCATATTTATTAGCATATAAAAATAGCTTTGGAAATTTGTAAGAATTTGAGTAGTATCCTGATCTCATTTTAACCTCACATTCGCCATGTCCAAGTCCTCCAAACTGACCAACTGGTGACGCTACTTCCCATGCCGTCCAAAAATCTGTATGGGCGACTTGACTTATATGAGTATGGTCGACTTTACCAACGAGGTTGGACGATCTGACCATAGACGAATTTGTTCTTGAACGACTTTTCTGCTGAATCACTTGACCGTACTGCCAAATATGCAGTCTAGTAAATCTATCAACGGTATTTTTACAAGTGGGTATCCATGCTAAGATATTACTCTTGATCTTGATCTTTCAGGTAAAAATGTCAGCCAAATTGTCAAATTAAGCTGACTAAAATATTTACTCACACCCATCTACGAGTATTGTACTTTAAATTTCAACCAGGCACGCTGCATTTTTCTCAAACACTTCGAAATTTAATAATTAGGCTAATTGATGACTGACTAAGCGTTGCTGTAGGCCTACGAATTGTATGTCTAATATTTAATAAACATTCTCTTGAATATTTTGAAACTAATTTGGCAAAGGCCCTGTTGCTGCTATAGCAAGCGCATCCACTCAAATTAGTTTCAAAATTTTCATCAGCTTATCTGTATAGTTCTTGTCTCGCCTGTAAGCGAAAGCGACATCTAGGTATCACTTTTCCAACGACGGCGACTGCGTCAACATTAACTTCTTGTGTTTAGCTAATCATATTCGCCTATATTTTAGGATTGCTTAAGCCTACTGAATCCAAACTTTGGCGTGTGGTTGCCTATACCATAAGTAGGTAACATAGTGTGTTCACTATGTCGAAGGTCAAGGTAATCTGATCTTGCTATTTGATCTCTGCATGCTTTTTAAATGTTAGTTGTTTACGTTTAACAGATCATTTACACATATATGTCATAGTTGCTTAATACTACCAGAACTCAAACTTGGACACATCGTTCCCTATACCATAAGGAAGCTGCCTGTTGATAGTGACATCACTAAGTCAGAGGTCAAGGTCATCGTAGCCCTCATATTTTTCTTCTGTCATGTCTGTACTTCTCAATGTTAAGTTTTGCGTTTAGCAAATCACATTTGTCTACATTTCAAGATGGCTTAATCCTACCAGAACACATGGTTGCCTATACGCTAAGGATGCATCATGATGATATTGAGGTTACTAGGTCAGAGGTCACGTTTAGCAAACAATTTACATTTATATTTCAGGATTGGTTAATCCTATTGGAACTAAACTTGAATACATGGTTACCTATAATGTTAGGAAGCAGCAACATGACATTGAGGTCATAAGGTTAAATGTCAAGGTCGCCGTAACAAACAGTAGAAAAGCGAGATATTTAATTCCACGGAATTCTTGTTTTACGATTTAGATTCGGAGAGGTCAGGCATCAGTCGATCCCAACAATGGCAAAGCGTGGGTGGAGCTTTTCTAGAGATGGGCGGGGCATAGCTAAGACGCGATTCCTCAAATAAAGGACGGGTACTAGCTACTGGCCTTCACCTTCTATAGAGGTGTCCATTTCTAACTATTGACAGGGAATCGAACCCACAACCGGCGAGAGGGCCTAGCATCATAGCCCACAAACGCTTCCACCACACCAACGCCGCAATGCTAAATACCGTTCTTAGCTAAGCTCCGCCGTCTACTTACGCGTGTTGCGGTCGATTTTAAACTGCGAAACATGAATTCCCATAATCTACTTTTCAAGGTAGCTATTGCAGCAACATCTCCCAGTCAAATTAGTTTCAAGATATTTTTTTTAAATGGTTATTAAATTGTAAATTCACACTTTCGTGACGGAATCGTGTCACCTTCACGACGGTGTCACGTCATTTCGATTGTGACGTCAGCCAACAAGTGATCTCGGGGAATGTCCATTTGCAGGCCAAAAGAAGACTATTTTAGAAAATTTACCACTAGAATGATTGGCTCGACTGATGTTGCAACATTCAGCGGTGACATCTTTCAGTAAAATTATTGTCAAAATAATTAGTAGATTTAATTTAGATACGCACGAGATGACATTAATTAGACAAATTATTGTGTGTCAGAAACAATATGGTAACTTACCTGTTGAACGCACGTGTAAAATACAGGTGAGAATTTTGATGTGGTGATTCGCGCGCACGCGGGTATGATGATACGGAAGTAGCAGACTTTTTGTCACTCGGTATGGCCTAGCCGCAGCAACAACCTATCCACGTGTTCCCAATGGCGCACGCCCTGACAATATGATGGCCCTACCTGGAATACGTTGAAAATTATACCTGGCTAAATTTCATACAGCTTATTTATCACCCGCCACCACCTGCCCATCACCCTCATAAGTCACATGACCGTCAATCCAGATGCCACGTCACATCGAATTTAACAATGCCTTTTTCACGGAATGGCTGTAATAATATTCTGAATTATCGCTATTGGATGATGTCAGGGTGGGATGGGGTGGTGTAGGTGGGGGTGTGGCTAGTTTATAACCGCGTGTATAGGCCACATATAACCCATGCCAGTCACGTATATAGCCAACCATTGCATTGTGAAGCTTAGAAACAGCTCTAATAGACCTTTCCATTTTAGCTATGCCCCACCCATCTCTAGCTAAGCTCCACCCACACCTCCCTGGTGTTGGATCGATCGATCTCTGAACTTCCTGACTAGCAATTTCCAGAAAACTATACAGGTAAGCTGTTGAATTTTTTGAAACTAACTTGACTGGGTGCTGTTGCTGCCATGACGTCATTACTCTGGAAAGGCCCTTTGTTTCCAAAACATAACAAAACAGACAGCAATGTCTTCAAATCCAATTTATGTTAAAAATATTCAACAAAACAGTTCCTACTAACTAGCAACAGTTTTCACACTAGACACGCATTCTTCAATAACTCTGGTTCTCCAAACTTGGGTGGAAGCTTGCCCATGTGGTCCCGAACACATTTTGTTGTCAAATGCTAAAACGCACCAGCTTTTAGCAACATTGTCTTCAAAATAGACATTTTTGAAGCATTCTTTTTCAATAATTCTAATGGAGCGATCTTTTCCGACCTTGGGTCTGTGGGGTCCCGAAGACCTTACGGCGGCCCGACTTGAAAAAAATATTATATCAACGACGCGGGTATTAGACAAATTTGTCCCTTGTTCTTGTTTGGAAACGGTTTACCTTATTTACGAGCCGTACTGTAGTTCGTCGATTAGACTATTGGCAAAACAAATTTCTCAGCGCATTTATTTTTCGAGAGGTCCTGCCTATTTTATTGTTCGCATGAAGCCGTGGTCTGGTACCGCGTGTTCCGTACAGACGTGTAGGGTCTGACCCACGGAAATCGATATCCCGTCCCTTGTATTGTGTGAACAGCTGTCGGCTGTGTGATTGGTTTATTAACACTTGTCAACTGATATTATCTCTATAATAATTCTGTGACGATGTTATGAGAAAAAGTCATCCTGGCTGAAGTCAGCCTGTTGTAGGCCTAGTATCTCGACATCGCGGTCAGGAGAAATTGAAATTTTCAAAAACCCTTCAATGTCAAGTTTGAATAGGTTTTAACAGTGATGGTGGCAGGCAGTTGACATCTTTAACCATCTCACCGACAATTCCCCCGAAAAAGTCAATTCTTTACTGTATAAAACTTATTCTGTTGAATATTTTGAAATTGATTTGACTGGCAGTCGTTGCCGCCGACTTCTAGGCAAATTAATTTCAAAATATTCAACAATTTTTTTTTTTCTGTCTCCGCTTTGAAAATAAGATATGGGGAATTCATAGATGACCGGGCTAACCCTCGCATCACCCACCACAACTCCGATGTTTATTTAACAGTTCCCACTCCACAGCTCCACCCCACAACCACCACCACTCCCCCATTCCCACCTCTCCATCCTGTTATGAGAACTTAACCAATACGCAAGAAATATTATTGTGAAAATTGTAAAATTAATTTGACTAGACACTTACCTCCCGAGACAGCAATGTTGAATGCCGCTAACAAGATTTCAACATCGTTTCACAGCTAATTTCTTTAGTTACGTTGAATGAGGAATCCAGTTTTAGCTATGCCACGCCTATCTCTAGCTAAGCTCCACCCACACTTCGGCCGTGTTGGGATCAATCGATCCCTGAGTCCTGAAAACTATACAGGTAAGCTGCTGCTTATTTTGAAACTTATTTGACTGAGTGCTGTTGCAGCCATACGCCCAGTCAAATTAGTTTCAAAATATTCAACAGCATGTTTATTAAATAGTAAAGACATACAATTTGTATAACAACGTTTAGTCCGTCATCAATTATGCGTTCATTTACAATTTACTAACATTTTCTTGAATATTTTGAAACTAATTTGACCGAAACCTGTTGCAGCAATAGTTCCCATTCAAATTAGTCAGAGTAATAGAGGGATCCATTGTTAGCTATGCGCCGCCCACTCTTTATGAGTGTTGGAATCGATTTATACGCTTTGAGTCCTGACTTCTGCTAATCACAATTTCGAGATAACTCCACAGGCAAGTTGCTGTATATTTTGAAACTAACTTGACTGGGTGCTGTTGCTAGTTTCAAAATACTCAACAGAATATTTATTAAATTGCAAATCCATCAACGACGTTCGTACATTTGACGGACTTTTCGAGCTTCGTGAATGAGTTGACTTACAATACTGCATTTTGATTGTGACGTCAAGTTATCTGTGACGTAGTCGATTATGACGTCAGATAATTGAGTGACAGATATGATCCCTCCATTAGTTAGACGTCTGTTTTGAGTAGTGTGTGAATTGAAATTTCCAGTTTATCCCCCCGTCATATCACGTCATAATCAAGCACGCGACGTGTAGGATGACGTCATGAATGACGTAGATAGGTTAATTCGTTAGCAATGCATTGGTGACGGACTAAGCCATGTTGTTCGAATTGTATGTATTTACTGTTTAATAAACATCCTGTTGAATATTTTGAAACTTACCTGACTGGGGGAGCTGTTGTAATCCGCTTACCTGTAAAATTACCTTGAAATTTTCAATTCTGGGAATTCAGGTTCCAAGGTGTATATATATATATATATATATATATATATATATATATATATATATATATATATATATATATATATATATATATATATATATATATATATATATATATATATATATATATATGTATATATATATATATATATATATATATATATATATATATATATATATATATATATATATATATATATATATATATATATACCGTTGAACCTGAATTATATATTAACGAGTCAAGCTTTAGAGATCCCTTATATCTGATATGGTGGTGGATCCATATCACAATTGATTTAGATGCAGAATTCAAATAGCCACCAGACGGCCATTCTTGAAACTCGGGTACCATTGGATATGTGTCCATAGTTTTAATCGAATTCTTCGAAATTTAAAAAAGAATCATGTCAAGAGTGAAATGTTGAGCTGATCCCTTTCACATGTTGCCTGGATTCAAAATCTAAAATAGCTACCAAGCAACCATCTTGAAAATCAGTTTATATGAAATCACTGTAAAGTTGTAGTTGTGACATTATGGGAAGGACAGCTATTGATTGATGAAAATACGAAATCCAATATGGCCAAGATGCAGCTGTTTCGAAAGTAAATTGATGTGGGATAACTATATGCAGCTTTGCCCGATTGACGTGCAAGTTTGGAAATGCATTGCCTGTCGCATTAACATGCATTAGTCGTATCAGAATTGTGGTTTCAAGTTAGCTATACCGGTAAGATGTTGAATATTTTGAAAACTAATTTGGCTGTTGATGCTTATGACACCAACATCTCCCAGTCAAATTAGTTCCCAAATATTCAACAGAACCGTGTATTCAATTGCAGATTCGACAAAGACATGAATTTCTCCCACATTAGTGGCGGACTTTACGATTTTCGAGATGAAGCTACGTCATTTTGATTGGGGGGTCAGATAACATGTGACGTATTGAATAATGACGTCAGATACCCGAGTGCCATATCGGATACATCCAATAGGAATAATACGGATATAGGATTGTACATGATGTTTTTTGTACGTGCATTGACATATTTCCCGGACAATACGATTTAATCCAGGCAACGTATGCGATCCCTCAGGCTGTTATTTATGACGGGTATACACAGGTAACATTAAATGACATCAGAGATCTCAATCTGTTGCACTATGTCGGTGTGATAAGGAGGTAGAAGCATCCCAGCAGGCACATGACGTTGTTTCAACGTTGAATCCACGTTTAAATCACGTCATGACTGGGATGATAGAACGCGTTGTCAAGTATAAGCGTACAAATTTCGAAAATCTGGTTTATTAGGTATGTACATATATATGCCTCACAAAACATATTTTCGAAATGTGTTATCTAGCTATAGTCTAGGCTGAGTGAAACATTCGAATTACAACAATAGAAAAATCCAGTTTATCGATCAATCATATGACGTCAGTATTAACTACGTCATATGTAAGCTGACGTCATAATTAATTACGTCATGAATGACTCGATTTAGTCCGTCATAGACGCTTAATAGTCCGTCAAATTGTACGAATTGTATGCCTTTACTATTTAATAAACATTATGTTTACAATTTACAATGGCAATGGCAATAGTCCGTCAGTCAAATCAGTTTCAAAACATTCACCACGTTACCTGTAACCTACAGTTACCTTGAAATGTACATTCTGAGAATTCCGGTTTCAAAATTTCAAATCGATTTCAACACGCGACGCGCGCAAAGTGGCCGGAACTTGGCTGTAAATAGGAGTGCCGTAGAGAGAAATGGATCAATTTATTATATAACAGCTCCGAGCGCCACCCACCCCCCACCCCCCCCCCCCCCCGCACCCCGAAGGAAACGTTAATTCCTGGAATAAAAATTCCCACGGTAGCCTAACTATACATATAACGTGTTGAATATTTTTTAACTAATTTCACTGGAGGATGTTGCTGCACATGGAAGCAACAGCTCACATTCAAATTATTTTCAAATTCAACCGAATTTTTATTCAATTGTAACTTCTTCAAAGCTATGCGCTTCCATACACATTCGACACGGACTTTTTGGAGCTAGATGTACGTCATTTTGATTGTGACATCAGCTAACCAGTGACGTAATTGATTATGACGTAAGATACTTGAGTAACAGGTCGGATCGAAACTCATCATCGGCAGTGTCAATTAATAAAATTAATTCTAATTAAGGGGTCGATTTCTAGTGCTGCCTCGCCCATTTATAAACAAGCTCGGCCAACTTTCTTACTCGTGTAGGAATGAATTTGAAACTGAACCGTCAATTCTCAGAATTTAAATTCCAGGCTCTTCAGAATTTTGAATATGTCAGCAACAGCTGTCAACCAAATTTGTTTCAAAATATTCAACAGAATGTGTATTAAACGTTAAATTCACAAAAGACATACAATTCGTCCGATCGTAAATACACTTTCGCGATGGACTTTTCGATTTCATGACGGAGCTTCGTCATTTTGCTTCCGACATTGGCTAACACGTGACGTGTTCGATTATAACGTCAGATACTTGAGTGGCAGACATGATCCCTTTATTCCATCATAAGACTACATTTCTTCCCGTCATCCAGAAGTCCACGCTCAGCCAATCGCATACAGCTTTCTGATCGTTCTTTGTTACCACGCAAGTTGTGCAACTGGTCCTGAACAGATTTCAAGTGTTTAATATTAAGGAATCCAGTTTTAGTTACCCCCACGCCACCACAACCCCCCCCCCCCCCCACCACCACCGACCCCCCCCCCCCACACACCACCACCACCGACCCACCCCACACCACCACTAGCTAAACTCGACCCACGCTTTGCCCGTGTTGGGATCGATTGATTCTTTCATCCCACCCACCCCTAAATCTCAATTTCCAGAAAATTGTACAGGTAAGTTGTTTAATATTTTGAAACTAATTTGACTGGGTGTCCATGCTGCCTATGGCAGCAACAGCGCCCAGTCAAATTAGTTTCAAAATATTCAACAGCATGTTTATTAAACAGTAAAGACATACAATTCGCACAACCTGATGGATTATTTAGGACAACCGTTTAGGACTAAATCGAGTCACTCATGACGTAAATGATTATGACGTGAAGCCAAGCTGTCGTGACGTAGTTGATTATGACGTCATATGATTGACTGAGAAACTGGATTCATCAATTTTGACAACACATGCTGTCTGTATTGATAGTCTTTTGACGATCCAAGACGGTATCCGGTATATACCGATTCCTGGGACCAGTTTGACGGCAACATACTGCGATCAGGACAAGTACGACAGACAACCTACAGAACGCCTTGAACATTTTCTATAATTATTGCTCTAAATGGCGGCTAAATGTAATCTACTCACAAACCGAGGTCATTGTCTTCTCCAAGCGAAAAAATATCTATAGTGACAAAATTCCAAATTGGCGTCCATGAACTAGACATTGTCGATGAATATATATATTTTTAGAAGTTAATTTTATGCAATATAGGGCCTGTTTATATAAAATTATCCAAATTTTCACAACTTTCAAAAATGAAAATATAACAAATATGTACGCTCTAACGAACATGGTTGTCAAAAGTAATTATCGGGCTCGCTTACTGGTTATCACCTTGAAGCATCTAAGGTTCGTCCAACATGATATTCACTGAACTGGGTCAATGGCTCCAGTAACTTTATGCAACTCGAGTACGAACCAATAGGCCTAATAGTAACCGTATCAACCCGAAAGTCAACACACCAAAATCAGTCAGGATATTCTGTTGGGTATTTTCAGGCTAACCTGGGAGCTGTTCCTGCTTATGGTAGCAACAGGTTCCTGTCGGGTTTGATTCAAAATATTCAACAGTTTTACTGTACAGTTACGTTGAAATTGAGACTCGGGGAACTAACGGTTCGAGGGGTTATTATGAACGTATATGAGCATTGTTATGTAGGCTCTAAGCACGTATATATTCATTGCGCATTGTATATATAATTAATTGCATTATGTTGTATCTCCGCTGTCATTTCCCTCCACAGGCCATCCATATGCAAAAGGCCTATCAAAATTATGCAAATTACACCAATAACTCTCGAAAATGGCAATATTACGAGCATGTACTCCCCACTGAATATGCCAAATGATAAGTTATTATCGGGCTCGCTCGTTGACTATCATTTTGAAGCATCCAATGTTCGGCTCCGCTACCATTTTCCAACTCCGGTGAGAACCAATCCTTCCAAACCGAAACTCAAAGGCCACCACCAAAACCCTTCACTATATTCCGATGGATATTTTCAAGCTGGCCTGACTGGGAGCGGTTTCTGTTTATGGCAGAAACAGGTTCCTGTCGTGTCTGTTTCAAAATATACAACAGTTTTCCTGTACAGTTACGTTGAAAATGAGATTCTGGAAACTCACGGTTAACATGAACGTATGCGTATTGTTAGGCTATGTAAGCGTGTATATATTTACATCGCATTATATAATTAACTGCATATATATTCTCCACAGTCATAACAAATTGCCTAGTTATTTACTTCCACTTCTGCTTTTCTGCATGGAAGTTTTCATTGCATATTTGTTTATTTCACAGTCAAATTAATACTCATATGGAGAGACATGTACACTTTCTGAAATATGTGGTATATTTAAAATACATAAAATTAAATAACCCATGGACCACCAAGACGGAGGTGGGGACAACATCACCCAAACCCTCCCTCCCCCGACCGTCATGCAAAGTAGTCTACCTCATAAAAACACTAACAGATCTGTGATTATTTGCACAATTTAATTTTTTCTTTAATCTTTGGACAATTATGCAAATAATATGTTGAATATTTTGAAGCAGGTTTTGAGGGGGGAGTTAATGCTGACTTAGGCAGCGACCGACAACTTCATTTTCAGTGAAATTAGTTTCAAAATATTCAACACAGTAGGACTCCTTAAATCGTAAGTAACTTGAGTTATTTGATCATTCGTGTGGGAAGGTTCTCGCTGTTGTCTAACAATGTGGATACCAACAGCTGTAACGCACTGTTCCCAGAAACAGTCTTTATTTCAGCGTCACATACAGAAATGTTAAAGATCAATACATAATAACCCTTTAACATTCACATTTGTTCACGAAAATTTAAATTTTCTCATAGTAAATGTTCACTTGCAGGCCAATAGAAGATTGTTTTTGAAAATGTATCACTGGGATGACTGGCTCGGTTACCGAGCCAGTCATTCCAGTTGTAAATTTTCAAAAAACAGTTCTCTTGATCTGCAAATGGACATTTCTCAAGACAACCGCAGAAGCCGTTTTGGTCGGTTTACGTGTAAAAGATTTAACGTCACAGCTGCTAGTCGTTAATACATGACTAGTTGTCTTTTTATGCTACTGCCGATTAAACAACGATAACCTGCGAATTACTGATGGAAAGGTGCGCGCGAAAACGCGCGTGCATGCATTGCCCGTACAAATAATTAAGACATTTTAGTAATAGCCGCTTCTCACTATAAATATTGATTTTGGTATATTTCAATAATTGGTAATTGCCATTAAAGGACCACACTCAAGCAGGAAAGCATGAAAATAAAACTGCTAAAATTGTATACTGTTAGAGGATTGATTCGTGCACGTCGATGTCTTGAAATAATACATATTAATTACCCGTATGATGAGAGGGATGGAGGGGGGGGGGGGGAGGGGGGGGGGGGGGTGGGAGAGAGAGGGGGGATGGGTGGAGGGAAAGGGAGGGAGAAAGATGGAGAGGCAGATAGAGGAGAGAAATGAAATGATTTATTTACACCCCAGACCGCGTTCATGGTATATGGGAGATATATACATAGTAAGTGGATGGAGTAGTAGCTAGTATACATTATATCTACAATTTTTTTGTCGAATACAATATACACATTTATATGTTTCGATATTGCTGCTATTGTTGTTGTTGTAGCTATTGTTGTTGTAGCTATTGTTGTTGTTGTTGCTGTCGTCGTCGTCGTTGTTGTTGTTGTTGTTGTTGTTGTTGTTGCTGATGTTGTTGTTGTCGTTGTTGTTGCTGCTACTGCTTCTGCTGCTGCTGCTGTTGTTGTTGTTGTTGTTGAGACATAGGGGATGGCGGAAGAGAGTGGGGAATGAGTGTGGGAGGGAGAAAGGGAGGGCGAGACAACTATGCATATTGCGGTTTCAGATATAGTTTGTTCGGTCCATAGGCCTAGCCATTGCATGACAATCAATGCCGGTACTAATACCATTTAGATTTAATAATGCACAATGTATTTATTTTTATTTTCTCTGATAGTTAACAGTTTGTATATTTCTTGTTATGACCCTGCATAAAAATAATCCTCTACAAGGATAGGAGATGATGGTATCGTGATTAATAGAACAAATATTGCCTTTTGGCATCGTGAAACACAAAGAAATGTGAATGCGCCAAAACGTCCATAAAGTGACAATATTAGCCAAATTGGGACGAGTGATGGCGATTTGGCGGTCATTTTGAAATTGGACAAAAATTTGTTAATTTTACCCAAGGCTGCAAATGCCCATTAAGCAACGTTGGGCATATGGCCTATAAAAGAAATGGGGAATCCAGTTTCAGCTATGCCCCGCCCATCTCTAGCTAAGCTCCACCCACACTTTGCCCGTGTTTGAATCAATCTATCCTTGCACTCTCTGAATCTCAATTTCCAGAAACTTATACCGGTAAGCTGTTGAATATTTGCCCAGTCAACATAATGGTTATTAAATAGTAAAAGAATACGGCAACTTGTCGGATTATTAAACGTTTATGACGTAATTGATTATGACGTCAACCTAGATGCGACGTAGTTGATTATGACGTCATGTGATTGACTAAGTAACTGGATTCCTCAAATTGCAAGGCTTTACGACCAGTCAAATGGGCTACTGGACTGACTAACTCCCTGACAATGCGGGTTATTGGGTTGGTACCGGGCCAATACCGGGCCGTATTTGTCGTAATATCGATCCAGTAACTTACGTTGTCAGGATGCCTGCTTGATTTTTTTACCAGCTTTCGCTCATAAATGCCCTTCATCGGAACCTGAATAAAATCCACACATCAAATATGACAGCTTTAACCGCTCTTGCGTGAACAGCGCCTTCAAGGCGCTCAGAATACTACTTGATATATCAATTAAACATTTTGATGGTCAATATTTTTCAAGATATTTTAATTTTAGACCATTTTTGTAAATTTACCACTACACATTAAATTTTTATTTTTCGCCGGCTTGAGCATTAAAGTGGTAATGGTAAAGAAAATTAAATGTTTTACTTAGCCAGTGTCTCTCTGCAGGCCGAGAAAAGAGTATTTTTGAAAATTTACCACTAGAATGACTGGCTCGGTAACCGAGCCAGTCATTCTAGTAGTAAAAAAATTCAAAATTACTTTTCTCTAGGCCTTTCAAATAGCCATGTTTGAAGACTACTGCACAGTTGGGGCTTTTTTGGCCAGTTTGACATTAAAGGGTTAAGTTGACACTAGGGGTGGGGGTGGGAGGGGGGGGGGGGTAAGCATTAATACGTTGGTTTAGTCTCAAAAGGTTTCCAATTCACCTTTCCAGAGTATCCATCCATCATCTGACCTCGTATGATGGCGCCACAATCATTACGTCACAAAGGGCTCCGTATAGACCGTCATCAAAGCTCAAACACTCAAACACGTTGTATGAATTGCATTTCTTTGTAATTCTTTGCTATTTAATAAACATGTAGGCGGCAACAGTCAAATTAGTTTCAAAATATTCAACAGCTTATGTAGTTTTTTTGGAAATTGATAGTCAGGGTGTTCAGAGATCGATCGATCCCAACACGAGCGAGGTGTGGGAGGGGCTTAGCTAGAGATGGGCGGGGTATAGCTAAAACCGGAAAGGTCCATTGAATCATTAGGGCCGAGTTTAGGCTCTAATTCTCCGGCTACTCTATGGTAGGCCTGGTTCCCTGGCTCAATTACATATACATTAGGCCGAGGAACCAGGCATACCCGAGAGTAGCCGGAGAGTTAGAGCCTAAACTCGGCCTAGTAGCCTACGTTTTGATTGTGGGTGCATTTCACTCTGAAATTAGTATTTATATTTCTGCTATTCATGAATGCATTTTAATGTGTTCATCCATGATCTTGGATGAGTGATAGGTTAGTATATCATTTATATTGTAGGTGAACGGTCACAGGTATACACGCCCAGGTCCGTGCCATTTAAACAAATAGCCAAATACCTTTTAATTTAATTTTGAAGAGGCCATATAATCATTATCTATAGCGCCATCAATCAATCATCCGTCATGAGTCATTGTCGTACATCTGCAGTGGCCTGGACCTCCGTTTTAACGATTTCAGCTCCGAAATAGGCATAGGTCCTATCTCAATTTCAAACCAGCCTTACAAATAAAATGTTATTTTATCTTTGCTACTAATTTGGCCGGAAGCCGTTGCTCTCTGAGGCTGCAATAGCTTCAAGTTAAAAATAATTGCAAAATAATCATCAGATAGGCCTATATAGCTTAGGCCCTACATCTTATCTCGTCGGTAGATTTGATATTTAGTTGTCCATGGCCTTTGAGGCCTAATGGTTAATCATAGTAGTGTTATTCCCATCTGGCTTTTGAATTTATCCCTTTTCAATTCACGATATGGTTTCAGCTTTTCAAAATCGATAACTGCACTATACATGACGTTCGCGGAGCAATCAGCTGTTTCAACTGCGCATGACGGAGAACAATGGCATATGGCGCTGGCACACGCGGTACACGTCGCTCTCCCGATACGGAATATGGCTACCTGAAGTTATAAAATTTAATTACCGGTCCAATATTGAGTTGATGTCATGTGAGTGAGTGAGTTTTTGTGAGTATATTCGCAGCGTGTGCGCGCCCACGCTCGTGTGCGCGTGCGTGCGTGCGTGTGTGTGTGAGTATGTGCGTCCCTTACTTTATGTGTGTGCGTGTGTGCGTGCGTGCGTGCGTGCGTGCGTGTGTGCATCAATGTAGAGGCGTAAATTTTAAAAAGTGTACGTATTATCATAATCAGGTCAAATGTAGAGATTGGCCAGACTATGTAGACCTACAGGAAATTCTAAAACGCAGACCGGTGATATATATAACCACCCACCCGCGGATTAAGATGCGGGCTGTGTGTGGGTACATATGTACGCACCGCACCCATCCCAAAGCATATGAGCCTTGTGCCACCTGATGTAGGCTATCCTTTCTATAGAACTGCATGAGCCTCATATGCCTTTGTAAGGCCTCCGCGAATACACAGTGAAATTGAAGACAACTAGGTTTCAAAATTTGTCCAGGGTGGACAAGTGTGCCCTTTCTCCACCAACACACACCTACACGTACATATTCAAGTAGACCTAAGAGTTGTACTTGATATTACGTCTGAAAATGCGTGAGATAATCTCTGGTGGCATCTACATTTCACAAGTTCTCCGGGGGAGGGGCGAGGTACCCCGGATGCATGCCACCATATATTGTGTCATGCAAGCCCGGTACAACACACTCTCCTCCCCATAGTGTACAGATGGGTGATACCCTTACCGGACTCAATCCCATGTAGGCCATATGTAGGCTACCATTTTCTCACTGAACACCTCACTGGATCCGCCCCTACACCACCACCCCCACCCCGTACCCGCAGCAGTTACACCCATGTCTTCATATACGAGCGAGTGCTCAATTTGTAATATGAACTAAAAGAGATAAATCTTTAATTTTAACTTTAATTAGTTATTTAATAAAATGCTTTTCTGTTCCTAAATACGGCTAGTTAAGTAGAGAACTGACACAGAATACAGTAGGTCAAATCTGGCCAAGCAGATGGTGTGTTGTTCCCTGAGGGTCGTAACCTGCGCCCCACTAACATGGGTAGTAAATTGTGACGCGTCTGTTTGTCCATTTGCATCGTATTGAAATAATGATTCTAAATCTGTTTTTGGTTGACCCGTCAGGTATAGGAAACAACCCTTCAGGCGCCGTCCGTCCAAGATTTGTTTATAAATTAGTTTGTTCCATTCTTCGGCCGATAGAAATCTGTGCAAAACAACATGCGAATTTCAAAGGATACAATAGAGCAATTTTGGAGTCATCAGTTTCTAGCCAAATTAGATTTAAGATATTCAATTTTACAGCATTCCTGTATACGGTAGCTGACTTGAAATTCAGACAACTGGAATCTTATTAAAGCGGGAATAATTTCAGGATTTTTGTAAGATTACAGATTACATTTATGCCTTGCCATCAGCAATAGGCTACTATCCCTGATAGTGCAGCTTACTGGGCCGATGCTGGGCTGATACGTGGCCCAACATCAGCCCAGTAAACTGCGTTATCCCGTACAGGGCCGTCCCGAGGGGATGGCGAGAGGGGCGATCGTCCAGGGCGCCAACCGACACGGGGCGCTAGCTCAGGTTCCATCAGCTCCCATTAGCTGTGCCCTAGTACATGTTCTAGGAGCGAAGACATGGCAGTGAAAATTATGCACATGAACAGAACCACAAATTACAAAGGGAAGCTCAAAATGGCATCTAGAAACCGCTTAGGGTCATGTTAACTTCATATTTCCTTCAAGGATAAAGGATGTCATGCCAGAATAGATTACTTAAATTAGTAGGTATCATTGTGTTCCGTGTATTTGCGCATCCCCTCTCTTTGCGCATATGCATCAACCTCATGTGAGGTTTGCTCACAATCGGCACGCACACATATTGGTTTAAGTAGCTCGCGCTGGTCCGTCATGTCACTCTACTCCACCACACCGCATGTGCGTGATGGGCGGGAGGGCTGTATCGCGTCTCTCCAGAAGGTACAATGACCGGCCTCTCGAGCCGGTAGAACGTTCATGTTCCAGTGGGGACGTGCGACCATTGCCACAGAGATTGAACCACACGGTCTCATCCCAAATATTAGTGTCACCGGTATGACGGTCTATTACAATTTAGAAGTCTGAACCTGATGATATAATTAAACAGTCACAAATATTTCACTATATAAACAATATCACTCGTTTGACATTAATGAGCAAATAACACACAAAGTTCATAGAGCCATTCGGTGTTTTTTCTACGTGGTCTCGCCGATGGTACCACACAGATCCTTAAATCCACAGGAGTATCCCCGTAAGGGAGTATCACAACGAGGTCACCTGGTAGTTTAATATAAACTAAATACACCCCTAACACACACAAAACAATGTTGTTGCGAGAGGAAAGTGTCTCGCGTGGGCCACCATCACAGGATAATGCCTTCAACGCCGAAACGGAGGAAGAGAGCTGGCAAAAAGGGCCACTCCTTTGTTCAAACAAAAAGTTAAGTGCTGGTTGATCCTAGTGAAGCCATAATTAATGTGATGCACACTGGTTTACGCGAAGACAGAACGAATGATTTCCGAAGAATTCACAGGTCACCGTCTTATGTAGGTCCAAAGTTACCGCATTGGTAGTTGCCGCTTTATTTATGCTTGCCTTCTGCTACATTCTAACCTACCATTTGGTTGTGCTACACTTCCACTACAACCGGAAAAGAGGCGTACACTATGCGTCCCTTGAGGAGAAATTGTCCCTAACCACTTTAAACCTATCCTATCGAACTAGAATAGCCAGCTTTAGTCGGTAACACGTCAGGCTCGAGCAATTAGAGCATGATCAGCGACCTCAGTGTAAAATTGATGCTATGGGGAATACAGCGATGCGGATATAATGTTGCTGTATAGTATTACCTAGCGTACTACGTCATAGAGCTTTTATAAATAAACAAAACATATTAACTAAGATGGCTACTTGCCATATACACACCTAACTAATACAATGCCAACGATATATATCACAGGTCAGAGGACCTTGCGGTGCTGTTAGCTGAGAGCACCCACAGGAAATAAAGATAATATATACAATATGAAACATAAAGTATAAAAATGCGGTCTTAGGACCGGGACGGCACCTATTAGTCATCAGTGGCCATTACGGAAATAATTAAATGCACACTAGTATAGCTACTTGAGTACCTATTGGTCATCGGTACAGTAAGAGTTCATAAGTCACTGAAATTGATACGCTAATATGAAATAGCGAGAGATGGCACGATCTTGACTGCAGGGAAGATTTCTGCTGGCAGATTTCCGTAAGCAGACTGTTGATGCGGCCCACTCTCAAGACGGTGAAGATGAACGGGTAGATGTCCACTAGATAGTCAATTTAACTGATACATGATTAAAACAGTTTCGGCGACGGTAGTTTGAAAGTTGAAAGTTGCCCATTAACAGAGAGGACTACTGTTATGATTACTTATGCATGTACAATAACTGGGTACCCGGTGCGGGATACGTCGCATAGCTCGTGCGGCGCACCGAGCAAAGTCCCACAGACTGTGGTCTACAAGTTAATCATCACACGCGACATACAGTGTGGCAGTTTGAATCCACTTTTAAGCGTGGTCGGAAGATCCGGTGAGTTATCCACCAAGAATCACTATCAGCTCTACATTCTGTAGAATCACATTGGGCCCGCAAGGCCCTTCTGCAGGAAACTCCTCTAGGAAAAGTTCCGGAAAGGGAGTTCTTACATTAATTTAATTTTTGCCCCCAGACGGCCGTCCGGGAGCGTCCAAAATTGTTGTATCGCGAAAAGTCATTAAGACTGCTCACCGACGCTGGGGATCTCAATTCCGAATGGCACTGCTGCAAGGCAGCAACAGCACCCAGTCAAATTAGTTACAAAATATTCAACAGCTTCCCTGTATAGCTTTCAGGAAATTGATAGCTAGGGCATTTGGGGATCGATCAATCCCAACACGGCGAGGTGTGGGTGGAGCTTAGCTAGTGATGGGCGGGGTATAGCTAAAAATGGAAAGGGCCATTACTTGGAAATTCCATTATACGACTAGATGGTCTACCAAAGGCCAGGCAGTGACACCCCATAAACAACACATAGAGGACGGGTATCGTGTCTTGAACGAAATGGAAACATATGAAGAAACTGTCGGAGGTTCAGAAACCCACAACTAGTAAATTGATCTTACATTTCTATGCATGATATATATGTGAGACAACAAACTTTCACGTACTGATCGAGTTTACATTAGCTTACAAAGTACAAACAAGCAGTCGATGGTGATACGAAAATGTCGACTGGTGTACTCAAATCGATTACAGAAATACGTAATATAGTGAAAGTCAGTATAATTGAAACAGCATTTATAAAACACAGCAAAACAACTTCGCATTGTCCTATGTTTCTCTGAGAAAAGGGTGCGATAGGTGGAGCCTATGATCTCAGAAATGTCTCAAGATGATGGATATTTAAGGTTACTGACTGCCGAAAAGAAGCTTGAAAGAAAATGTAATACTATATTTGACTGTAGTAACTAGTATATCACAACTTCAGTGGTATTCTGAACGGGTGTCAGAACTACTAAGTACAGTTTCTTGTCTGACCGACAAATCTCTAACTGACGTGTCCTATATGGATGTGCAGCAAATCTTTGTTGAAATACACTGCAGAGATTGATACGTCTGACATTTTGGCTGAAATTAAGTGTTAAATACGACACCAATCAACCTTCTTTGCTGACAACTTTTTCTTCCGCTTCTCTAGACCACTTAGAACGAATGCATTCTTATCAGAGCTGGATTTACGCAAGGGCTGGCGGGGCTGAAGCCCTGGGGCCCCCACTGTTTTGGGGCCCCTAAAATTTGTACTACATTTTCTTTGTCCATTGTAATTATTTTATAATAACAATATGTAAATTTAACGCTAGGGAATGTGTCCTTCTGAATCGATATATGGTAACAATAGCAGGATATACTGCTAAGTGACTAACGGCTGTGAAACTGTGCAAGATAACTCGATTTGTTCATTGCTCTCAGGCTGAATATTTCATTGTTTGCGTGGGATACAGTCCCACACTTCACACAATACTGTCACAATTAGGGTTTGGAATCATGAACTGGAGATAGCATGGGGGACTTGCTTAGGTGCCATTGCCACTATCAGTAGATTAGCCCACCCAACCATTGCTCCACCACTGTGATCTATAGGTGGATGAACGATGGCCCCCAGAAAGTTAATAGCCATGGGCCCCTAGTAGGCTAAATCCGGCTCTGATTTTTATTCACCTGAAGACGCATATCCCAACATGGGTATTCCTTTACGCACCGTTTTTAACCTTTACCACTCTAATGTCAATATTCTATTTTTTTATTGTGTCAATATCAAAGAAATTGGTGTACATTTTTCAACAATTTTGGTGGAAGATGTTGCTGTCTACGACAGCACCATCTCCCAACAAATTTGTTGAAAAATGAACACCAGTTCATCTTTTAATTTAATTTGAAAATTTATTAACGTTTTGACACCAGAGTGGTAAGGGTTAACCTTACCAGTAACAGTTGCTTCAGCTATAACAAAATGACAATGATAAATATCTATCTACATTCCAGAATGGGGCAGGACTCACTAGAGGGCTTATCGAATTTAAGCGTGCAACTTTGAAGGCGATGCCAGTATACATCTAGATGAACTAATTTCTATAAGTGTAGTATTTGTATTTGTAGGTTAGAAAGTGTATCTCTAAATTCAGTGTCCAGCTTATGCTGACGTCATGATCAATTACGTCATGAATGTCCAGCTTTAGTTGGTCATATAAACGCTTAATAGTCCGTCAAGTTGCACGAGTTGGGTGTCTTTGCTACTTAATAAACATTCTGTTGGATATTTTGAAACTAATTTGACTGGCAACAGTTACTGCCAAATTAGTCTCCAAAATATCCAACAGCTTACCAGTATAGTTTTCTGGAAATTGAGATTCATCGAGTGCAGGGACCGATTTATCCCAACACGGATAGGTCTTAGCTAGAGATGGGCGGGGCATAGCTAGATCTGGATTTATCCATTGTAAACAAATCGTGTTGAACTTTGTCCTACTCGCACATAAGAATTCCTCACGATTGCAATATTTTAATGCTGATGATAATGGTAAAAGATAAAGTAGAACTTATGTGATGTGTTTTTGTTACGTAAACATTACCAGAATTTTCAAGTTTTACGTGAGTCTAATCAGCGGTTAACCTATAGATTGAATCTGGGTCGTTTCGTTGTCGCAGTAAAGTACTCCGATCGGAAGTATAGGCATGCGCGCCCTCTTACTCTCGCTTGAGGTGGGAGTAATCGACTAGAATTTGCATCACGTGATACGAATTTGTACCACGTGATGCCAATGCGCTCTGTCGTTCGGATACGTGATCGGGGTAAGCGAGGTACCTCAACAACGAACCCGAATTCAACCTAGGTAGGCAACTTTGTTTTATCAAACAGGACAGTCATTGACTGAAATGAATGCCTATAGGTACCGGAAACCCTTGTCAATGCTACGTCAATACGTTTAAAGCCGAATTTTTTAGAAGTGTTGGCAGAAACACCCATTAAACTACGATTTCCATGACGTAGAAGCACTAGCACGCCTGAGAACCAAGAATATTATGGGAAGAAGAAACGATGGGTTGGTTAAATTTCAGTGGCTTGATCTCAAGACAGCTATATACAAGAAAGCTGTTGAATTAATTAAATTTGACTGGAATATGTTTACCATAGACAGCAGTAGACCCCAGTCAAGTGGAGGATTTCAGTTTATCCATCAATCCTATGACGTCATAATCAACTACGTGACGTATAGGATGACACCACTCAGTTCGTCACGAACGAACGCTTAATTGATGACGGATGGCGTTGTTGTACGAATTGTATGTCTTTACTATTTAATCAACATTATGTTGAATATTTTGAAATTAATTTGACTGGGCGCTGTTGCTGCCAGCACCCAACAGTACCCAGTTAAATTAGTTTCAAAATATTCAACAGCTTTATACCTGCATAGGTTTCTGGAAATTGAGAATCAGGGATAATAATATTCTACATTGACGAAGGGTGGGTGGAGTTTATCTAGGGATGGACGGGGTATAGCTAAACCCGATTCCTCGTTGCTTTTTAAGCTATTCAACGGAATATTCCTTGCATATCCTTGCGTTTCCGCTCTGTAAGGGTTAAAAGATTAACCATTAACCATTCTAACCCATCTGAACAAAACGAAAATAGCATTTAGGATTTAAAAAAGATTCTGTTGCAGCAACGGGTTCCTTTCAAATTAGTTTCGAAATATTCAAGAAACTACCTGTAATGCTGGCCTTGAAATTACGGCTATGTGAAGTTAATGTTCAAAGGAATAATAATATAGATATGCATCGGTAATGGATTGACAGCATCTTTATTTTTACTATATTTCCCAAATCGAATATAGGCTTACTATGGTCAGTGTGTGCGTATGTATGTGTGTGCATCATAGTGCGGGTGGGAAATACGTCTTAATAATACTGCTGAGGTTCTCTATTATGAGAAACATGATTTAATTTGTTTCCATGAGAGAGAGAGAGAGAGAGAGAGAGAGAGAGAGAGAGAGAGAGAGAGAGAGAGAGGGGAGGGAGGGAGGAGGGAGGAGGGAGGGAGGGGAGGGAGGGAGAGAGAGAGAGAGAGAGAGAGAGAGAGAGAGAGGGATAGTAGGGTGTGGGGAGGGAGTGATGGAAGGGAGTGGGGGAGAGAGAGGGGGATGGAGGGAGGGAGAGAGTGGGGTGTGGGGAGGGAGGGAGGAAGGGGGAGAGGGCGGAGAGAGGGAGAGAGAGTGGGGGTGTTGGGAGGGAGGGAGAAAGCGGGAGAGAGAGGAGGAGAGAGACAGAGGGAGGAAGGGGAGAGAGAGGGGAGAGCGGTACAGGGAGGAAAAGAGAGAGCGGTAGGGGAGAGAGGGAGAGGGAGAGGGACAGGGAGGGAGATGGAGAGAGAGAGAGGGTGGTGGTGTGTGGCGGGAGGGGAGGAAGGGGGAGAGAGGAGAGGGGGAGGGAGAAAGCGGGGGGGGGGGAGAGTGCAAGAGCATGGAGGTCTGAGAAATGGAGGGAGAGTGACAGAGGGATGGGGAGAGTGGGAGGGGGAGGGGAGAAGGACGAGTGATAGATGGGAGAAGGGAAAGAGGGGGAGATAAGTGTAGTGCGGATCGACCGGTCAGGTACGAACCGGCCCAGTTCATCCGCCGAGGAGCACGAGGGATTTTCGGAGCAGCGCGTACCCCCGGAGGCTACAGATGGGAGGGAGGGAGGGAGGGAGCGAAGATTGCCATAGCCCATTGTCTCTCGCTCTCTCGCACGCATTCGCGCGCTTTTGTCTCTCCAACTACGACGAACACACTACCCTCACACTCTTGTGTTCCTCTGGTGTGGTGTAGGCCTACATATTTAAACAGCGGTTTTGGTTAAACAGCACACGTCATTACATCGTTGGACCGAGCTGAGGCGTGTAAGTAAGAAGCAATAGAATACATACGGCTGTTAAAATATAAAACTGTTTGAAACGTCACTTCTCAGCCATCACATCATATTCACCATGCGTTGAACTTATTGATTTCAATATAGAAAGAGTCAGTGTGGAAACCTTGTGTGTAGGCTTTGGGACATTTTCGATTTAATCGTGGATCACGATCTTCATAAATCTTTTCGATGTAAACAAAGAAAGATAAAGAATTGAGTGCTCCTCAACAGCATACGGGAACTCCTATTCAATGTTGCCCTACTCTATCCGAGATAAGATTGATGCCTTACTTTGGAATTCGCCCTACTGGGAGTCTACATGGACGCAGCAGCGAAGACATTTCATGGGCTCAAAGCATGCTTGTGTCATGTCCAAACAATGGGATTTCCACAAAATGGGCATTGACATGTCATGAGCCTAAGACACTATTAAACTCTCAGAGATTCTAGATGTACTATGCCAGTCCAGTTGCAATGAAGATGAGCTGCGACTAGTGAGCCAACTACTTGCAGACACCACGCTTAGATTACGAGTCAAGGCAGTGAAGTCTGAGACATCAACCCGCTGCCCACAGGGAGACGGTCTATCCCCTGTGGTTTTCACATGTTACCTTGCTGCTGCATTGGAATCTGTGCAGGAAAATTTCACAAGACCAAACGCCGCAGTGTCCATACTGGGTATTCCGCTAGAGTTGGAATATGCCGACGACATAGACTTCATAGACGAGGAAAGAAAACACCTTGACGAACTTCTCCCAATAGCTGCAAGCAAACTAAAAATTGAGAATCTTTTTATGAATGAATCCAAAATAGCGTTCATCCACATATATCTATCTACAAAGTATGAAGCTAAAGAAAATGATGATCCACTTCGTGGCGGCGAACCATGGATGAAATATAAAACCACTGCTTTGCAGTACTGCTGACACTGCTTAACGCTGTGTGCAGGAACATAGCTTTCCAGTTCTTCTGGAAGCTTTGAACTAGTGGATCAAAGATGCCTTGGCAACGTTTATATAATGCAACCTGCGTATCCTTGATGCTGTATAGCTGTAACGGCTGGACATCTCCAAAGGCAGCTCTAGACAAACGTGATACCTGCCACCGGAAACACCTAAGCACCATCACTGAACACCTATGGCCAGACAGCATAATTTTCAATGATGCACTAACACAAGATGTGTAATACATTGCCGCTGTCGGTAAAAGTCGTCCAGCAAAGATGGTCCTTGTTTGGTCATGTGCTGAGGATGTTCTGAGGATGCCAGAAGACACACCAGCACAGAGAGCCTTGGATTTCGCCCTACTGGAAGCCAGCAAATACACAGCCAGGAGAGGACGTCATTGCATGAATCTGTTAAGCGTGCTACGAGGTGACCTCAAGAACGCTGAACTCGGTACAGTCAAATCAAGAATCTAATTGAGGAATTAGAATTAGAAATTGAGGAATCTAAAGATTTTGGCCGAGGACAAGACACGGCGGGCAAAAGCGAGGAATCGCCCACACCTACGTGTATGCACTATTACCTTAGCGCACTATATCATACAAGGAAGATTCATTTGAAAACAAATACGTGTCCAGTGTTCCCAAAATATACGGTGTTTAATCCATTTTGTGCAGTAATGATGACGATTATATGATTATATGCAGTTTTAAAAGTGTACTAAAGCAATGATAAACCACGTTCAAAATATTACTTCACGGCAATGTTAGCTCTAGCTATGGTGTGATGAGTTCACAAATCATAATGGAATAAATCAAAAATTTCCTTTACGAAACTATATGAATTGTATGCTTTTGACAATTTATAATTTAATAAAAATTTTGTTGAATATTTTGAAACAAATTTGACTGCGAGTTGTTGCTGACATAGGCTTGTCTGTATAGCATGGTAGAAAATAGATAAAATAGAGTAATTTCGCAGCCAACTAATGGACCGTTCCAGTATTAGCTATGCTCCGCCCATCTCTATCTAAGCTCCACCCACAGCTCGCTCATGTTGAGATCGGTCGATCTCTAAACTCCCTGACTATCAATTTCCAGAAAACTATACAAGTAAGCTATTGAATATTTCGAAACTAATTTGTCTTGGTGCTGTTGCTGCCAGTCAAATTAGTTTCAAAATATTCAACAACATGTTTCTTAAATAACAAAAACATACAATTCGTACAACGTGTCGGAATATTAAGAGTTAAAGACTGGCAATAAAGAATCATTTATGACGTAATGATTACACGCCGCTTAGCTGACTATGACGTCACATTACGTCAAACGATATATGGATACTCTAGAAAGATGAATTGTTCATATTTATATCCAAAAGTGCAGATCTCCATTTAGATTACAAAAATATCCAGGGGATGACCTTGACCTCATGTACAGTGGCCATTTGCTCTTATTTTATATTCAGTGTCGATTCGGTGATAGTTGAATCGTTCAGAACAAAGAAAATATATTGTGACATCCAATGTAATGTGTGGACTTCACTCGCATTGTACGCTAGTGCCATCATGCCTGATAATGCAGCTTGCTGGGCCGATATTGAGCCAATGCCGCACCGCATTGGCGTGTTATTGGTACATTACCGGTCCAGTAACCTGAATTATAAGGGATGAGGCATCTGTGATTACTATGATTGCCTTGATTTTCACTAGACTTGGTGCAATACCTGAACAGCTAAATATCTGTCGACATAAGTTCACTTTCTTCTGCAAAGATTTACGCTTACACGGTGGGCAAAATGGCATGATTAACATTTTTGTGTCAAAACGTCAAATATCAATGTAACCGGTACAATTATAACAGCATTCAAATTTTACTGGAGGGAGCATTATCAAACTTGGCATGGAAGATCTGATCGGTGACGTGAACACGGTGTGTGATATTTGGTGACTAGAAGGGCAAAGGTCAATGTCAATGGCACAAGTCATAAAATGTATTTGGACAATAATTACTGAATTTTTCCTAAATGGGTCGCTACCAAATCAGAGATATTAGTTGGTCTTGATGATCTAAATAAGCTGCAGTTTGTTCTGTTAGTTTTTGGGTAGGTGGAGGTGGGGATGGATCAATTACGACATATGTTCTCTGACCAAATTAAGATTTTATTTTGAACAATAGTAACCATATGTTGGTACTGGACGTAGGATTTCTCCTATATGTCCAGATCTTGATATTCTTCATCTGTGTCTACAACTACTTGCGTGGTGTGCCTCGAAGTATCAATTTGGGCCTTACAATTATAGAGGATGTCTTGGTGCTGCTAGTGCTTGTCTAGCCGCTTCTCAAGGGTTTTTACGGTCGGTGCGATAATCACATCCTCTGACAGGCTGTTCCATGGTTCGGCTATACTAATTGCGAGTCTTTGTTGCCACAGTCTCGTCTCTATTCTTTAAGACCTTTAGGCTGTGCCCTCTTGTTGCCGAGTCTCTTAGTGGGATATCTGGGCTTACTTCAGGGTTGTATTTATCATGAAGAATCTTGTATGTCTCTATCATGTCACCTCGCAATCTCCGTTAGGATAGTGTTGGTAACTTCAATGTCCTCAGGCGATCTTCACAATCTAAATTTCTTAACCATGGAACCAATTTGGTTGCTCTTCTTTGCACATTTCTATCATGGTTACATCTTTTCTCTGGAACGGATGCCACACGGTGCTTGCATATTCTTGATGGTGTTTTATAAAGCCTTTTGAAAGTTTCCTGGTCAATATAGATAAAAGATCTACGGATAATACCCATCAGCTGTGTCGCCTTGCTCACTTTCTCCATTATGTGCTCCTCGTAAGATAGTTTGGAGTCAATGGTGACACCTAGATCATTTTCTTTGTCGACCTTCATCAACTCATGCTGTAGTTCTTCAGGGGGTCAGGTCGCTATTCCGAAGGTGCATAGGTCCGAAGGTTCATTAGTTCGAAATGTTGTTTGGGTCAATATTCCGAAGGTTCGTAATTCCGAAGATCCGTTAGTCCTATTTCACATGATCCATTAGTCCGAAGGTTCGTTAGTCCGTAGGTTCGGTAGTCCGAATTTTAATAGATTCGTGTACTTTTAGAACATTTGTGTTGGCTGTCTGGCTGGCTGGCTGGCTGGCTGGCTGGCTCACCGACAGATCAACTGACTAATGGTGTGATTTATGCGGTAATTAATTATGTAATTGTGTAGGTGATTGATAGTGTTGTTTTCCTGATTGTTTCAAACAACAAGAAAAAATTCAAACCAACTGACAGTTTATTTTTAATGGCAATTATACTCTATGTACATTGACAGTGTTACACTCAGGCTTTTTAACAAACACTATGAGACAAGTAGAAAGGTGAAGGAATGGGCAGATGCAATGATTGCGCTAAAGTTTGTGATGTCATCAGTGACGTCACCAATATTTGAATTACGCTACATCCACTTTTTCCCACCAAAATACTAGAATCTGATGGGTCAAGAGGCATTTCTGCTGTTCCCTGATGTAAATCTTCAGATGATTGACAGATGCAATGATGTGTGAAAGGGGGCATGGCCAAATGTAGGTCCCGTAACCCCTTGCAACCAATCAGAGCAGCCAACTCACTGGTCGTTTTTGTTTGAGGTGTTGAGATATTGACACTACCTAGGACGACGTAGGCCTTAGCTAAGCTTACGTAGTCCATAGCTAGGCTTACCTAGGACTTAGCTAGGATGTGGATAGGGCTTACCTAGGGTTTGGCCAGGCATGGCCAGGCATTATCTAGGCCTTAGTCAGGCATTGATAGGCATTAGCTAGGCTTACTTATGCCTTAGTCATGCCTTAACCAGGCTTTGCTTGGCTTTGGCTAGGCCTTAGTCAGGTTTGGTTAGGCTTTACTTAGGTCATAACTATGCCATAGCTGAGCTTGGATATGACTTAGATAGGTCTTAGGTAGGCCTTACAGAGGCCTTATAAAGGCATTACCTAGTCCTTAACCAGGCTTTGCTTGGCAGTAGCTAGACCTTAGCAAGGCTTGACTTGGCCTTACATAGGCGTTAATTAGTCCTTAGCCAGGCCTTCCTAGGCCTACCTAAGCCTTAGTCAGGTTCGACTAGGCGCTACATAGGCCTTAGCCAGGCTTTGATAGGCATTAGCTAAGCATTACTTAGGCATTACTTATGCATTAGCTAGGCATTAGTCAGGCATGGCTCGGCTTTACTTAGGCCGAAACTAAGTCATAGATGAGCTTAGATAGGCCTTACATAGGCCTTGCATAGACGTTACCTCGGCCGTAACCAGGCGTTGCTTGCCCTTAGGTAGGCCAGAGTCAGGCTTGGCTAGGCCTTACTTAGTCCGTCGCCAGGATTTGCTAGGTCCTACCGATGCCTTACCTAAGCCTTAGCCAGCCTGACTAGGCCTTATGCTTAGCTAATGCCTATCAAAGCCCGATTAAGGCCTAGGTAATACCGCGACATGCCTGGCCAAACCCTAGGTAAGGCATATCCACGGCCACGTCCTAGGTAAGACTAGCTAAGGACAAGATAAGCCTAGCAAGGCCCACGTAAGGCCTTGGTAAGGCTAGGCCTAGAAAAGCAGGGATAAAGCCCTCACTAACTGGCATACGTACATTTCTGACACACTGAGAGAGAAACACGCATTCTCTAAACATAGGCATGCGCACAATGCTTTCAGACACCACGTGCCCGAAATCATTTTAAAGGGCGACATTAATAAGGACAAATCAAATATACCTGGAATAATACGCATGCATAATCGCGATCTTTATAAAGTCGTTTTAAAGGGCGACATTAATATGGCGAAGGGCGATGTCGTGGGTGGTGTCGCCTAGAATTAATGTCGCATGCCGCTGATAACATGCAACGTTTTAATTACAGTCGCACGTTAAACGTCACCATAAATATTGGTACATTGATATTTTTTTTTTTAATTATATCTGTGAGCATGTGTCTGTGCACTTGTATCTGCCCACTTGGGTCTGTGGGCTTGTCTCCATGTGTTTGGGCGCTTGTGTCTGGCCGCTTGTGTCTGGGAGCTTGTGCATGCCCTCTTGTGTCGCCGAGCTTGTGTCTATGTGCTTGTGTCTGTCTGCTTGCGCATGTACGCTTGTTTCTGGGCACTTGTGTCTGGGCGCTATTGTAGCAATCAGCCATAGTAGTCTTAAGATGCCAGCCATAGCAGTGGTAATTAGATAGACATATCAATGGTAGCTAATAACCAGCCATAGTTGTAATAATTAGCCGTCCATTACATGGGTATGTAGTCAGATAGACCTGTGGCTTGGAGTTAGCCATGGATGCAATAATTAGCTAGCCATAGATGTGGTAATTAGTCAGCCATACCTTTCATAAGTACCCATACATAGCCGGGTTACTTATCCAGCTATAGCTGTGGTAAGTAGCCGGTTATACCTTTAGTAGTTAGCCAGCCATATATGTAGAAATTAGCCAGCCATAGATATGCTGGATAATTACCGCATATATGCCCGGCTCTTTACAACTGCTATGGCCTGCTAATTACCTCAGCGATGGCTGCCTACTTTTCGCAGCTAAAAATGTCTACTTACCCCAGGTATCACTGACTGTGTAATATAGTTACAAGTACACATATTGATGCAAGGCATCTATGGTAAATAGCGTGCCCAGAGGTTATTATAATTCTGAGAATAAGCTCAACTGTTTCATGAAAAAATGAAGTTATATAAAGGCATACAAGCCACTCATGACAAAAATATAGGCGGACAATACCACAAAAGAAGGAATATTTCTTGCAAAAAGATATGGGCAGTATTAGCTATGGCTAATAAGCAGCTTATATTTTTGGTCAGTCCAACAATTTTTCCATCCATCCTTTTTCTTCAGGCCAAGCTCCTTAACAGAAAGAGAGAGGGACAGACAAAATTAAGAGTAGCCAGTGATGAGAAAATTGCACTACTGCATCAACAGAGCGTAACAGATCAAATTTGGGTCATTGGCTATCAACAACTTGTAGAGATAAAGAAATCAACAGAACTGGCAACCCAGTCAGTAGAAAATCGGCGCACGAAGCAGTACAGACCCCGACACCCATTCAAACATATTAAAGAAGACTGTAAAGAATATTTTAAACCCAAATCCTGATACCTTCTTAAACAGACGTGAAGAGCTTATTACACAGAAATATATTGGTGAAATATACACTGCAATGCTAGTGAAATGCACAAAGCAAGTATATTTTTGATGCAATACAGGACCCTGATCTGTACCGAGAGATAACCTTTTCAACAAAGTTAAGTGGCCATGATAGAACCAATACCGTGAACCTAGTTTTCTCCAACGAAAATTATATAGTAGAACATGTTCTGGCTGAAGACCCAGTGGGAAACAGCCACGACATCGTGATCTGTTTCATTTAGCTATCATATCTATGTCACCTATTAAACTATATCTTTACTGGAAACAGTGACAAACTATTAAATCAAATATTTTTTGCTCGACAAAAAGGTCAAAATCGGCCTCAACCATTGCAATGATGACGATCTTGTTGACCATATGTACAAATGTTAGGGTATTAGCCTGCTAAGTCAGGTTCTACCAGTACACGCAGCTAATAATAAGGGATATATAGAAATATTTTCACATTACTATAATAAATATTTGGTGGTAGAATTATTACAATATTTCGCACAGAACAAGAACATAGTGAGTTCTATATGGCCTTATGTTCGAAAACTGGCTGCAAGGCATGTAGAGATATTCTGGTACCGAATATAGTACATTATTGGTATTTGCCAATGGTGTGCCACTACTAAATTGCACATGACGAAATTACTGTATATTAAACTTTTTTTTTTAATTTGATACTTTATTAGGGTATTCATATACGTATCTAACCATATGGACGAACTTCTGGGGCCGAACCTATTGCAAGCAGTCTAGTACAGAAAATCGTTGATCTGACAGAATTTGCGCCAATTTTCGGTATGGAATTGTGTACTATGAAATCATGTTCCTGTAGAACCTTTTTAAATTCGGAATACAACTAGCATATTACCTATAAGTATTTGTGGGTGAAATTCTGGGGATGAACGTATTACAATGAAAACCATCAATTAGCCTAAGTTTGAGCTTATTTACGTAACAAAATTTCTAAATCTCACTACGTCGTAAGCTTATGCCTATACCTATCTAAACATATGGGTGATATTCTGGGCTGAACCCATTTGGTGCGATATGTCAGGACATATTGACACCTATCTAAATGTGGTGAATGTGAACCAACCATATCCCAATGGGGCCATATGGCGAATATGTAACCACATATTACCAAATTACTTGATGGTAGAATCGTGCAAAAGCAGTAGTACATATTCAGTTATATACAGCTATATGTAAAAAAAAAAAGATTACAAACCGAGAACTGAGATTCTAATAATGAATATAGTAAATTGTTGGCATTTGACAACAATCCGTGGTTACTAAATTGAATATTATGATATTACTACATGGTAGAAATCTCAAGATCCATTAGCGTATTCATATCCCTATCTAACCATATGGGTGAAATTATGTAGCCACACATATTGCAGACGGTAGGGTATTGAAAACCGCATATCTGCCAACATTGGAGCAAATCTATGCGATAAAAGCGCATACTACCAAAATACTTCACGTTCGAATTCTGTTAAATTCCCAATGTAACTAGCATATTCAAACTTCTATACGTCTATGTGAGCGAAGTTCTGGAACCGACCATATTACGTAAAGCAGGGCTGCGAAAACCACGAATACACCATCATTTAGGCTAAATTTTGCGTATTAAAATTACTTCATCTAGAATTTGTTAGATTCGGAATATAACTAGCATATTAAAGCTCAAGTCTATGTGGGGTAAATTATGGGGCTGAACACACTACAGACAATAGGGCACCGACAACTGTGGTGGTTTATTAATACAATGAACCTTTCCAGTTTAGCTATGCCTCGCCCATCTCTAGCTAAACTCCACCCATACCACTCTCGAGTTGGGATCGATGGATTGCTGAACTTCTAGATGATAAATTTCAAGAAAACTATACAGGTAAGACGTGGAATATTTTGACACGAAATTGACTGGACTCTGTTGCTGCCTATGGTAGCAACAGCGCCCAGTCAAATTACTTTCAAAATATTCAACAGCGTTTTTATTAAATAACAAAAACATACAATTCGTACAACGTGTCAGATTATTATGCATTTAAGATGGACTAAATCGAGTTAGTCATGACGTCATTATTATGACGTTATCCTACGCGTCACTTAATTAATTACGACGTCATATGACGTAATATGATGGATAGACAACCTGAAAAGTCCCATTAGCAAGTGGTATTAATTACCCTCGCTCCGTCAGAGGATGAGTGTATTGTATTCGGGTCTACGTGCGTTCGGGTGGCAAGGGTCTACAATCTATGGTTGGCCTTGTTAAAATATGTGACCTATAAATACGGGTGCTCTCTTAATACAAGTGGTCCATATTGTGTGGACCTCGCATTAACAAGTGGTCTTAGCCCTGTAATGCTCAAGTTGCTCCTGCCAATTTCAATAGAGGGATCCATTTCTAGGTATACCACGCCTATTTCTAGCTAAGCTCCACCCCTTTTTGCGTGTTGGAATCGATGTATATATATATGCTGAATAATGAATTCCCAGATTTCCAATTTCAAGGTAACTATACAGGTAAGCTGATGACTATTTTAAACTAATTTGACTGGGTGCAACGAAAACCGTGAATCGGCCTAAATTTGAGCCGAAATTATTTAATGGTAGACAGTTTTAAATCTCACTACTGCGTAAGCGTATGCCCATACTTATCTAAATATATGGGTGACATTCTGAGGCCGAACCCATTATGAGCAATATGCCAGGACATACCGACACCTATCTGAGAGTGGTGAATGTGAACCAACCATATTATAATGGCGACTATATAACTACCTACGATGAGATTACTTGATGGTAGAATTGTGCAAAAGCACTAGCTCATATTGAGTTATATACATCCATATATTAAAAAAATTATTACAAATCGGGAACAGATATTCTGATACCGAATATAGTAAATTGTTGGCATTTGACAACTGTCCGTGGCTACTAAATTGAATATTACGAAATTACTACGTGGTAGAAAACTCAAGATTCATTAACGTGTTCATATCGCTATCTAACCATATTGGTGAAGTTAAGACAGGTAATAGTAGGGAATTGAAAACACGCAGATCTGCCAAAATGTGAACGAATTTACGCGATGAAATCGTATACTACGAAATTACTTCACGGTCGAATTTTTTTAATTCCCAATATAACTATCGTATTCAAATCCCTATACGTCTATGTGAGCGAAGTTCTGGAGCCGACCATATTACATACATACAGTAGGTCACCGAAAAGCACGAAAGACCCAACATTTAAGCCAATTTTTGCTTGATAAAATTATTTCATCTAAAATTTGTTAGATTCGGAATATGCCTAGTATATTAAGGCTCAAGTCTATGTAGGTGAAATTATGGGGCTAAACATATTACAGACAATAGGGCACTGAAAACTGTGAATCAGCTGAGATTTACCAAATTTTTGGTATGAAATTGTGCACTACGAAATTGCTTCATGGTAAAATTTGTTTTAACCTCAATCCATTACTTTACTCGCGTATTGATATACCTATATTACTATATGGTTGAAATTCTGTGGCCGAATTTCCTGTAGACGTTCTTAACTTAGTACATGCATAGCCCTACACTTCGGTTGATTTCTGTATTCAACAATCTGCTACACTATTATTGACAGCAGTTTTGACTGGAAATTTGGAACATTGGTAGTCTATCAATACTGCTACATAATTGCATTGACTCTACATTGATTTATTCCCACGGATGGATTAAAGACAAAAGGATACTACTGATAATCACACATCCATTATTCGTTCGTATCCCGTGAGTTCTCTTTCGATACGAGATCGAGAAATGTATCTCGTATGTAGGGGTCTATTGAGTAGCCATTAACGTAGTGATTTAACGATCCACAGTGTTGCTTTTACAGTCTGCTACGGAGATAGACTGGGTCCCGGTCTGTCTGGTATCCGAAGTTGAGTCTGTGTAACAGTCTAGTTGTTGTGATAACGTAAGAAGATGGCCGGTCATTACATTAGAGGTGTAGTATCGGAGAAGCCAAGCCTTTATTTTTAGATGGATCCATTATTGTTAGCGAACTCTGTCTACTTTTTCGCCCTCTACAATATTATTATGCATGTTTTTCTTTTGAAATTTACCACACACATAGTACGCCTCAGGACGGTCTGTAACAAGTCTGTAATTTTTGCCCTATCTCGAATGCAACAAATGTGAATCATACTACAATACAATACGGGAAAGGTTAAACAGACATGGTACATCATCGTCGTCCTCATAATTTATTAACCCTGTATTACCTAAATTGAGTCAAGAATAAAAAAAAATATGTGGATATTGAGTGCCTATTTTCAGGCCAATAGACGACTGCTTTGAAGAGTTACTATTGGAATGACTGAGCCCAATTATCGAGCCAGTCATTTCAGTAGGGAATTTTCAAAAACTCTTCTCTTGACCTGCAAATTAACATCCTCAAGATCACTGTAGAGGCCGGTTTTGTCGGCCTCCTCATGAAAGGGTTAAACTACAATAAGAGAAGATGATAGCCTTACATGGACAGTCGTTGTCGTTGCAATACTTAATACAGGTCTATGATAGCAACAAGTAGGTGGGTAGGGTGGGGTGGGATACCAGTCAAAGTATTAAAAAGATATTCGTATAGTTGTCTTTATCTGAGATATTGAAATTTCGGTGTTAAACATTCTAAAGGATTTTGTTAGAAAAACAAACAATTGTGCCCAAGTAAGTCACATCTTGGTGGCGGTTGCTTGAAATCACTTCCATAGGCCTAACGTTAGTCAATCGGTCACCGAATCCGGATGGTTTATTAATACATTAATACCGCGCTTGTGTTGGTATCGATGGATCTCTGAGCTTCTTGACTATCAATTTCCAGAAATCTATACAGGTAAGGTGTTGACTATTTGGAAACCAATTTGACTGGGTGCTGTTGCTGCTTATGGCAGTATCATCGCCCAGGCAAATTAGTTTCAAAATATTCACCAGCATGTTTTGTAAATAGCAAAGACATACAATTCGTACAACGTGTCGGTCTATTAAGCATTTAAGCCGGACTAAATCGAGTCAGTCATGACGTCATGATTAAGGCGTCATCCTATACGTTACGTCGTTGATTATGACATCATATGATGTAATATGATGGATAGACAACGTGAAAATGCCAATTAGCAAGTGGTATTAATTATCCTCCCTCCGTCAGAGGACGAGTATATTGTATTCAGGGCAACACTCCATGATTGGCCTTGTTAAAACATGTGACCTATAAATATGGGTGGTCTCTTAATACAAGTGGTCCATATTGTGTGGGACACGCACTACCAAGTGGTATTAGCCATGTAATGCTCAATTTGCTCATGGCATTTCTAGGTATGCCATGCCTATTTCTAGCTAAGCTCCACCCCTTTATTTGCGTGTTGGAATCGATGTATATATATATACGCTGAATAATGAATTCCCAGACTTCCAATTTCAAGGTAACTATACAGGTAAGCTGATGACTATTTTGAAACTAATTTGACTGGGTGCTTTTAAAGGTTTGCTGCCTCTGGCCGCAACAACGCCAGGTCAAATTATAGTTTCAAAATATTCAACACGATGTTGATTAAACAGTAAAGACATACAATTCGTACACTTGCCGGACTATTCAATGTTGATGATTGAGCTCGATACGCCATTTATTTACACATTTTGGATTGTGACGTCAGCCTGTATATGACGTAATTGATTATGACATCATATTCTTCAGTTACAGATCCAACGCAGCCATTATCATAGAAAATGAATGACTGTTGAATAAATAGCAAAGACATACAAGTCGTACAGCGTCTAGTCAAATTAGTTTCAAAATATTCAACAGCATGTTTATTAAATAGTAAATGTGCAATTCGCATACTTGACTGGCTATTCAATGTTCCTGGTTGAGCTAGATACGTCATTTATTTCATATTTTGATTGTGACATCCAGCTACATCTGACCTAAATAATTATGATGTCATATACTGCAGAAACAAATCAGAAAAATCCAGTATCATTGAAAATGTCCTATGTCTAATTGCCGTCCAAGAGACTATTGTGATTTTTATTTTGCAATTTACTACTGGAATTATAGGATCGGTTATCCAACCAGTCATTCCAGTGGTAAACTTTCAAAACAAGTTCTCCGGTGAGTAGCTAATGCAAATGGACATTTCTCACAATCACCGCAAGAAGCCATTTGTGGTCAGTTTGATAGAGCGCTAAGGTGGACATATAAATGATGCCACGAGTGGGTGTGTGCTTGAGTACTTTCATCTGCAGAAGGAATGATAAACATGTTTTGTACGCAGTCCTCGTGCAAAAGAAGAGTACTTATTTAGAGTAGTTATTTGGAGGTCCCATGACTGTTTATTAAAATAATTAAGCGGTCATTGCCGCTCAAACTCTATTACAGTCGAACCAGAACAAATAAGAGAACTCACCATGAATCACGGGCATGAAGATAATAATTATGAGATATCCAGCAATCTAAAAATAGAGCCGTGTCTTCGCGCCAAGAATTATTAGATCTCGTATCGATGGAGATCTCGCGAGACACAGCCCCACAATCCCCTGCGCGAAATGGCCGCGCCTATAGGCAATTCTAAACAGCAATAAATAGAATAATTGGTAAAATACCTCAACTATAGCTGGCTAATTACTAGAGCTGTGAATGGCGTCTTGTCATGGCTATAGCCAGGTACTTGTCCTAGTTATTTTGGCTACTTAACATACCTATGGCTGGCTGCTTGACAGTGCTATCTCTGGGTAGATTCCACGGAGTGGGGGGGGGGGGTGTGTCTAATGACTACGTGTATAGCTGGTTACTTGCACCAGCTACGAACAAAGCTATCGCTGACTAATTACCACTGCTGTGCCTGGCCACTTACCATAGCTAGAGTTGGCTACTTACCAATGATATGGGTGACGACTTGTGACATGTTGGCTACGTACCACTGCTATGGCTGTCTGCTTAACACTGACATGGCTGATTAACTTCTGCAGATGGGGCTGGCTGATTACTACAGATAAAGCTAGCTACTTAACTCCGCTATGTTTGGGTACTTACCAAAGCTATGGCTGCCTAAGTACCACATGTATAGCTGGCTAATAATTGCCTCTATGGCTAACTCCATGACATCGCTATATTTAACTACTTGCCCCTGTTATTTATAGATACCTACCGCAGCTATGAGTGGCTAATTAATATAACTTGCTAGTTCATTACCAATATGGCGGGCGAATTACCACAGTTACGACTGGATTCTTAACACTACTATGGCTAATTACCTTCCTCGGCAATGGCTGACACTTACTACAGCTATAGCTAGTTACTTACCACAGCTATGGCTGGCTCTCCTCCCCAACCATAGATGACTATACTTAGCACAATCATTGCTTGCTAAAAGTCTCTGCTATGGATGGCTAATTACCACAGCTATAGATAGGTACTTACTACAGTTGTAGCTAGCTACTTACCTCCGCCAGTGTTGGGTGCTGGCTACTGCTATGCTGACTATTTACCCATGACATAGCTGGTTATATTTAACAGGCATCGCTGGCTAGAGTGCGATACGTGCACCATCTAGAGCTGGTCTGTACCATAACTATACCTATCTACTTACCACTGCTATGACTGGCTACTAACCAAGCAATGGCTGGTTAATTACCACATCTATGCCTCGCTAATTAGCACAGCTGTGGGTGGCTGCTTAGCACTGATTTGGCTGTTTACCTTCCACAACTAGCAATCGCTACTTATTACAGGTATTGCTAGCTACTTACGACTTCTATGACGGGCTACTGATTGCAACCATGGTTCGCTACTCACAACGGCAATAACTGGCTACTTACAACAGCAATGGCTGGATACTTAACACTGGTTGGTGACATATTAGAGCCATAGATGGTTATATAACACAACCTGGCATATTAGAGCCATAGCTGGTTACTTAACACAGCTTTAGCTATCTACTTACCACTGCTATAGTTGGGTACTTACTAAGCCTATGGCTGACTAACTACCACATCTAGAGCTGGCAAATTACTGCATCTATGGCGAACTCCTTAACGCAGTTATATCTGACTATAACCCCCGTTACGGATGCCTAACTACAACTGCTTACTACATATATGGCAGGCTACTTACCATTGATATGGCTGACTAGTTGCCCTAGATGCCAGCCCGATCTACCTGCTTAACACTACTATGTCTGACAGCATATCACCGCTATGGATTGATACTTACCACACATATAGCTGACTTTTTACTACAGTTATGGCTGGCTACATACCCCGCTAGTGCTGGCTACTTACCACTACTCTCCTGGCTATTTGGCACTGATATCGCTGGCTGTACATGCAACTGCTATCGCTGGCTAATTATCACAGTCATTGCTGGATTATTACCACAGCCATTTCTTGCTCCTTGCCCAGCTATCTTTGGCTACGTATGCCTACTAGAGTTGGTTACTAATTGGCACCGCTATGACTGGCTACTTACAAAGCTAGGGCTGGCTAATTACTACATCTGTGTCTGTCGCCTTACCACCGCTATGACTGGCTCCTTACCACAACTATGTTTTAGACATTAGTGTAGCGATGGCTGGCCTCTCAGCACAACAATAACTAGCTACTTACCACGGCTATGGATGGCTCCTTCCCACAGCTATAGCTGACTACTTACCACAATCATGACTGTCTAAATCTCACCTCCAGGAATGGCTATTTACCACAGCTATGGCTGGTTAATTACTACCATTATAGCTGGCTACTTACCACCGCTAGTTTGGATACTTGCCACTGCTAATGCTGATTGCTTACCACAGCTATGTGTAACGACATACCACTGCTATGGATGACCAACTACCACTGCTATTGCGGGCTGCTTAGCACAGGTATGGGGGGCTCATTACCATAGCTATAGCTCATTACTTACCGCTACCATTGGCTACACATCAATGACATGGAATTCGCGTTCTGGCGGGCGTGTTTGTACAAGAACGCCCACCAGAACCCTGCCTTCTCGTCACTCTATGTATTGGCAATAGCGCCCCGCTTTTGTTAGCCAATCAAAAGCACGTCTATCCACGACCATTACTTACTACCTTGCTTTAGCATAACGTTCTCGTCTACCTGAGAACATCGATTATTATTAGTAGGCCTACAACTGTTTTAAAAGTAACCAATATTCCAAACAATAACACAAATTAAATCATAACATTGATTTAATATTAAGGAAGATTTAACTAGGCCTACATACATCAACTAAGTACGCATTCGCAGCAACAACAAAATCAATATAGCTGCAACAATGCGCATGCGTAATCGCGATCCGTAACAAATTATTTTAAAAGGCGACATTAATAGGGCGACGCAAGAGGCGAAGACGTCGTGCACGACGTCGCCCTTTATATTAATTTTAACTTTTAAGAAATGTAAAATATATGCACGACTCACGACGCGCGACACTAATATTAATGTCTGAATTATCGTCGCGTATTTTTTGTCGCTACGACATGCGACAGGAAAATGGCAATTTTAGAACATCATCCCAATTGAACTTTAGTTAGTTGATGAATTTTGACTGGGGAAATGGTTGCGAATATGTTCTGGGCCTGTTGTATATGAATGGGCCACCTTTGAATCTGATTGGTGGCTCGGTGCGGGTTTGGGGTGGGGGAGGGTGGTGACCATCTCGAATTGTCTATTCCATGCTCGAACTTTTGCCTTTGTAGTTGCGTGTCTGTCCGTCAGTCCGGACGTCCATCTAGGCGCCCGTCCGTCCGTCCGTCAGTTTGAGATTGTGCCTATGTGGCAAGTGTATCACGTCGTGTAAATGATCCATATTTGCACATTTTCTATCCAAATCTGTGTGCTTAGAACTAAAATTTCCATGTTTCGACTCTAATTCTTTTACTTTCTGACCTAAATATTCATATTCTTAACCTCTACATGTATTTTCATATCTCCTTTCAAAATATAGATTTTTGTTTTGGGCAAAGTTGCCAAGTATTAATACCAAATTCCAGCTTTACATTTCAGGATCTAATGTGTGCGCTTCTGTGCCAAAATGATTCCAACTAAATGTGTGTTTGTAACCTAATTGTTTATTATTTAAATACCGATGTTTCATACCAGTTGAGCATTGTGTAAATTCAGATCGGCAACGATATTGATGTTAATTTACTTTTTGAGCAAATATCAGGGGAATTATATTTTGTGGTTGAATATATATTTGTCAGGGATAACGTTTCGGATAGCACTGCAGTGGATCCCCTCACACTGTGGAGTCCAAGGAAATGAGGAAGCAGACAAGATGGCAAAGGTGGGTGCAGAAGAGAATCAGACAGAAAACATGGTTACCCATACAGAGATGAAGACTATCATTAAGTCCCTCTATAGAACACCTCAATCAGAAGATGCCTACCATCATCTCTCGAGGCCAGAGCAAGTGACCATTTTTCGTCTCAGAACTGGACACAACAGACTAAACCAACACATGTACAGGCGGTTCCACCTTACGACATCGCCCGCTTGTCCTTGTGGAGAAGCAGAACAGACCACAGAGCACATACTTCAATGTTGCAGTACGTATCAGCTGCTGAGAGAAGAGATCTGGCCTTTGTCAACCTCTATTCTTGAAAAGCTGTATGGGCCTGTGGAAGAACTGCAGAAAACCACAGATTTCATCTTGAGAACTGCTCTCCAAGTGTGATACCAGCGATCGAAAAGAAGAAGAAGACGTTGAGAGTAATTATAAACAGGTGTATCATTCTCGCGTTCTCAATAGTCAATTCCATATTTGCTTCCTGCTTAAAATGAATGATACATTGACTGAGACGAGCGGAGTTTACAGGTGTAACATCTGTTGTCATTCGGGATTCGATTGAATATCGTTTAATAGCCGGTGGCACATGTGCAGAAAATGGCCAGAGAAAGGAATACTCATTCAATCTGGTGGTAGATTACCTGATGCGATTTACTGTACACATACAAATAGCTTTTTAAAAGATCTTATATTTATGACGTCATGACTACTTTACGATTCCATCATGGACACTCCTTCATCTGCTACAGATGCCACATTGTTAGCGGTAGAAGACAGAGCATGTGTTGTATTTACTTATCCAAGCGAATATTATCATAGATATCTAAATTTGGTTTTATTCACATTGTCAGCCTATAGTAAACTTGAGCACAGATTTTAAAATACAATCATATGTTTGGAGTTAGAGTTAATTTATTATAATTGATCGGTGGGCTATTTGTTAGTCTGTTCATTTAATGATTGACTAAGTGATCCATTGAGAAGAATTGCCAAAGCAATCAAATGATTAACCAGTCAATTAGTCAATCGGGTAGTGGACCTTTTCAGTTTTAGCAATGACCCGCCCATCTCAGTCTCAGCTCTACCATAGACTAATTATATATAATTAGTTTATGGCTCTACCCACACCACGTCTGTGTTGGGATTGATCGATCTCTGAACTCCCTGACTATCAATTACCAGAAAACTATACATGTAAGCTGCTGAATATTTCGAAATTAATTTGACTGGGTACTGTTGCTGCCTATGGCAGCAACAGTGCCCAGTCAAATTAGTTTCAAAATTTTCAATAGCATGTTTATTAAATAGTAGCGACATACAACGTCAAAGTCAAATTAGTTTCAAAATATTCAACAACATGTTTATTACCTGAGCAAACAAATCAACGTATTGATTGATTGATTGATTGTTTCGACAAAATTCACCCACATTCGACAGAGTTATCTCCCTTTGAGAGGCTAAAATTCATCAAAATTTCCTTGTCTGGGCCAAATCTCGAAGAGTTTTGAACCTACACTCATAATTTGTTCCCAGCAAATGTGTTAGAGATAGACGAAGTGTCATGATTTCGTTTTCACAAATTCCGCCAATATTTGCCAGAGTTATCTCCCTTCGAATGCACAAATTTGTCAAAATTGTCTTGTCCGGGCCAGATCTCGAAGAGCTTTGAACCAACACTCACCATTTCTTTTTCAGAAGATATGTTGGGTAGAGGTGAAGTGCCATGATTTTGTTTCGGCAAAATCCGCTCATATTCAACAGAGTTATTTTGCTTGTAAGGCTAAAATTTGTCAAAATGTTCTTGTCCGGGCCAGAGCTCGAAGAGTTTTGAACCTACACTCACTTTTTTATATGATGAGCATCATATGATAGCACACCCCATCTGGCCACCTGACCATTTTGTGCTTGGACAGCTCTAATTGTAATTGTAATGATCAATGAAGACTTTCAAGATTTCTTTGCCAACTGTGTACCTAATAGAAGTCCCCTCCCTCTCTCAAAGACTTATCAAAGACTAACTATTCACATTTTGCATGCTTCAAACAAGTATGCTTGCGGGCATATGTCGAGTTTCACTAATATTCTTGTTTAATTAACTGATAAAGAGGTTAATCTACTGGCTAAGTGATTGATTGATTGATTGATTGATTGATTGATTGGTTGATTGACTGATTGATTGATCATTGATTGATTGGATGATGGGTTGATTAGACAGTCAATTAATCAGTCGGCTGATTGATTTTAATTGATTCATTGCCTCAATGATTGACCAATCATTTAGCCAATTGCTTGCTCGCATGCTTGCTTGCCTGCTTGCTTGCTTGCTTGCTTGCTTGCTTGCTTGTTTGCTTGCTTGCTTGCTTCCTTGCTTGCTTGCCTGTTTGCTTGTTTGATTACTTGTACAACTGGTGGATAGACTGCTTTGTTGACTGGTCAGGTAAATGACGGTTTGGTCGGCTGATTGACTGACAGATGGATTGATTGATGGATTGATGGATTGATGGATGGATGGATGGATGGATTTGACGGATAGATGGCTGGATGAATTGAACATTCAGCCGATCAATAAATTGAATTGTTTATCGATTGGTTGATTGAACATTTGATCGATTGACAAATCAATAGACCAAACAATCAGATCAACAAATTGGCTGATTGCCTGAGTGATTCGTTTATCGACTGATAGATTAATCAATACATTAACCAACTAAGTTGTTGATCAGGGTTGAATGACTGATTAGGTTGGTTCATTTATTGAATCAATCCACTGGATGACTGATTGATTGGTGAATTGCTTGATTGGTCGATTAATTAATTGATCGAATAATTGGTCAATAAATTAATTCAAAATTGATCCAGCAATAAATCAACTGACTGATTAATTGATGGCCCTATCAAGCAATTGAACAATTTCCTGATCGATCGATTGTCTGATCAATCAATCTATTGCCTGATTGCGTGATTGATTGATTGATTGACAGATTTTTTTAATGATTGGCTATATCTACTTGATAATTAATTGAGTTCTCGATTGATTTATCAATTAATTAACCGATTTAATTCTCGATTACACGGTGGATTGACGGACTGATTCTGCTTAATCTATTGGTTGATTTCTTGATTCCTCGATCAAGTGATCGATCAATTATAAGAGCAATCAATTTATTGCTTGATTGATGGATCGATTGATTGATTGACACATTTTTGATTGATTGGATAAGTAACTGATAAACCGATTGATTGATCGATCGATCGAGCGAGCGAGCGATTGAGCGATCGACCGATCGGGCAATCGATTGATTGATTGATTGATTGATCGGTTGATTGATTGATTGATTGATTGATCCAGTGGCCAACTAAGCAACCAAGCATCGAATGATTGCTTGTTTGATCAAGTGAAGAATGAATCAATCAGATGATTGATTAATAGGTCAATTGGATGACTGACTGATCAATTAACTGTCTGGCTGCCCAATCAAATTTATCAACTCATTGATTGATTGATTGATTTGTCTGTTGCTTGAGCATTGAATATTTGATTGATTAAAGGATTAATAAATGATCCATCGGTAGATTGCTCAATTGGTAGATTTCTAGCTTGGTCGATTGATTGATTGATTGATTGCTCGATTGATTGATTGTTCAATTGATTGATTGATTGATTAATCAATCGTCCAGTTGACTGAATGACTGATCAACTGACCGACTGACTGACCGGTCAACCGACCGACCGACCGACCGACCGACCGACCGACCGACCGACCGACCAACCGACTGACTGATGAGCATCGAGTAAATTTGATTGATTGTTTGATTGATTGATATAATGATTGATTGATTCAGGTTTGATTACCCAACCGACCGATCAATTGATTGATTGATCTGGTTTGATTGCTTGATCAGGTTTGATTGATTGCTTAATTGATCAGGTTTGATTGATCGACCGATCGATCGATCAATCAATCAAACCTGATCAATCAAGCAATCAATCAAAGCTGATCAATTAATCAAACCTGATCAATTACACCAGATCAATCAATACTGATCAATCAATCAATCAAGCAAGCAATCAATCAATCAAGCAATCAATCAAACCTGATCAATTAATCAAACCTGATCAATCTAACATGTTGAATCAATCAATCGATCAATCGATCAATCAATCAATCAATCAATCAATTAATCAAACATTACTATCTATCGATTGATCGATCGATTGATTAGGGATGATTGATTGATAGGATTCATCCTATCAATCCATTTGGTATATCGGTTGATTAATCTTTTTTTTACTTCTATGCCGGGTCGATTGTTTATTCGATTGCTTACTCGCTTGATTGCGTGCTTGCTTAATTGATCAACTGGTTGACCTCTTAATTGATTAGTTGATTGATAAATCAATTGACCGTTTGATCAATGGATTGATTGATCGATTAATGGATTGGTTTACAGACCATTAATTTGATAGTAGATTGATTAATCCACTGGTTCAGTCATTGGTTTATTAATTGTTTGATTGATTGCTTAATAGTCTAACTACACACTCAACGTATGATTAATTAATTATTTCATTCTGTAATTACGAATGCGTATTCATCTGATTCTATCGATTGTATTTGCCTGGCTGTCTGGCTGCCTGCCTGCTGGCCTGTCTGCTCGCCGACCTATCTGTCTCTCTGCCTGCCTGCATATCTGTCTGCCTGCCTGCCCCTCTGCATGCCCACCAGCCCGCCCACCCACCCGCTCACCCGCTCACCCACCTGCCTGCCTGCCTGCCTGCCTGCATGCCTGCCTGCCTGCCTGCCTGCCTGCCTGCCTGTCCACATACCCACCTGCATGCATATGCAATTATACAACCGATTTATTTCATGTTCAGCTATTGCTTTTAATAAAAACTCGAATTTGTGCAATATCTACAAATCCACCCACTCAGCGATCCCAGTCATTTTGTTCACGTGCATATTATTTACTTGTTACATAGTAAGATGGATTTGAATCCATCTAATATCCATGCAACAGCTTGCTGCTTCTATTATCTTCTTAGATTCGGCTTCTTAATCGTACACGTACGAATTCACAACAAATTCTCGCACATCGAACTGGTGCATGGATATCGTCAAACAACACAATTTGCTAAAATACTAGAGAGAAAATTTCGGAATCCTGAATTTAACCATGCATATAGTATTAAATATAAGCTTGAGAAATGCATATAAATTCGGACTAACGAATCTTCGGACTAATAAACCTTCGGAATTAAGAACCTTCGGAATTATGAACCTTCAGAATTACGAACCTTCAGAATTACGAACCCTCAGAATTTCTGACTAATGTACCTTCGGAATTAAGACCCTTTGTAATTTCGGACTAATGAACCTTCGGACGTATGCACCTTCGGACCCATTCTTCAGCCATCTTTTTCCTCATAAATTAGTGCCTCTCGTTCTCGGATCGTCTGCCCATGGTCATCAGTTTACATTTATCACGGTAGTATCTCAGTAACCAATCATCTGACCAATCTTGGATTCTATAGAAATCTTCTTATAGATTTACTTTGTCTGCGCCACCCCTTATCTAGCAGATATTGTTGGTATTATCTACATACATGAATGCATCTGTGCACAATCTCTCTGGCAAATCATTTATATGCAGCATGAACAGCACTGGGCCAAGGACACTACCCTGTGGGATGCCGCTTAGAACGTTTGACCACAATGGCACTGTATTGATCACCACTGTTCGCTGTTTATGGTTAAGCAGAAATGACTGTATCCATTTGTGTATGCTACCAGTTATCCGGTAGCTAATAAATTTATCTAGAAGCCACCTGTGTGGAACCGTATCGATTAGGTCCATAGGCGTTGGCAAGGGGGAGGGGGTGTCGTCCAGTGCGAAAGACCACACCACCACACCCCTCACCATACCCCCTCCACAAAAATAGGCCTACCAAGATAGATAACACTGGCATTTTTATCACAGCCGACCCCATGTACACCACCACACCAATAAATAATAATCAATATTTGATGTCTGGGAATATTTTAGCCCTTCTAACTTTGATCAAATTTTTGTATTTTAACCTCGAGAAATACAGGATATGCATCCTGAGAGCATTTAGATTCCAAGATTTTCCGGCGGGGAGACCCCTGACAACCCCCCCCCCCTCCCCCCTCCCGCCATTGCGGGATGGAAACACCCACTCCATGACCCACCCCCAAATTCGACCCCCTCCTTAGAATTACTGGCGACACCCATGAGATCAAGTTGATTCTTCCCATCACAGCATGGAAGTAGCCCCTTGTGTCATGCCGACACAGAAATTAGGAAATGGGATTGGTACATTTTTTGGGGGGTTGGGGGTATTACCGGTAACTACACTGTCTAGCTATCCACATTCCCGTTCACACCCAATTAGACATTCCGAAGCTGTGCAAAATGACCCAGTCTACAGCGTGAACCATCATGGTGGGAAACAACATGGGGTGAATGGGACAGGTGGTGAAGCATAATGTTCCACATCTTATCGGGATCTACACAGCTAAACTCCTTATGATAATGCAATATTGCGCATTTGCAATGAGATGCTGAAAGATTTATTCGCAACATACACGAGACCGCGTTTCAGTGTTACCCACGTTCCGTTACTAACGACATCATCTTTCATTTCCAGGCATGTCTAATATCGCGATTTCATCTTATTTATCGATGTGTGGGCGTCATACTCAATGACAGAGTTGACACAAATCATCATTGTTCGATTATTCTCAGCTGTTGACAACAACATGTTTATGTCACCAGTTTTCGAAAATTTTGAAAGCGCTAAATTTAAATTTGACACGTCTATGTATTCATAGTTTCGCACATCCTGACATTTTGTGACCGGCCGCCATTAAAGTTGGGGCAACTTTACTACGTGTTAAAGAGCACTGCCGATAGTAATGCATTGTTTACATTTTCCATGAAGCTCAAACAAATGAAATAAATAATCTTGAATATGAATTTGAAACCATAAAATCCCTAGACCTATCTGAAAATCTGTAAAACCTCTGCCCAGTATCAGAAACCATAAAATCACAAATGAATTTTGCAAGATAGTAAAGAAAATGCAATTAAGGTTTCGCGGTCCATTGCTCGTAATGTCAAATTAGCCCCTCCAAAAATGGCGTCGCTCCCAGGGTATTATGGGAAATTCATTGTGATGGCGTTATCGCGATTCTATGAATTCATAGTTTCGCACATCCAGGCATCTTGAGATCGGGCGCCATTAAAGTTGAGGCAAACTTGCTACATGCTAAAGCATAGCAACGCACTGTTTACATTTTCGATGAAACTCAAACCATTAAATCCTGTTATGTATCTGAGAATCTGTAATAACCCAGCCAGGTATCAGAAAACATCAAATCATGTGTGAATATTGCAAGATAGTAAAGAAAATGTAATTCATAGAATCGCGATGACATCACAATCAATTTTCCCATAATACCCTGGGAGTGATGCCATTTTTGAAAGAGGCTAATTTAAATTAACATTACGAGCAATGGACCGCGAAACCTTAATTGCATTTTCTTTACTGTCTTGCAAAATTCATTTGTGATTTTATGTTTTCTGATATGTGCGGAGTTTCTACAGATTTTCAGATACAGGATTTTATGGTTTGAGTTTCATGGAAGCATGTAGTAAAGTTGCCCCAACTTTAATGGCATCCGATCACAAAATACCCGGACGTACGAAACCATGAATTAAGGTTTTACGGCGCATTGCTCATAATGTTAAATTAGCCCCTGCAAAAATGGCGTCGCTCCCATGGTATTTTGGGAAATTTGATTGTGATGACGTCATCGCGATTCTATGAATTTTGAGAAGTCCATTCTTTTTAGTCTGTTGATTATACGAAATAGGTTAAACCTATTTTGGCAAGCTCATCTGGGCTGTATCCTATATTTGTAACTCTAGCCAACCTGCTCACATCAAGAGAAAAAAAAGAAGTAAACTACTGGCTGTGACTGTCCCATTGATGATTATGACCATCATATTGCATTGTATTGATTTATAGATCCTTCCTTTGATAGGATAACGTATTCACTGCCAAATTAATGGCTGCCACTGAAAAGAAGTTATTTTTTGGTTGGAGTCTATCCAGCAGGGCTGGGGTCAAATACAAAAGTATTTGGTTTTGAAGTAATTTAAATACATTTTTCATGTATTTGAAAGTATTTGTATTTGAAAAACATTTAAGGCAAACCTATTTATATTTGTATATAAATACATTGTCAATGTATTTGAGTATTTTCAAATACTTTTCAAAATACTTCTCTGTCTATTTCTGAAATCTTTGTCAAAATACTCAACAGTATGGTTGTCTTGAAATATAATTGCTATGGCTTCAGTGTTAAAAATATGACCCAATAAGAATAGAGCTAATCCTTTTATAAATAGAACTTTGCAAATTGCCTTGAAATTATTTTTACATTTCCTTTTCATACACTTCACACATATTATCCTCAGTTTTAATAAGCCTGGTTTTAAAGAAGATGAAAATGAAATCTTTATAATATTTTGAAAATAATTTAGCTGAATGTGGTGTAGTCTTAGGTAGAAACAATTTTCAGTCACAAGGGTTTCAAAATATTCACATGATTTTCTCTTATGTAACAGACATTATTAATATATATATATATATATATATATATATATATATATATATATATATATATATATATATATATATATATATATAATGAAATGTGTTTTGCTTCCAGTCTGGCCTTTGCTTGCTGTTACATAACAATTCCTTAACCCAATGTATAGTACTGTACTGCTCTCTAAATGAATCCTACTGTCTTAGTCTTGTATAGCTGATTTAATTCTCAAATTCTTATCTGTAGTAGAATGGGCAATTATCACCTTTCAAAGCAAACTAGGTAGAGCTGGTCAAGTTATAACAACACCTCCATTATACTAGCTTGCAGGAGTCATACCAGAGTCTTAACCATTTTCACCATGAATTTTAGATTGGGTGGGTGGATGGCAGTGGTGTTAATTACCCTTTCTTGAGCTCTTATGTCTAATGATTAAAATAGGTAGTAGAAGGGATCATGTAAATGTTGGAATTAGTGTTGTTTTCTTAGACAGCAGCAGCCTACAAGCGTTGCTTTTCAGGATGAAGACCAGTTGTCATGTGAAAAGGAATGAAATTTCAGAAGCTTACAAATAAAATAAAAGCTCTAAACATTTTTGTGTATAATTTGAATACAACTGTTTCCAAAAAACAACTTTGAGTCAGATAATTTTAGCACATCTAAATAAATAAAATAAATGAATAAATCCTGTTATCCCATTCATACTGAAATCTTAAAAAGCTTGTTTGAAAGGTAATAAATATATCCCAATCCACTTTAATGACTATCTTGCTTATAAAGCCCGTCATTCCAGTGGTAAAGTTTCAAAAATAGTCTTCTCTTGGCTTGTAAATGGGCAATACTCAAGACCAATGCAGAGACCAGTTTTGGCTGGCTTGACTATTAAAGGCTTAACAGCATAAAACTGTGATAGATAATTGAGTCTGAGTAAGAAACTTGTTTAGCTGGTCTAAATCACACGTCTTATCAGTAATGGATTGGGCAATTATTTCCTTTCAAAGCAACTTAGGTGGAGCTGGTCAGGTATTAACAACATCTCCATTGTACTAGCTTGCATGACTTTATACCCTAGTGTTAACCATTTTCATGAATTTTATATTCATATCATTCATTTAGATGGTGGTTAATTATCCATTTTCATAATCATGTTAAAAGATTAGTTGTAGAAGATATACTCGTGTACATTTTGGAAATATTATTGCTTTTTATGCTCCCCGAAAAAAATTTCGTGGGAGCATATAGTCGGCGCTTTGTCCTTCCATTCATCCATCCGTCTGTCCCATTCACCATATATAAGTTTGTCCGGGGCATAGTTTCAAGACTTTTTATACCTCACCAAAAAATTGGAACAGTGGTGCCAGTCAGACCAGTCAAGCAGAGACCAAAATGGTTCTCTCTCTCTCTCTCTCATTAAGAGAGGGTGGGTGGGGGTTGGGGTGAGCTGATCGTGAGCCAGACACCGGCCCTAGGCATCAATGCGCCTATAGTGGGTGGAAGGCTCATGCGTTTCGTCAAGGCTTGGCGAAGTGTGATGTCAGACAGTCTGGTCCTGGGATGGATTTCCCAGGTGTACATGCCAGATTAGTGGGACTTCCCACCACAAAATCTGTCTTTGTCACCTGTCTGGACTCCCGTTCCAAAGGAGTCAGAGAAGTTAGAAGTCATCCAAAACAAAATGTCAGGCTTGCTTCTGAATGGTGCAATAAAGCCAGCAAACAAGAACACTCCAGGCTTCTATGGTGACTAGGCTTCGTTCCTAGTCAGTTGGCTGTATTGTAAAGATGTTGACTGTTCGGAGCGTAAGCAAGATATGATTTTTAGTAATACGACATTTGCCATTGTCAGTAAGTAGTAGTAGTAGTAGTAGTAGTAGTAGTAGTAGTAGTAGTAGTAGTAGTAGTAGTAGTAGTAGTAGTAGTAATAGATGATTTAAGAATTAAAGACAGCATTCAGTTTGATATTGGACTAAACTCAAATTACACAAGTGCAAATATTTTCTTTAGAAACCTATACTGAAACAACTAATATCTTAAGGTATAGATACATTTTTGCCAATTACTTAATTCTGTATTCGTATTATACAATATTGCATTTATTTTGAAAACAGTGAAAACCGGGCTGTTCTTCGATCAATACTTACCATTACATTACTTATTGATAACACAGCTCTGCTGAACCTGTGCTCTAGGAATCTAGATTTAGATAGCTCTACCGGCTCCTGGAACAGGGTACCTGGTTCCCAACAACCGGGTACAGCCTTCCAGAGACACTCATTCTTGTTTGCATAGCAACAAGAGACTACAAGCTTTTTGTCTTAGGAGAAATCTTAGTTTTCTTTGTGTTTTTTCCCTGTGCTTTCTGCTGTTTCTGTACTACTGGATTACTGGATTAATAATGGAAGGTGCCACTGCACCTCAGGTCATATTCTTTCATATTATTTCTATAGTTTTATTGAGACTTATGTCTCTGAAATTTTGTGCGTGTTGCATGTCCCATTTTCTGAACCCGGAACTGGGACATCTGGTTACAACGAAATATGCCAGATAAGATCGCCTCCTTTAAATCCCAATGGCGATCAGTCAGTAATATCAAACTTTAGGCGTTTGTTACAGTTCTTTAACACTAAAATCGGCTTACGTCGTTCTTTCGTGTTGTCCGAGCAGGTGACGTCACACCATTTTATTGCTCAGATTATTTGGTGACGGAAATGTTTCATTAATTCGTGCATCTTATTCTTGGTAGCTGCGTGCATGTACCAGAAACATTTGAATTATGTCAAATTTTGCATGTAATCACGATCTGTTTGATTGATGATTTCAAAATTCTTGATTAAGATGTGTGTTCTGCGTCTTTACCGTGTTCTACAGCAGTAGTGTTAATTCATTATGTTGTTCATTCTCGTATCGTTTGGCGTTCGTTTGAGTAGTATAATTTTGAAATTAATTCTTAAATATACCGCGAATGTGTCTGATAAGGTTCCTGGTTCCGTTTTATGCATCCTGCAGGATCAATTTATGGGTGTATTATTGGCCCGCTCTCGTTCTTGTCGCCAGCTTACGTGATCTTTGTTGAATTTTGCGGGTGCTGGGTGCTGGAGGGTAAATTATTTGGTTTAAATGTGATTTATTTTGTTCAGATGGAAGCACGATAAGACTTAGAGTCTTATGCCCGTGTCTCCCATACACATACAGATTATACAAAACTATTTTACAACAAAATGGCGGCAAATCATAATAGTTTAATTAAATGTAGTCTATTAATGTGCATAAGTGTGTGGTTGTTGAGTGTGAGGTGGGGGGAGAGTAGGAAGAAAGACCGAGAAAGAGAGAGAGGGGGAAAGGAGGGGAGAGAGGGTGAGAGATAGAGAGAGCGAGGAATAAGATCAAATGGAAGAATAGCAGAGTTGAGCTCTCTAGGTGCTGCCTTCGCCCCGACCTGTACGTGTTGGGCTGCTGTCCTTTTACCCCTTAAACTATAAGTTCGCGAATGGGAAGCTACTGAAAGCGGTTGGTGTTAATTATGTATTGACCTACTGTATTACAAATCAGTTTGTTCATTTCCAAGTTGGCAGTGTAAGTCCCGTATAGAAGCTGGTTGACCGTAAGATTAGCAAGAGATATATCATTCAAGGAAAGCTGATTTTGGAAAACGACTCTGCTCGTTGAAAAGGGCACAATGTAAGAGGTAGTGGTTTGTAGATTCATCATTGTGCCCACAAGAATAACTGGCAGATTCCAACAGAAAGTTGTCAAATAGATGTCGGTTTAAAGAACTACAACATTTTCGGAGCCACCATAACATTATGTTGGCAAACCTCGGGCCTACGTAATACCACTCAGGGGTTGTCATATGGGTGACATAGCCCTGAGTTTGCTTGAAAATTCTAGAAGAGTGACAGAATCTCTCACCGGCACAGGAAGCATATTCCAGGCATGGACGGTGCTGGGAAAAAGGATCCATAGTACGGCAGCGGAATGGAATGAAGAAATTTGGATGACGGATATTGTAAGGATTTCATGCTTGGGATAGTGTGGGAAGATGGTTGATCAGAACCTCACAGGTCATCCCGTTAATAATTTTAAATAGCATAGATAATCTATGAAATTCACGTCTACTTGACAAGGTTTCTATGCCTGTTTCTAAGTATAGGTCTTCAGTGCTCGCACTACGTGTCATTCCACATACCGTTCTGAGAGCATCTTTTTGGATATCCTCTAACCGAATTACAAGATATTGTCGAATATTATCCCACACACCATCTGCATATTCTAAAGATGGTCTAATAAATGTTTTGTATATGATCTCGAGACATTTACGGTCTAGAATATATTTTAGACCTTTAAGTAAGGAGAGTGTGTTGAGCGTTGCTATGAGATTACTCACATGGTTAAAAATTATTTGTCTGCCTTCCATTCCTGTTTTGTTCCGCTTGTTTATTTAGGTCTTGTGCTTGTTTTCAGGCCAAGCCTACCTCACCATCATGTCCGGAGTGCCACAAGTTTGTTACGGTCGCCTTCAAGGACCATGTTTGTTATCATTGTGCCAAGTGTAATGTTGATGATCGGTGTAGTGTCTGTTCAGTGTGGCCCGTTGAATTGGTGGTCGAGTTCCTTGCCCAGAAGGACTTGACGGGTTCTGACGTGGGGTCAGGCGGAATGAAAAGAAATCGAGCAGCGTCCGTTTCAGCCCCTGGGTGCGCTCCTCGTCCGCAGTTGGAGGGTTCAGAGATGGCACCCCTGGCGTGGTTTGGGCCCGCTTATGCAAGGCTTCTTGCTTAGCATCCTACCCACGCTTGTGTCGTCTCTACTACCAAAGACTGGTGCAACCTCTCCATGTCCGGTACGGACCCTGTCCTTGGACAGGGTTCTGGACTAGTTACTGAGGGGGCCATCTTGTATGGCTCCCTGGCGGTCCCATCGGGCTCCGGCCTGGCGGGTACTGCTGCTCTGCGGCCACCTCTGGGTGGTCCAGTAGTGGTAGCTGGTCCATCTGGCATGGGAGCCATCTGCCAAGACGGCTCCAGTGTCTCTTCATCCTGTGACGACTTTTCAGGTTCTGAGGATGAGGAGGCCAAAGAGGATAGAGGCTGTTGTGGCCTGAGATACCGCGGGTGGAGCACATGGAGGTCGATTCCATCCTGGATGGAACTGCCCTCCATTTGTCTGGCTTGTCGTGAGCCATGGCAGCCGCTCCACCCGTAGTTGAGGCCCAACTGGTACCGGGCACCCGTCCAGTGCTGGTTGGTTTGCCACCAACCGACAGGGTGACGGGTGTCGCTGGACAGGCATGGTACTCACCTATCTCGCCTGGTCCAGCAGCCACACACAGGGTTGCTATTAGCGCCCGTGTGTAACCATGGTTCCGTAACCGCTACGGGTCAGCATCGTTTTCCATGCGGGCCTACTCCATGGAACAGTGTGTTTCATGGGGTGGTGGCATGTTGTTGGCTATCCAGCAGTGGCTCCTTGCCGGTAGGCCGCTGCTGGTAGACCCATGAACACATCAACGTGTGATGTGTTTATGGGGGTGTCTTCCTCGGAAGTGGACTGGTCCGATGCTCTGGCTTGGCTAGCCAGGATGGAATTTATGTCAAAGAATCAATCTTTGAAATATCCCGGCAAACCGATCATTATATCAAAACTAATGAGATTTGATCGTGATGCCAATGCCTGGTGTCCAGTCCATGCTTTGACCAAGTACAAAAAACAGCCATACTCTTTACGGTCAAATGATAGACATCTGTGGATCTGTCATAAGAAGCCATATGGCACCGCATCCATGGATTCTATCTCTTGTTGGGTAGTCGAATACATTCAGACTACCCACAAGATTGCGACTGGTCACCAGGTGCAATGTGTTAGGGCTCACGATGTTAGAGAAATAGCCACCTCGACCGCCCTGTTCAATGGTGTCCTGTTAGAGGACAATCATGGCCATTGCACAATGGCACTGTGAGTCCTCTTTCACGGATTACTATATGAGGGTCATGTCAATCCACTCTCTTTGGCAGTCTTGAAACACTAGTCTAGTGGCCACACTGTTCGTTCTCCTTCGAGTAGCTTTGATGCAATAGTAGGGATGACAGACATGGTCAGGCAAGAGGAGTTCAACCCGAAATGTCACATCTGGTTGAAAGTGTGATGGTTGGTGGCGTTGTGTTGGGAATCCAAAAGTCATGAGGTAATTCAAGTTAGACTATTTTTTGTATTATGTTTATATATCATGTTCATTCATCTTATATATTCATGCTCATTCCCAGGCTTATGTGTGTCAAGAGCAGTTAACCCTGTTGGCATACTTGTGTTCTCAGGTGAGATGCATATTCGTTAGTTCTCTTTCCTTTTTGGAGAAAGGGGCGAGTGGGTGTGGGAGCGGTGAAGCGAATGTGATTCGGTCCCAAACTTGTCGGTCCTTCTAGGTCTCTGTGTGACAAGTTTAAGTCTAGATCTTTCTCTACGGGCAAAAGAGGATTTGTATGGCTTGCCCCTTCCCACCAGGTTGCTGATTAAATCTGGTGTTATCAGTAATGTAATGGTAATATTGATCGAAGGAGAATGAAGGAAATTTCAATTTCCCTTTCTCCGAGATCTAATAATACTTACCATTACATTACATACCCTGCCACCCAGCCCCACGGAGGGAAGCCATGTGTCAGTTCTTGTTTGGTAGCTATGCAAACAATGTAGCTGGCTCATGGTAGCGGGTACCCGTTTGTTGGGGTGGGGGTGGGGCGTGGTACCTGGTTCCAGGCACCGGTTAGAGCTTTCTAAACCTGAAGATTCTTAGGGCACAGCAATTTAGGGTGTGGTTATCAATAAGTAATATAATGGTAAGTATTGTTAGATCTCGGAGAAAGAGAAATTGAAATTTCCTTCAATCCCGCAGAAAATTTTACTAACCCAATGATTGTAAGCTCAAAGCTGATCACTTCTTTAATCTATTCACCGATGAATCCCTATAAAAACTCATTTCCAAGGCAACCATGCAGAGGTGTTGAACATGTTGAGATTAATTTGTCCGGAAAGCCGTTGCTGCCTATAAGGCAGCAACGACTTTCAGGACAGATTAATTTCAAAATATTCAATAAAGCAATGAAGCTAGCAGAAAATCTGTTCTCATGTCAATTTTTGGTGGGTATTGAACATAATTACATTATAAGTGTTTTTTCGTATTTCCTTTTTTTGAGAGCATTGCTATCCCAGACGGGTTAGCGCAGGTTTAGTTTTACTAACCCATATGAAATAAGGGGGGGGGGGCCATTATCGAGCCAGTCGTTCCAGTGGTAAATCTTCAAAAATAGTCTTCTCTTGGTCTGCAAATGGACATTTCTCAAGACCACTGCAGAAGCCGTCTTTGGCTGACATGATGGATAACTGGTTTAAAATATAATGGTCGAGTTGATATTTACAAGAATTTTGTCGTATATATTTGCAACAGAATTTACCGAAATGCGGCAACCTGGAAGTGTAGTCGGACAGCCTAATTTAAATGGCATACTTTACCCTGAGGGCAACACAATCGTTTTGAGCCCTGGTCTGGGCTGGGAAATTAAAAGAAAATAAATATGCTGGATTGCTGCAATCTAGTTAAAGGCCATAGTGATAGAGTAATTATAGTTTAACATCCAAAGGAAGAATTTGACCCCCCCCCCCACCCCCAGCCCACTGGATCTACCCCAGCAATAAGGTCAAGGGAAATTGACACATAGTCATACTACCTAGTCCTAGTTGTTACTGTATACAATTTATACTAACTACACTGTCCAAACTGCTAGTCCAAGAGAGACAACTTTAATTGGGGCTTAATAGAATCACCAAATTATCTCCCATTACTGCCAGTCAAGCGTCAATTACTTGAACATTAAACTATCAATATTGAGGGAGATAACTTTTATAAACATTTGAAACATTACTATTGTAATAAGTTACTCACCTTGATTTTTCATACGCCGTAAATTATATATTACATTACATACAATTTTGTCTATAAATAATAAGGAACATTTCCACAATAATGAGTCATTGAGTTGTAGAGACATGTCAGTTATAGGATTCAGATATTATACTAGGCTGATTATTTTTAACAGTGGACTCAGAGATCTATCATTCAAGTATCTGATATCATAATCAAAATATGTTACTTGTTAACAAACAAAATGATAATAAAGACATTAGTTACTTCCCCGGGATGTAGAAATTGTTTGAGTGTAGCTTTCATAACCATCTCGGTCACTTCTTCAGCACTAACCGACGGTCGCTGGCAATGTCACTCTGGTCACGTGACAGCATGGACTGGTAGACTGCTGGAATACGGTAGCCCTCATCTCGGTTCATGGTTGGTTGATGTTTATAGATTTCTATGGCCTCTTTAACCTTCCGTTTAAATAAGCTGTTCTCGATGTTGATGACCGAGGTACTGCTGGCGGGGATAACATGGCCAGTAGATTCTGTGCATTCTGCCACAGCTGAATTGGAATAGATTTTGAGATGTTTTTTTACTCTGGTGCTGAGAGGCCTTTTGGTTTCGCCTATATATGTCCCCTCACAAAATGATGTTTACAACCTGTCTTGAAGTCCATAAATTCACGACAAAAGTGTACAAATTCAGTCTTTTGTATAATCATACATGTACTTAGAAATGGATCCCTCTATTATAACGTGCAACTATTACAAGATGGTTAGTCTGTCTGCTAGCCTGTCAGATATTTTTGGGTTCCTAATAAAGATGCCTATATTTGTATGTCGTGACATGTCTCATGTTGATAAATGATAACCAGGGCTCGATTTTAACACTAACCCATTAACCAGAGGATAGTAGAATTTCATATGGGTTAGTAAAAGTACACCGGCACTAACCCGCCTGGGTTAGTAATGCTCTCAAAAGCGAAAATACGAAAAAACACTTGTTCAGTACCCAACAAAAATTGACAAAAGAACATATTTTTTTCTACCTTCAATGCTTTATTGAAAGCCGGCTTTCCGGGCAAATTAATTTCAAAGTATTCAACAGCTTCTCTGTATGATTGCCTTGGAAATGAGTTTTTATAGGGATCCATCGGTGAATGGATTAAATAAGTGATCAGCTTTGAGCTTACAAACACTGGGTTAGTGAAATTTGCTGCGGGATAGTAAAATCAATGCTGCACTATCATGCCTGGATTAGTAGAAAAAATCCTTAAAATCTACCCCTGATAACCATTATTTTTTAATCTTTGTATGCGTGTCGCTATAATGCAAGGGTTAATGCGAGCGTGGAGTGCTTCTTTTTCTTCTTCCTCTTCCTGTTCTTCTTAACCCTTACCAGACTGATGTCAGATTTTTAAATTTTCAAATTAAATTGAAAGGTGAACTGGTGTGTACAGTTTTCAACAAATTTGCTGGACAAGCAAAATATTCTCCTAAGTTGTTGAAAAATGTACACCAGTTTCTTTGCTATTAACATGGTAAAAGACAGAATATTGACACCAGAGTGGTAAGGGTTAATAACTCTGCCTCTCGTTCTACTTGAAGGATCTTCTTCAAAGTCCAAACATGGATGGATTCCAAGGACGGATCCCATTTTTAGGCCAAAATAAAAATTAGTTTTGTTTCCTGTAAACCTCCCGGGTGAAATTTTTCTTTTTTTTCACCTGGCCGGGACTAAGAAAATATTTTTCTACCCAGCAGAAACAGTAACACATCCATATGTTTGTCAAACTATAAAAATTACCGTACAATATTTTAAAGGCCATTTGTATGCCATACGAATCCCTTTTGCTAATTGTGACATGAAAAACATGACAAATTTGGCAATTACAACCATATTTAATGGATGAACATGTAGTTAAATATCTGAAAAATAAATTCTTATGAGCTTTCTAAAATAAATTAATAATTGGGAAAAAAAATTTTCCTCCGTCTCTAACTGGAGTCTTTTCCCCCACCCGGTTTGCAGGAAACTAACTCCTTTTTTTCATGCATGGCCTTAGGGTGAAAATCTAAAAAGCTAACAGCAAAACATTTCCAAAATAGACACTTTTGTTGTCACTGCGGTCCGATTGAATAAAATGTGGTTCTAACAACAAAGTATATTTTTGTATTTTCAGGATTGTGTTAATGACATTGCAGAATTAGAACTCTGGCAAGAAGAGCCTGTCATACAGTATTGACATCTTACCCACGTTTAACCCTTTAACACTCATATAAGCCAAAACCAACCTTTGTTGTGGTCTTGAGAAATGTCCATTTGCAGACTAAGAGAAGACTATTTTTTAAATTTACCACTGGAATGACTGGCTCGATAGCCTAGCCAGTCATTCCAGGGGTAAAATTTCAAGAATAGTCTTCTCTTGGTCTGCAAATGGACATTTTCTATGAGAAAAATTTTTTAAACAAATTCAAGAGTTAAAGGGTTAATCTTGGTACGGTACAGTTCAGAAATAAGTTAAAATGTTTCCAAAAACAAAATTCATAGAAACATGTAACTAGGTAGTACAATTTTGAACACGATATAAGAATTGTTCTGTTGACTAATTTGGGCTTAATTTGATTGGAAGACATTCATGCTGCCTTAGCAATGTCGTCCAATAAAATGAAGTCCAAAATATTCAACTGTACCGTAATATTGTATTTTGGTTTGAAGACATCTCAAGTTATTTCTGAGCTTACTGTATCAGTAATTCTTTCAGCTGTGTAAAATGGCTTAAGTACCGAGAAAAATTGACCTCACATTAACTTTTTCTTTAACGATGGCCAGGAAGTTGGAATGTCATAAGCAATGTCTAATCCAGTAGATGTCAGTGTTACGGTTAGTAACGCCCTACATGCCTGTTCTGATGGCGAATTTTCTGATGCAGTATCCAGCACAGCCCTGTGTGAAGATATTAATTGCCAACTGGGCCTCTCAGTCGGGACTGAAGTAGGAGACGGTGTGCTGGTTACGGCACTAAGCAGCCCTGTGTATAAGGTAGGAGCGGTTGATAGTAATACCAGTATATGTAGTACCCGCGGAAGCAGCGTTTATGATAGCGTAGGATCGGATGAGAATGGTAATGATTTTTCTTTCGATGATAAATGTACTGTCAGCACAAGTTCACTGGATGATATTCAAAAGCTGTGCGACCGAATCCTTCTGTCTCTTTCCGGTCAAATTATTCAGCCAATGACGACTGTTCCTAAAGCAGTCACCTCTGCGGCCATGGAGTGCGCTGAGTTTCCGATTGAAAGTGCATCGTTTGTTTCTGCGAGTTCTGGGACATCTCACTCTTCCAATTATCTGACGGCTACTTCGAGTTCCGTCAGCGACACTGCGTTACATGTCAATGATTTGCTGAGAATAGAGTCTGACCTGACCATCGCTGGAGATGACGCAAATCTTACCTCCATGTATCAGGTAAATAAGTTTTACAGTCCAGCGCAGTAATAACCTAACGTGTTTCCAAAGTAAAGTAAAACATACTGTTGAATATTTTTAACGTAATTCACCTTTCCAGAGTATCCATCCATCATATGACATCATAATCATTTCAGCGAGTGTATGATGACGTCTAAATCATTACATCACAAAGGGTTCCATATAGACCTTCATAAAATCTCAAACAGTCTGACACATCGTATGAATTGTATGTCTTTATAATTCTTTGCTATTTAATAAACATGCTGTTGAATATTTTGAAACTAATTTGACTGGGCGCTGTTGCTGCGTTACGCAGCAACAGCACCCAGTCAAATTAGTTTCAAAATTTTCAACAGCTTATCTGTGTATTTTATTGGAAATTGATAGTCAGGGTGTTCAGAGATCGATCGATCCCAACACAAGCGAGGTGTGGGTGGAGCTTAACTAGAGATGAGCGGGGCATAGCTAAAACCGGAATGGTCAATTAGATTGTAAGACATTGCTGCCTAGCCTAAGTCAGCAATGTTTTCCAATCTAATGGACCTTTCTAATTTATCCATCAATCATGTGACATCATAATCAACTATGCGATGTGTAGGATGATGTCATAATCAGTTATGTCATCAATGACGTAGTTAAGTTCGTCACGAGCGCTTAATTGATAACGGAGTAAGCGTTGTTGTACAAATTGTATGTTTTTACTATTTAATAAACATGTTGTTGACATAGGCAGCAACAGCACCCAGTCAAATTAGTTTCAAATATTCAACAGCTTACCTGTATGGTTTTCTAGAAATTGAGGTTCAGAGATCGCAGGGATCGATCGATCCCAACACGGGCAAAGCGTGGGTGGAGCTTAGCTAGAGATGGACGAGGCATAGCTAAAACTGGATTCCTCCGTTATCTTCAAAATATTCAACAGAGCATTTCTTGAATCGCTTTCAAAATTGTAATAGCTTGTTTCTGTTTTTGTTTTGGAAATGTGTTAACTTATTTATGTGCTGTTTAGGTTTACAATATGTCTTTATTTTTGCCATGCTGTTTTACACCGTATTAAGGTATCATAAAACTGAAACAGATATTGCCCTGTGTGTGTGTAGGCTGCCAGGTGTAAAAATAAGAAAATTGCTATACATTCATACTGTATATTTAGCAATAGAACTTTTCCTGCATAGCAAAAAGTTAAAATGCTCATTTAAAGTGATATTATAATTTATATTTATAGCGTAGCATAAAGATGTACAAAAATGAGGATTGCAAATTACCCTACACCAGACAATTTTCACATGGATGCATTAGCCCTTATTTCGACCTCTACAGCCAGTATTCATACTAGAAAGATTAATTTTACCTGCCATAGACTATAGACATAGTATTTTGCTAATTAAACTGACCTAAATTTTTTGATGAAAAACTGGTCTCTACATGTATGTCAGCAGCAGTCCACATTATCTTTTATCTTTATTGAACCATGATGATAATATCATATAAGTATATTATGTTAACCGTTTAATGCCATTGTCAAATCTGATCAAGAAAATCTAAATATCTGCTTATTGAATGTCCATTTGCAGGTCAAGAGAGGGCTATTTTTGAAAATTTACCCCTGGAATGACTGGTTCAGTTATGGTTTGGCCTGCAAATGGACATTCCTCAATACCACTACAGAGGCCAGTTTGGGTTGGCTTGACCATTAAAGCGTCAATATATTATGATGACCCTTTCAAAGATATGTCTTTACATTATTAAACCATTTCACTTTAATATTTTAATCTAATTTGACTGGATGTGGGGGTTGCCTAGTAACAGTTTTCAGGAAAATCATTCTTAAAATATTCAACAGTTTGCACACAGGTGTTCATGATTTCAAATTTAGTTTAGTAATTTTATGGATCAAGTGTTTATGAAATGGCCAATTGGATCAGCTCACCTTATGTCATACTATATACATGTAGTATGTACACTTTCCACAGAGACTACTCATTTATTAGAACTAGTGTAGTCTAAATTATTTGTCACAGGGGACACAACTCATAAACTCCACTTGAGCTGGCCTCCTTGATTATAGATTACCTCCCTTGTCACAATCGGATGAGGTCCGGTTGTCAGACTCATTTTGTGACATATTTCTGCTAGTTTTTGTTCCTTTGTGCAATTGACCCTTTAATACTCAAATTTGTTATAGAAAATTAGATTATTTTTGACAATTTACCACAGGATCGTTATCGAACTAGTCATTCCAATGTTACATTTTCAAAAATACTCTTCTCATGGCCTGAAAATGGTCATTTCTTGAGACATTTTTGACCAACTTGAGTGTTAAAGGGTTACTTCTTCTTCTTCTTTTCGTTCGCTGATCATACCGTCAGTCCTGTAAGTGACTATCGACATGATCATAAGCGTTAAGTGCGTGGGTCCATGGTTTATTAGAGTGCGCCGTGCGGCCTGGAACCTCCGTCTTCAGCACTCGAGGTTTCTGTCAGGGTTACCTCGCCCTTACCTCCTTTAGTCACCTCGTACGACACGCAGAGGATACGGAAGGTGTATTCTAAGCCCCACCTACAGGGCACAAAGGGTTACTATGTTGCTGATATTCCAGGATCAACCAAGAAATCACAAGGAGAATACATGCATACACATAGGCAATCTTGATTGCTTTAATATCTTGTTACAGTACAGCCCAAAGCAGCAATGTCTTCTAATCAAATTATTTTTCAAATACTCAACAAAACATTTCTTAGATCGTGTTCAAAATTGTACTAACTAACATGTCTCGGATTTCGTTTCGGAAACATTTTAAGTTATTTATAAGCAATACTGTAGGAGTTCCTTTTGTCATTGGCGCGTTCGATTATTGCTATGAGTGATCGTGATAGATTATTTAAGAATAATCGTGATTACCTGATTAATCGGCTTGGGTAGGCCTGCAGACTACCCTGACATAACAAGCATAACAACAAAGCCATATCAATGACGAAAGCTGCAATGCTGTTTAGAAATATCCATTCGCAGGTCAAGAGAAGACTATTTTTGAAAATGCATCATTGGAATGCCTGGCTCGCTGCATTCCAATGATGCATTTTCAAAAATAGTCTTCTTTTGCCCTGCAAATGGACATGCATTCGCTGTCAAAGCAATATGAACATTTTCGTGACCGATCACATTAAAGAGTAAATAATAAGTAGGTTTTAAAATATTTAATGCCGTAGACTTAGTCATGATTATTCAATTATTTAATCTTTAATCCTAGAAATTCACAATCGAAAAAATAATCACGATTTTTTATTTAATTACGTACTCATGCACGCCTACTCTGTCGGCTCTTGTTGAACGGCATTTTACTCTTTATTTCAAGTTTTAAAATCTGTATAATGATAATGTTTCTGTCTTAGACACCAGTTATCCAGGATCATTTGATCTCTATGCTGCCATCTGAAGAGCTGCTACAGTACAATTGTAATAGCACACACGCTAAGCCAGCAGCTGAATCTGAAAGTTTTCTTCAACCCGATTTCGACTCGCTACCCGAGCCAGCCTTGATGGTAGAAGCGGACCTGTACAGCGCCGCGGAGGTGGAGAGAGTAATGAAGTCTGGTAGACTTGCGGACCGCAGAATGGTGAACGAGGAGGTATAACTTGGGTATTATTGAGATTTTTAATGCAGTCTAAGCTGTCTGTAATGAATGCTGTTTGGACAATTCAGAGCTGGTTGCTTAAGACAGGTGTCTGCTTAGCCCTTTATTCCTCAAGGTCGTTCAAGAAAATTTGAATTTTTTCATAGAAAATGTCCATTTGCAGACTGAGAGAAGAATATTTTTTTTAATTTATCATGGGAATGACTGGCTCGTTTATCAAGACAGTCATTCCAGTGATGAATTTTCAATAGTATTCTCTTTGTCTGCAGATGGACATTTCTCAAGACCACTGCAAAAGCTGTGTGTGGCCAGTTTGAGTGTTAATGGGTTAAAGCTGATCTGTCTTGTTAAGAAACAGTGTTTAATGCCTGCCAGTAACATCCTGCCAGTAACATCCTGCCAGTAACATGGTGCTATCAATAAATCTCCAGTTTAGGTAACTGGATTCTGATTCTGTGGATTGATTCATTAAATAAAACCCATGCAACATTTTCAGCTGCTATAAACAGATTCGTTCAGTACAGAGTGTTATAAGTTAGCCAGCTGGTGTGTTACATGCACATTTGACAGGTACATGTCAGCTTTACAAACACAGTGCTCTATATATATATATATATATATATATATATATATATATATATATATATATATATATATATATATATACACGCAGAGCTGTTGGCTGTGTATTACATAGCTGCCAAGTGATCACGTCAACACCTACCAGCAGACTGTGATCTGTACTGAGTGACTCGTTTTATGACACATGAGGAATGTTAAGCGGGTCTTGTTAAAAGTAACAATACCCGGACTCAAAATAGAACTAACAGAAAATGGAAATTTATTGATAGCACTATGTTTACTGGTAGGAGTTAAACTGTGCTTGTTTTAGCATGACCGATCAGCTTTAAAATATCTGATTAAGTATGTTTTTATTTTAAGTTTGATTTTATGGTAAATACCTTTTTTGGCCAAATGGTGATGGTTGACTATAGGGGTGTATGATATTACGATATGCAGTCAACCCTGTCAATAAAGGACACCTTGGGGACCATGGAAAACTGTAATTTATACACAGGTGTCCCTTATATACATGTATAGAGGGGCAAATGCATTCGTTTCTTAATTTCAGGACTAATAAATGTATCCTTTATATGGAGGTTTCTTTTTTTTTTGTCAATTTTAATTTCAAGCATTATGGTGTAAATGGGTGGCTTTATAGATTGTAAGTATATTGATTGATCAATTTAGTCAGTGATCACGTTGGCTTTTCCGAAATCGTCAATAAATCCTTATATCTACTGCTTCATGGGAGGGCAATTTGGACCAATCTTCTTGAAAGAAAACTGATTGGTCAGTTTGGTCAAGAAAAATCTGACCTTTCTAAGATTTTTAGATACTTTACCCCTTTTAATGGTAAAAAGTTGTCAAGAAAAACTATTTTTCTTATTGAGAGTGGCAATTTTCATGCCAAGCAAAGACTATACTTTTGAAAATTTACCACAGAAATGACTGGTTCGATAACCAAGCCAGTCATTCCAGTGGTAAATTTTCCAAAACAATCGCTTGGCCTGCAAATGACCATTTCTCATGAGAACTGTATACGTCGTTGTTGGCCAATTTACCCATGAAGATTAACATTCACACTATGTTACAGAGTTTTCCCAATGACTTGATAAAGCTTTTGAAATCACTGCCTTTGAATGATAACCCGCTGTTGGAAACATCGACTTCAGTCAGTGATACCATTCTAGACGAGGCTTATTCAGCTAGCGAGTTCACGTCGCATTCATATCCTGTTCCGGTAAAGAAGAAAGTACCTTTAGATCATGTGAGTGTAATACCACTACAATTATGCATTTATTGTAGGCGAGTTCGTTATATAGGTTTAACCCTTTCAACAACAAATCCCGGGAAAAAATAATTCTTTACGATGTATTATATAACATGTATTCTGTTGAATATTTTAGCTTAATTTGCCTGGAAACAATTCACCTTTCCAGAGTATCCATTCATCATCTGACCTCGTATGACATCATAATCAGCTCAGCGCGTGTATGATGACGTCACAATCATTACTTCACAAAGGGTTCCATATAGACCCTCATCAAATCTTAAATGGTCCGACACGTTGTACGAATTGCATGTCTTTGTAATTCCTTGCTATTTAATAAACATGCTGTTGAATATTTTGAAACTAATTTGACTGGGCGCTGTTGCTGCACCCAGTCAAATTAGTTTCAAAATATTCAACAGCTTACCTGTGTAGTTTTTTTGGAAATTGATAGTCAGGGTTTTCAGAGATCGATCGATCCCAACATGAGCGAGGTGTGGGTGGAGCTTAGCTAGAGATGGGCGGGTCATAGCTAAAACCAGAAAGGTCCATTGCTGGCTAAGGGAGCAATCGCTTGCAGTCATATTAATTTCAAAATATTCAGCAGCTCATTTTCCCCAGAGATTGAGATACAGGGAATTTATCTGTGACAGGGTTAATGCTAAAGTTGCCCAAAAATGACTTTTGCAGCGGTCATGAATTATGCATTTTCTACGTCGGTAGAATCCGCCATTTTGCTGATGACTCCATTCCCTAGAATATCACTTTAACCCTTTAACCCATGAATTTGTTCAAGAAAATTTTAATTTTCTCATAGAAAATGTCCATTTGCAGTCATTCCAGTGATAAATTTTCAAAAATAGTTTTCTTTTTATCTGCAAATGGGCATTTTCTGTGAGAAAATTAAAATTTGTCTTGAACAAATTTGAGGGCTAAAGCTATCAGAAGCCATTAAGACCACCAATTAGGCTAAAACAGGAGTTTTGCCGTTAATAGCCACTATGCAATCTTTTAACGAGTTGTGATGTCAAAATTCCCCTTATACCGGAGTAGGCAGGTAATAAACGTTAGGCGTACTGTGCTCATGGTGTTGATAGTTCACTATGTGCCAGCAGCAACAACATTCGGTCCAATTGTTCTCAAAACAGAAATTGAAAATTCAATGAGCGCTGGAATGACTAGCCAGTATTATCAACAATTAGATGGACAGGCAAGACCTGTAATTCCACAGTTTAGCTCAGTTGATGTGTTTATCAGCGGAGTTATAGATTTCATATACTACAATGTACATGTTTTGTACACATTAATCCCTAGTTAATAGATGCTATTTTTAGGTAGTTATCGAGCCAGGCATTCCAGTGGTAACTTTTCAAATGTAATCCTCTCTTGTTTTGCAAATGGACATTTCTCAAGGCAACTTGAACTGCTAAAGTCACGTATGGCCAGCTTGGGCTTGTTTTTGCGACTGACTTGGTTCGTGGAGCCATTGACCCTTGAACCAGTGACCACGAACCAGGAACGCCAAAATGGCATTTATGTAAATTGATGCGGCTTTCTGATTGCAATTTCGTGCCAATGTTCTGAGCCCTCAAACATTCTAAATTGCATTAACTTTAGCAATTAATTTGATCGTAATTCGATTTAGACTTTAATTTCAGTCTATGTAAATCGCAGACGACCGCATACCCTAAAATATTGACGGGACAACATCATTCAATTAAGTTGTAAAATTTAGATGGGCGCCGCCATCTTGAAATTTATGAACCGGTAACCATTGGCAACAACGAACTGAGATCAAAACTTGGTCACTGATTCAACAAACCAAGTCAGTAAATCTTCAACTTCCAGAATGCCAAAACACATGAACCACGGAGTGCGTCAGTAGTTCACTGACTCCCGCAGTCACATAAACGAGCCCTTGATCATTCATGTTAGCTGCGACTCACACCTGTGTGTCTGTGAGTCTATCACATATTTTATACTTATGCCAAAGGCACCTATGTCATGACTATAGCATGTCACGATGTGGCACTTGATTTATTTATTTATTTCAGATGAATATGGGTGATGAAGAGTCTCTCGCTAACACTGCCATTGTGGATGACACTGATCAAGGGCAGGTAATTATATCTACAAGTTTCTTAGCTGTCATGTAGGGTTGTTTTTTTCGACCAAGTGAGCTTATGCCATGGCAGCCGTTCATTGTCTCATCTATCTGTTCGTCCGTCAAATCGCATCTCATTTATGCTTTGACAGATTTTAACCAAATTTGGCTGGAAGGATCCTATGGTGGTAGGTTCTATAGCTATTCAGAATTTTTGTGCGGACATCTTGGATTTTCCGAAAATTTTCAAGAAATTTAAAACATTACTTATCCAATGTAAATGGCCCAACTTCAACGAAACTGGCTGGGCTAATTCTATGCTGGTAGGCTTCAACTCTTCTAACGAGAATTCTGATTGGTCAATATTTTCGGAGGCCATCTTGGATTTTTTGAAAAGCTGTTCCAACATAAATGACCTGACTTCAACAAAACTTGGGTAGACTAATTCTATGCTGGTAGGCTTCAAGACTTCTAATGAGAAAATTTCTGATTGGTTAATATTTTTGGTGGCCATCTTAAATTTTCTGAAACGTTTCAAATGCTACTCCTCATTAACTGCTTGGCCAATTTCAACCAGATTTGGCTGGAATGATACAAGGCTGGTAGGTTTAAGAACTTGTATAGAGAATTTTGACTGGTCAATTTTTCTGATAGCCTTTTTGGATTTTCTTATTTCTTAACATTTCTGGAAATCAGTTAAAAGCAGCTATTCTTCATTAACCACTTGGCCGATTTCAAGCAAACTCTGTTAGAGGGACCCTATGAGTGGTATGCATCAGAACTTGTATACAGAATTTTAATTGATCAATTTTTTTGGCAGCCATCTTCAGTTTTCCGAACAATGTCGGGAAATCATTTAAAACGCTACTCCTCATTAACTGCTTGGGTAATTTCAACCAGACTTGGCTGGAAGGATACTAGACTGGTAGGTTTCAGAACTTTGATGCAGAAAGATGTATAGAGGATTTTGATTGGCCAATTTCTCCAGCAGCCATCTTGGATTTTCTGAAAATATCTGGAAATCAGTTAAAATGCTAACCACTTGAATGATTTCAAGCAAACTCGGCTGGAAGGAACCTAGAGTTGTGTGCTTCAGAGCTTGTATACAGTATTTTGGTTGGTCAATTTGTTTGGTGGACATCTTGAATTTTCCGAAAAAATTGCCTGGAAATCGTTTAAACCGTTACTCCTCATAGGCTTGCGCGATTACATGATTAAATCGAAAATCACGATTATGTTTTAAATCGTGAATTCATATGATTGAAAATTAAATAATCGAATAATCGTGAATATTTTCTATTGCATAAAATATTTCAAAACCTAACTTTCAATTACCATTTTGATGCGATTGGTCATGAAAATTTACACTGCTTAGTGAATGTATGTCCATTTGCAGGCCAAGAGAAGACTATTTTTGAAAATATGTTACTGGAATGCCTGCCTCGAGAATCGAGCCAGGCATTCCAGTGATCCATTTTCAAAAATAGTCTTCTCTTGCCCTGTAAATGGACTTTTCTAAACACCATTGCAGTTTTCATCATTGATGTTCCTTTGTTGTTATGTTTTGGTACGTTGTATCCAAGCTGATTAATCAAGTAATCACGATTATTTTTTAATAATCGATTGCGGTCATTCAACACAATAATCGCACAAGCCTAACTCCTCATTAACCGCTTGTTCCAGTGGTCATCTTGTTCTCCAAAATGACATCTCAGGAACTGCTGTGCATATCAGGCTAAAACTCATTTGATCAGGGTGATTAAAGTTTGTTCAAAAGAACTTGATTCTTGATAAAACATGGTTATCATGGATTTGATGGCCATATTGGATTTTTTAAATTGGCTGGATGGAACCTAAGATTCAATCTGATAGTGTTGTCAGCTCATTCATGATTAATTTCCCACTGACTATCGATTGTACTGAATTCCCAATTTTGTATTTCATGTCTTGTTACTGCAGAATTTAAACTATTATGTCTGTTCAAATGCTAATGGTTCAAATGCTAATGGTCCAGATGAGCGTTAAGGCTCTCGGGCCTCTTGTTTTTTTGGGTGATGTTGACCTCAAAGAGATATATGTGTGTTTAAAGATATGCTTGTTGTGCAATCCCTATTTTCCTACACAAATAAGAATAGAAAGATCCATTTGTACCTATACCCTATTAATGGACCTTTCCATTTTTAGCTATTCCCTGCCCATCTCTAGCTAAGCTCCACCCACACCTCTTGTGTTGGGATCGATCAATCTCTGAACTCCCTGACTATGGATTTTCAGATAACTACATGTAAGCTGTTGAATATTTTGAAACTAATTTTACTGGGTGATGTTGCTGCCTATGGCAGCAACAGCACCCAGTTAAATTTGTTTCAAAATATTCAACAACATTTTTTTTAAATAGCAAAGAATTACAAAGACATGCAATTCATACAACGTGTCGAACTATTTGAGATTTGATGGTGGTCTATATGAAACCTTTTGTGACATAATGATTGTGACGTTATCATACACTTGTTGAGCTGATTATGACGTCATACGAGATTAGATGATGGATGGATACTCTGGAAAGGTGAATTTCTAGCTAAGCTCTGCCCAACTTTGAAAACTGAATTCCCAGAATCTATATTACAATGTAGATATAAATGTATGGTAAGCTGATCAATTTCCTGAAACTAATTTGACTGAAAGCTGTTGCTGTCTATTCATGTGTGTTCCCATTTCGAGAGAACGAGTTAATAATTCACCTGCACGGATTCGCATGCAATTGAGTACCTTGGTACCTCATGAGGATGTCTCAGTTATCCCTAGCTCTGTCTATCATGATCATATTTGCTGGTCGTATGTCCTATAAAAATCTTAGAAAACTAAAAAACATAGTCTCTGGAGAATAGATCTCTAATCAAAATGATATAGCTACGTCATGAAAATAGAAGTCTGTCACGAAAGTGTACAAATTGTATGCCTTTGATGGATTTTCAATTTAATGAACATTCTCATGAATATTTTGAAACTAATTTGACTGGGGATACTACAAGCGGCAACAGCCCCAAATCAAATTAGTTTCAAAATACTCATCAGTTTAATTGTATAGTTATCTTGAAATTTAGTTCTGGGAATTCATGTTTCAAAGTTTCAAATCAATTCCAAAATACATAAGAAGTGGGAGGAGCTTAGCTAGAAATGGACGGGGCATAGTGAGAAACGGATATCTCTATTACATGTATGTAATAAACATTGCTATTTTATGCCACGTCTTTGATAAATTTAATATTAGGTCTATGCCCATATAATCAGGGACAGCCCTGGCTTTCACAAATTATTAGCCAATAGAATAGCCAAGCACACTTTTTTTTAGCCAAATCTTAACTATTTTAGCCAATGTTTTGAGATGTTTACAATCCATCACCATGACGTAACCATTTCCACTGAACTCTACAGACCATTAATACAAGATTATGTTGGATATTTTGAAACAAATTTGCTTGGAAGCTGTTGCTGCCAACAGCTTCTAGTCAAATTTGTTTCAAAATATTCAACAGCTGACTGATATGGGTGCTTTCAATCTGAAATATTAGGATTTCATGGTTCATTTCATTGCAATTAAAACATAAGATATCTCTACTAGTTACATAAATATTTATCTTAAGATGTTCATCGCAATTAATTTAATGATTCTACTTAGAAATTATGTATAGTAATATGATTTTAAATATTAACCAAACAGGGACAGATCTGGCTTTTGCAATATTCTAGCCAATAGATTCACCAAATACCATTTTTCTAAAGCGAGATAGATAGTAAATATTTTAGCCACCTCTTTACTTCAATGTCACTTATGAACATGTTTGCAGTCAGTCATTATCAGCTAGTACTATCAATTTTGCAGTCAAGATACAATAAGGTCTTAATATATACGAAATGTGTTGAATATTTTGAAACTATTATGATTGAAAGCTGTTGCTGCCTTTGGCAGCAACAGCTTTCAGTCATTAGTTTCAAAATAATGAACAACATACATTGGGATTTTTGCTTTATAATTGTATCACTGGAATTAGTCAGGATTCAGCCAATTAAGAAAATTAAATTAATTTTAATCATTAGCCAATGATTTAGCCAATTCTGCTTTTCATTAGCCAGCTTTCGGCTTTACTAGCATTTAGCTAATTGGCTCGTGGGTAGATCGGTCACTGGTCAGATATTTAGCCACTACTGCTTTTTATTAGCCAGATCTCAATTTTACTAACATTTGACTAGTCGGGGAGTGGATAGGTTGGGCCACCCTCATAATATTCTTTATCCCTATTGTCTATGTCTATATTTTCAGCAAAATGAGCTGGACTCATCCAGTAAATTTTTCTTTGACTTTGATGTTCCGTTATTGAAATCAGCGAATCATCTCGCTGAAGACGAAGCTAAGCAGCAAAGCAACAGTCAACGGCCACTTCTTTGCGTCACCGGCATGCATGAGTGTAAGAAAGAAAGACGTACAAAGAACAAGATGAAATCATACAAAGTTTGTTTATAAGCTATAACTATTTTCTTAGAGATGTACAACTCTAGCTCACGATACAGTACAACTCATAGATAACATGACAAAGCCGGCCAAAACCAACCTCCGCAGTAGTCTTGAGGAATGTCCATTTGCAGGCCAAGAGAAGACTATTTCTGAAATTTATCACTGAAATGACTGGCTGCTAACCGAGAGTCATTCTGGTGGTAAATTTTAAAACATAGTCTTCTTGGACTGCAAATGGACATTCATTAGAGGGTTGCCATAGGCAGCAACGGCACCCTGGTTAAATTAGTTTCAAAGTATTCAACAACTTAACTGTGTAGTATCTGGAATTTGAGATCTCAGAGAGTGCAGGGATCGATTGATCCCAAAATGGGCAAAACCTGGGTGGATCTTAGCTAGCGATGGGCGAGACATAGCTAAAACTGGATTCCTCAATTAGGCAGCAATGGTTTCCAATCAAATTAAGACTGAAACATTGAACAGTAACTTTTGCTTTGTTTTGGAAACATGTTATGGTTTCTGATCAGTCTCTCTATGGTTTTTGTCATTAATCTCCGCACAAATTTCTGTCAGACTAGCTATGTATGCTTGCGTGCGTGCATGTGTGCGTGTGTGTGTGTGTGTGCGTGCATGTACACGTGTGCCTGCATGTTTAGCATCATACCTCAAGTTATACTTTGGGGTGAATTCAGAGGTGGGTCCTGAAGAAGATTCTTGTTTTTGATGCTCAATAGATCAAGATCTCCGAAAATCATGTGAGGATAACTCTAATTCTACTGGAGGGATTTTCATCAAATTTGGTTGTGATATCGGGTGGATGGCTTGGGAAGACTAAGAGAGCACGGTTCCAAATCATCGAAACATGTGGATGGCCGAGACTTTGGGATTCTCTTGAATGCTTGTTTGAATGATACATCCACTTTCGCTATGCCAGCCCACTTAGCTTAACTGCTGCTATGAGTTTTGAATGATTGAAAGCGATGATCATTGACGTTTAACACTTAGCAGTTTTAAATTTTTTCATTTTCAAATTAAATTAAAAGATGAACTGGTGTTTGTTTTCCAATAAATTTGGCCATGGATGTTGCTGTTGTACATCAGCTACAAAAGTTGTTTTAAGATGTGCACCCGTTTCTTTACTATTTACACACTAAAAGTTAGAATACTGATATCAGGGTAAGGGTTAAAACCTATACTTTCTTCCCTGTTATGCTTACATTTTCGAATGGCTGTGGGTCTGCATGATATACACGCCAAAAATTAAGTACTCCTATGCACTTTGTAATGTCATATGTATGCTCTCTTGTATGCCGCCCCCTCCCACTCTCTTTCCTCCCTCCCCTTCCTCACAATAAGTTTCCTGCTTCTGTCCCCATATTTGTTCTCCATCCTTTGTACACACACTCACCCAGCACACATACACACTCAGACTCACTCACTCACTCACACTCACTCACTCACTCCCTCACTCTCCCACCCACTCACTCACTCACTCACTCACTCACTCACTCACTCACTCACTCACTCACTCACTCACTCTCCCACCCACTCACTCACTCACTCACTCACTCACTCACTCACTCTCCCAAGCACTACCCGGCAACTATCTATCCAACCATCTCTCTCTTTTCTGCCCTCCCTCATCTCCATCCCTCCCTCCCTGCCTTCCCCTCCCTCTCTCTCTCAGATGAAGATGTTTTACTTCAACAGAATGAACACACAGGAAATCAAGACTCTTATAGGAAAGATAATATGTCTGGAAAGAAATCACTTCATGAAAGACTCAGGGATTCTCTTTCAGCAGAGACGGACATCTTCCGCAATGCGACAGGTTTGTGTAGCTTTCACTAAGATGTGTAATAAAGACAGTCTAGCAATTCTAAAAACAGAAATAATTTTGAACATGATGTAAGAAACGTTCTGTTGAATATTTCGGACTTAATTTGATTGGAAGTCATTTCTGCCTTAGGCAGTAATAGCTTTTAATCAAATTAAGTCCGAAATATACAACAGTACATTTTATTTTGTTATAGAAGCATTTTCAGTTAGTTCTGAACTGTACTGTAGCCATGTGTACCACGCTTCTATGCTTGCTACACACCTTAGTTTCAAAGACTTGGAGGTATCGCTATCTTTTCTTTACTCTTTGGTGGGCAACATTGGCTGAAAAAATCAGAAGTTTTGTTTAGTCAATGTTCATTTTCAGAGTGTGAGATGAAAATTTCTTTCGAGATTGGCTGCTGGAAAATTTCAATTTTCTCCTTTGAAATGTTCATTTGCATCACATGTTCAGACAATTTTTGAAAATTTACCTCGAATCACTGGGTTGCAATTGGTTATAGAGGTAAATTTTCAAAAATAGTCTTGATCTACAAATGATTGATTCTCAAGACCATGGCAGAGGGCGGTTTTTGGCTAGCTTGAGTGTTAAAAGGTTAACTGTCTCGCCAATAGAAGTCACCAGACAAAAATGTCAATGGGCAATAACTCAGAACCTGCTGAATATTTTGAAAACAATTTGACTGAAAGTTGTTGGTGCCTTAGGCACCAACAACTTTCAGTCAAATTGTTTCCAAAATATTTAGCAGGCCTAGAGATATAGCCCTTGGAATATGTCGTCTGCAAAAACTCAGCAGTCAGACAGTTAAACCCGGAGTTTCCAGTGGGGATTCGATTATCAGGCACCCAGAGTGATAGCAACAACATTTCATTTATACTGGACTAAATTCATCTTTAAAATTAATAAATATGTCATGACATTTATGATTTCATTCAAAGAGCGATCCATTTCTAGCTGTTCCCTACCTATTTCTAGCTAAGTTCTGCCCACATTGCGCGAGTGTTGGATTTGATTTATGTGCCTTGAACCATGACTTATCAGAATCTCAATTTTAAGGTAATTATACACGTAAGCTGTTGAATATTTTGAAACTAACTTAACTGAGAGCTGTTGCTTCCTATGGCAGTAAATAGGCAGAAACAGCTTGCAATCAACTTGTAATTGCATCAATGACATACAAAATTGTACATTTGTGTGACAATCTTTTTTTAGTATCGTGATGGAGCTATGCCATTTTTATGGTGACAATTTCAGCTAACTTAAGTGATGTAATTGATTATGATGTCAGACACTTGAACGACGGATCAGATCCCTCGATCAAATTCTGGATCTCGTGATGTCTCGGAAACTACTGACCATAGACTAGGACTCCACAAATTACAGCATGATACGAACAAATCTGGAAAATTTGGAGAATCCTAAATCTGTAAAATGTGTTCAAAATGGGAGGATGATGTTACCTCTGATTTCTCTTGTTTGTGATTGTTCTAGATCGACCAGGAACTTATGGTAAGGAGGATGTGTTTGTCACCGTTCCTATCTCACCAATCTTTGCCAGCTCAGCATTTGCTGATTGCAAACCATCTCCAGTAAGATCTCCAATAGCGACACTACATGAAAGAGAATATTCTACAGGCGAACTCGGAGATAGAATTAGAGCAAAGGTAAGCTCTATTGAGAATCAAAACTAGTGGTTTAAATAGAATACCAGTGTGCATTTTTCATCAGATGCTACCACATAAATTCTATGGCACAAATTGTATGTTTTTATTATTAGTCCCCTACCGGTAAAACCGGGGGGACTATAGATTTGCACTCCATCTGTCCATCTGCCCATCCGTCCATCTGTCACAGTTGGTTTTCCGCACTTTTTTTCGCAGTCCTTCAAGGTATTCAACTGAGAATTGATTTATTGCTTTGTTATGAGAAGTTACAGACTAAGTTCCAGTTTCAGGCGTATGCATCAATTTTTTATGGAATTATGCCCCCTTTCGAGTTGAGCAATATGAAAAATATCAGCTTTCTGCACTTTTTTCCTTCAAGATATTTAAGCGAAAATCAGTGCATCTCTTTAGTATAAGTTTCAGAAATTTTCGTCAATTTTTCATGAAGTTATGCCCCCTTTCGACTTATGAAATACGAAAAATATTAGTTTTCTGCACTTTTTTCGCAGTCTTTCAAGATATTATACTGAGAATTGCTACATTGCTTTGGTATGAGAAGTTACAGACCAAGTTCGAGTTTCAGATGTATGCGTCAATTTTTCATGGAGTTATGCCCCCTTCCGACTTAAGAAACACAAAAAATATTAGCTTTCCGCACTTTTTTTCGCACGCCTTCAAGAATTGGTGCATCGCTTTAGTATAAGGAGTTACAGAGCAAGATCGAGTTTCAGACATTTTCGTCAATTTTTCATGGAGTTATGCCCCCTTTCGACTTATGAAATACAAACATATCAGCTTTCAAGACTTTCCTTCTCCTTCACCATATATAACTGAGATTTGGTTTATTGCTATGTTATGAGAAGTTACAGATCATGTTCGAGCTTCAGCTGGTTTTGACAATTTTTAATGAAATTTTTGACTGTCAATCTCTAAAGATTTATATCACCAGGTAAGGGATATGTATTGCAAAGCAATATTTACAGAATGCTTATTATTATTATTATTAATATTATTATTATTATTATTATTATTATTATGTTCTGGAGAAGGTAAAATATAAGAAATTTCAACATATCTATCGGTAGTAACAGCTCCCAGTCAAATTAGTTTCAAAATATCCAACAGTTTACATTACCTTGAAAGTGAAATTCTGGGAATTTATGACTCCTAGTTTTAACACGTATTCAAACATAAGTACAGCATGGGCAGAGTGGGTAGAAATGGGCTGGAAATAGCTAGAAATGGATCGCTCTGTGAAAGGGTTAAAATTTAATATATTTCTTTGATTCTGCGATAGAAATCTAAAAATGTTGTGCATTGTTTTATATATAACATATATTCTATCATCTGAATACACACTAGCTACTATAAGATCAACCACTGATCCCATGATCCATAAGCTGTTATTGGTATAGAGTAACAGATGATCACTGATTTTTAACAGGAACTGATCCGACTGGATCCCTGTATTGCTCCAGATGTTGTTAACCCTTTCATGACGAAGCGGACCAATGGCTATTTGCTGGCCAAGAGAGAACTATTTTTGAAATTTTACAACTGTAATGACTGGCTCGGTAACCGAGCCAGTCATTCCAGTGGTAAATTTTCAAAAATTATCTCTTGGCCTATAAATGGACAGTAATAAAGCACAAAATTTTTGTAACCAATGTTGACCATTAAAGGGTTAAGACAAAATTTGCATAGCATTTACTTTAAATGATTGACACAAGCATTTACACAAACCTTATCCACCAGTTGATTTAATTTTTGAAAAAAGTAATAGTTGAAAATATTTGTTGACTTACCCTTTATTTGTCAACTGACCATAATGCTCTTGAATGAAAGCATTATATAATAATCAACCTATAGCCCCCCCCCCAATAAAACACAGAAATAAATTAGAAAAAAGCAGCTAAATACCATTTATATCACTCTGGCGGGAACCAATTAGTGACTCAGCTTGACCTATGCATGCTGGTGTATGCCGAGTGAATAAATAATACCCGCTAGAGTCGGTCATATAAGCTCAGTTATTTTCGCGTTTAGCTGATTAGCCACTACTTCCTGCAGGTAAAATTCTGTCTAGTTTTAAAACAATTTGACTGAAAGCCATTGTTTCCAAAGACAGGGTCTACATTCAGTCACACGAATTTCAAAATATTCAGTGTGACCTTGGAAACCAGCAGTGTATTTTGAAACCATTTTGACTGAAACTTGTTATTTCCACCAGAAAAAGTGACTCAAATATAACGCTTTCAAAAGGATCAATAGTAAATTAGCAGTAGTGAGTTAATCACTCTACACCAGCGCCTATAGAGAATACTATTCATACCGCTTACAAAGCTATATTCAGGCGTACTTTCGTTATATTCAGGTAGGCCTATGCCGTATACCTGCACACACAGTTGACACACTGCGGAGTACAAAGCACCAGCGATGTCACTAATTGGCTCTAAGTAAAGCACTCCTAGATTTAGTAAATGCTTTTTCTCAAATAATCGTGATTCATTTCCATTTTTCACCAATGGTAGTTTATTTAATATTGTGTGAAATTACCAATAAACATCATTTGTTATTTCCCTTTTCCTTTCCTTTCAAATATTCGTTTCTTTAACTACAAGTAGACATCTTCTAAGCAGAAATTTGACAAATCCTTAGGTTAATAATAATGTGTTCAGAACATTTGACTAATTTTAATATATGCACTATATGTATTAAACACACAATGTATCAAACACACTCAAGCACATGAATGCGCTCATGCACGCACACACACACATGCATGCGTGCATGGACGCCCGCACACACACACACACGCACAAAGGTCTTGCCAACTTGAACTTCTCAGGCCAGATATTTGACCACTATAGTTCTTTTATTTGTTTTTAGCTCACCTGGCCTGAAAGGCCAAGTGAGCTTATGCCATGGCGGCCATCTGTCGTCCATCCGTTCGTCGCCTGTCCGTCCGTCAAATCGTGTCTTAATGGTTTGACCAGTTTCAACCAAATTTGGCTGGAATGATCTTAAGCTGCTACCCTCCAGACAGTTTTTTCAGAATTTTGTTTGATCAATTTTTTTGGTGAAAATCTGAGATTTTATGAAAAATCTATCGGAAATAGTCAAAATGCTACTCCTTAGCTGCTTGACATATTTCAACCAAATTTGACTAGATGCATTCGATGGTGGTAGGCTCTAGAACTTCTTTAGAGAATTTTGATTGATCAATTTTTTGGGTGAAAATCTGAGATCTTTTTGAAATGGCTACCCGAAATGGTCAAAATGTTACTCCTTAGCTGCTTGACCTATTTCAACGAAATTTGGCTATTTGCATTATATGGTGGTAGGCTCTTAGAGGTTCTTTTCAGAATTTTGATTGATCAATTTTTTTGGTGGAAATCGGAGATATGAAAAATTTACCAGAAATTGTCAAATTGCTATGCCTCCTTAATAGCTGCTTGACATATTTCAAACAAATTTCAATAGATGGATTCTATGGTGGTAGGCTCTAGAAATTTTAGAATTTTGATTGAGAAATTTTGGGGTGAAAATCTTAGATTCTATGAAAAATTTACCAGAAATTGTCAATACGTTGCTTCTCCTTAGCCGCTTGACATATTTCAATCAAACTTGGATAGAATGACCCTATCATGGTAGACTCTAAAACATGTATCCAGAATTTAAATTGGTAATTTTTTTGGGTGGCCATCTTGGATTTTCCAGAAATGATCCATCATATCTATTTAAATGCAAATGGTTCAAATGCTAATGGTCCAGGTGAGCGCCACAGACCCTTGGGCCTCTTGTTTATCGAACATGAAAATAATCGCTTCTAATAAAATTGTTTCAGAGATCTATGGATTTGCGGTCACCTGATAAGTTACCTCAATTGGACGTGCATGATCTGCTACATATAGGTAAACCAACCGACATATCCACCTTTAATACCGACGCTGAGATACTGAAAACCGCATCACAAACTGCCCTGCCAGATAATATAGATGCTTCTGAACTGACAGCTGATCAGAAACCTACATTAGAGACAGGCCAAGAGAGCGTGAATTTGTGTACCAGTGATAGCACTGACAATACAAGCAATAAAGATAGTCACTCAATAGATACGGATGATAGTGGTTCTAGTCATGACTTAATAGTGACTAGTGATTCTTCACCTATTGTTGAGCGACTTAGCGGGTTTATCCCACGAGTTACTGCAGAGAAAAAGCATGTTAATGGCACCAGTAATCCTAGCTCCGCTTGTACATGTCGCTCTGTTTGTCCACTAGAATGTGATGTCCATAAAGAGGATACACATTTGTTAGTGGACCTTTCTGATTACAGTACAGCATTTAATCCTAGCATCGTGACTGAGAAATCCGATGTTGACTCGAAAAACAACGATTTGCTATCTAGCTGTTTCACAAACACTGTTGTTGTTCTGCCTAGAGTAAGTGGAACCAGTCTTAGTGAGACTATAAAAGGAACAAGTCATAATGAAACTGAATGGTCTATTACAGAAACGCATAAAATTACTACAGAACCGATTTCTACTATGGCGAACACAATAGCTGGTAACAACACGGGCGTATCAAGTTCAGATAGCAGACTGATCGCTGGAAAATTTAAATCTTATATAACCTCCGAGCAGTATGATTATAAATATGAAGATATGATATCATCGCAGTCGCACAACAATGTGATCAAAGGACTGGTTACATCGCGGGAGTCGGAGGCAACCTCGAACAAATACAGATCCCATGTTGATAGTGCTAGCGCTAATACTGATGCAGAGCCGCGCTGGTTACAGTCCAAGAAACGGAACAAGGATGATGCTAGCAACAATGTTCCAGATGATCCGTCATCCTTCGATATGGTCAACAAGCCTGCTTGGGTGCGTTACACTGTGGAGAGAAAGAAGCGAATCTCCGCCATGCTCGATATTGAAAGAGGTAAATTCATACAGTGTGGCTCAGAAGTAACTTATAATGTTTCTAAAACAAAAACAGAGGCATGTTAGTACAGTTTTGAAAAGGATATAAGAATTCTTCTGTTGAATATTTTGAACATAATTGGATTGGAAGAGATTGCTGCCCTAGGCAGCAATATCTTCCAATCTAATTATGTTTAAAATATTCAACAGTATATGTTACATTATTTCTCAGCTGAACAGTAGTCTGAAATCTACTTTCAGTTGTGAATATCTTATGGGGTGGTGTAGGTTGGGTTGGAGTGGGGGTGGCGGTGGTGTGTGGGGGGAGGAGGGAGCTGTCCATAATTAAGTATTTTGATCTTCATACATCCTAACATTTGCAATCACTTTGACTGCAAGTAGTCTTTGCAAAATAATGAGTATTTTACCAGTAACATGTAGTAGCTAATGATGTTTAGACTAAATGATTTTACCTGATTTTGATTGGTCCATTTTTTCTTTACGGCTATCTTGTATTTACAAAAAAAATGGCGGGAAATTGTTCAAAACGCTACTCGTCATTAACTGCATGAGCAACTTCAACCAGATTTGGCTGGAAGGATACTAGGCTGGTAGGTTTGTATACAGAATTTTGATTATACAGAATTTGATTGGTCAATTTTTCAAGCGGCCATCCTGGATATTCTGAAAATTTCTGTAAATCAGCTAAAAGGCTACTTCTCATTAACCGCTTGAACCTGTTCAAGCAAACTTGTCTAAAAGTACCCTAAAGTAACCTTCAGAGCATGTATACAGAATTTCGATTGCTCGATTTGTTCAGTGGCCATCTTGGATTTTCCGAAAAATTACTGAAAATCTTTTAAAGTGCTACTCCTCATTAACTGCTTGGACGATTTCAAGCAGACGGGCTGGAACGAGCCTAGGGCAGTAGGTTTTATAACTTGTATACAGAATTTTGATTGGTCAATTTTTCCGGTGGTCATCTAGGATTTTCTCAACATTTTGGGAAATCAGTTAAGCAGCTACTTTTCATTAACAGCTTGGCCAATTTCAACCAAACTCAGCTGGAAGAACCCTAGGCCGGTACGCTTCAGAACATGTATACATAATTTTGATGGCTTGATTTTTATGGTGGCCATCTTGGATGTCACGTGAAAACATACTGCTCAACAATGAATGTGGTGTATCTCCTAACCTGCGCCGTTTGCAATAAACAATATGTGGGTGAAACTAAGAGAGAATTCCAGATCCGCATCAAAGAACATTTGAGAGATGTCAACAAACACAAAGACACACCGGTCGCACTACATTTTAACCTGCCTGGACACGATGCAAATAGTATCAGATATAGAGTCATAGAAGTTCTGCGTCACGATCCCGAAAGCACTGAGGCCACTACCCCACGCAAGGATCGTGAATCTTACTGGATCCACCAACTACACACAATGGATCCCGTTGGTATTAATCACGCAGATTGGTAACCCCCACACCCTGTGGGTGAGACACCATACATACACCTTGGGTTACCAACTCTCCCAACTCGGGACAACAACGATGACGTCAAACCCAACATGTCACACACCATTTACGTCACACGCACGTATGACGTCACGCTACATTGACGTCATAAACCCTAACCGCTAAACCCATTTAGCAACATTCACACTGTAATGGCCAAGTACACCTGTTCAGTTTGTGGCTCACAGTTTAAACAAAGCTCTAGCTTATCACGCCACAAGTCTACCAAACACAGCAACCTCACAGGCATCCATTGTCAACAGTGCAACTCAAGCTACACACGGAAAGAAGATCTGGACAGACACCTCAACCGCAAGCATAAGACTGGTACACAGACTGACAACTTCAGCCACACGTATACGCAGAAGGTGAGGAGTAGCATACCCGCCAGGGGAGTAACTTCTCCCTGTACGATCACCAACACCTACACGCTCTCTACACAAGATGAACCCCTAGATTTTTCCACCCACAACGCTGTTTTAATCACCAATAACACCGCCGCTGCGGAGGCAAGGTTTGACACGCTAGACCCCCTGATCCTTCCAGTAGTCCTCGACCTCGCCACTTTTGACAGGGAGCTCCACGAATTCCTATATTCAGATACGCTCCACAACATCAACTTGGTCCCTGCTGTCCCCGTATACAGCCAAGAGGACGAACGCATCTTCGACCCACAAATCGAGATCAACTTCGATCTGCTGGACCAACCCTTCCCTTCAACATCAGACAGCGGCCTTAGTGATTTCGAAGAGGAAGATCAGCCCCCCCTCCACCTGTTTCCCATTAATCCGGCCCACGTTGCCCAGTTAGACAGACCACTTTTCCCGGATGCTTCAGAGGTTGAAGAGGACCACATATTTCTCTCACTTCCACGCGGATCCGCATTCTGCATCCACAGATCCACACAGACAGAATAGAGGTAAGACTAATTATTATCTGTAAACCACAGATATAACTGAACCATAACATAAAAAATACACTTTTAAAAAAATATATATTTAAAAAAAAAAATTTTCAAAAATTCCAGCCAACTAATACAGTTTTCCTAAACAAAGGTTCAGAAGTCCTCTGATGAGTAACCTAAACTAGGTACGAAACGTGATGAGTCTGGATCACTGGGATGTGATGCACACCACATCACCGATGCCATTTTTTGGATACGCAAACCTTGTAATCCACGATCTCTTAACCACCCTCCCATTACCCACGCATTCTAAACGCTTCCGCGGGAACGTGGGTGCACATGCACACCTGCTACGGGATTAAACCCACCGCCCGCATGTCCCCACCCTTCTCCATAAACCATGGAGGGAGTGAACTTGGAACCACTTAACTCCAAATTCATATCTTTTTAAGAACCTCTTAAAATGACATAATCAACAGCTAGTTATGGGCGGGCACAACCACTGTGTACTTGCGGGTAAATGCGGGTATGGGCGGCTAACTAACCACACTGAATGTGGTGTGGTTATAGGCGGCTAAATGCGGGTAATGCGGTAATGGCGGGTACCACCGCATTCCCGCATTAGCCGCACATAGATCGGATGTAGCATAGTTACCCGCACTGGGAACATATATAAAGGGTCAGAATCTGACCACTGGCATCCAGACTCTTCTTAAACCAAGAAAGCGTCAGGCATTCAGTTTAGTTCTCGAGTTTAGTTATTATCAAAATTTAGCATTTGTTGGTCATATTGGGGTTTTTTTTATTTGATGTATTTTAATGGCAAAAATTGCTCTATGTATGCTTATCAGGGTGGCGAGTTCAAATATGCCACTTTTGAGACTGTCGGATAAATGGTTTGGCTACCATCTTGGTTTGTTTTCCCGCCATAGCCTCCCATAGTAAAGCAATGGGCCCATAGTAAAGCAATGGGGAATTCTTTAAACGACTTCTTCTCAAGAACCACTGGGCCGATTTCAATTATGTTTGGCAGGAACAATCCTTAGGGCATAGATATTCAAGTTTGTTCAAATGAAGCCGGTCGGACAATTTGGGCGGTGGCCATCTTGGATGTTGACCGATTTTTAGAAATCTCATTAAATATGATCATGGGCAACAGCTGAAACAAGTTTGTTCAAGCGAACTTGATTGGCCAAAAAGTTTGGCGGTCATCTTGGATGATCTTCTCTTTTTTTTAAACAACTCCAGAACCGCTGGAAGGATCAGGCTGAAATTTGGGAGATTTGATTAGGGCCTAAGGGCCATTAAAATTTGTTCAAGGGAAGTTGATCCATCAAAAAATATGGCTGCCGTGGCCCAATCAAAATGTAGCATGTTTGGTGGTCATATTGAATTTTTTTTATTTTGACGAATCTTGAAGCCGAAATTGGTTTTATATATGTGTTTGAGCATTCTGATTTCAGATTTGTCATTTTCGAAACTGTTGGGTAAACGTTTTACCGGCCATCATGGATCATATTCCAACTAGAAACTCCCATGTACTAAAGCAATATGATCATGTCGATAGTCACTTACAGGACTGGCGGTATGATCAGCGAACGAAAAGAAGAAGATAAAGCAATAGGAAATTTCAAGTGTATTTGGCAGAAAACATACTTAGGGCATAGAGATACACGTTTGTTCAAATGGATCTGGTCTGTAATTTTCCAGGTGGCCATCCTGGATTTTTAGCCCCCATGTCCTGAAAGGCCAAGTGAGCCTTTGTCGTGGTGACCATCCGTCGTCCGTCTGTCTGTCTGTCAACTTTTCCTTTAAACAACTTCTTCTCAGGAACCACTGGGCCAATTTCAATTATATTTGGCAGGAAGCATCCTTAGGACATAGGGATCCAAGTTTGTTCAAATGAAGCCGATGGGCCAATTAGGCCATCTTGGCCAATTTTTAGACACGTCTTTGAAAATCTTCTCCGAAACCGCTTGAGGGATTGAAGGAAACCTCATGAAATATGATCTAGGGCAAGAGCTCAACCAAATTTGTTCAAGGGAACTTAATTGGTCAAATAGTTCAGCGGCCATCTTGGTTGACCTAGTTTTAGCGAAAATAACTTCTCCAGAACCGCTGAAGGGATCAGGCCGAAATTTGGCAGATATGATTAGGGACTAAGGGCCAGTAAAATTTGTTCAAGAGAAGTTGATCCGTCAAAAAACATGGCCGCTGTGGGCCAATCAAAATATAGCATATTTGGCCGCCATATTGGATTTTTTTATTTGATGGATTTTGAGGCCGAAATTGGTTTATAGGTTTTTGGGTATTCTGATCTCAAATTTGCAATTTTCGAAACTGTCGGATAAATGGTTTGGCGGCCATCTTGGATCATTTTCCCGCCAGAAGCTCCCATATTAAAGCAATGGGAAATTTAAAATGTCTTCTCGAGAACTATTGGGCCGATTTGAATTATGTTTGACAGTAAGCATCCTTTTGGCATAGAGATTTCATTTTGTTCAAACGAAGCCGATCGGCCAATTTGGTCGGTGGCCATCTTGGATTTCAGCCGATTTATAGAAATGTCTTTAAAAATCTCATTCTCCGAAACGGCTCGGGGAATCGATTCAAAACTTATGAAATGGCAATGGGAAATTTAAAATGTCTTCTCGAGAACTACCAGGCCGATTTCAATTATATTTGACAGGAAGCATCCTTAGGGCATAAGGATCCAAGTTTGTTCAAATGAACCCGATCGGCCAATTTGCCCAGCGGCCATTTTGGATTTCGGCCAATTTCAGGAAATGTCTTTAAAAATCTCCGAAACCACTTGGGGAATCTTCATCTAGGCCAAGAGGTAAGCCAAGTTTGTTCAAGAGGACTTGATTGACCAAATGGTTCGGCGACCATCTTGGATGACTGGTTTTCACGAAAATGACTCCTCAAGAACCGCTGAAGGGATCAGGCCGAAATTTGGGCCATTAAAATTTGTTCAAGGGAAGTTGATCCATCAAAAAACCATGGGTGCCATTGGGCAATCAAAATGTAGTGTGTTTGGAGGCCATATTGCACTTGCAAAAATGTCCACAAACTCATTTAAAAGACTTCTAAACCACCCACCAACAATTTTGACAAAAATTGATGGTGCTCCAGGTGAGCAACACAGGCCCCTTGGGCCTCTTGTTGTTTCGGTGGATTGGGAGCGTGAGGTATACATATCACAGTGCATCAACGCTGGAAGAGCATAGAGTTATATTCCAGACCATGTCACATTCAGTCAGGAAAATGTTTCCGCAAGTTGAGAGATTGGCTCGCCAGTTGCTAATCTCGCCTGCCAGTTCTTGAGAAGCAGGATGTTCTTTTAGTGATCCCAGGCGGTTAAATCATGGCTCCGCTCAACAATGACACAGCAGTGTTTAAACCATGTAATGGTCTGTAATGTCCGGTGACAAATTGGAACTGATCAACTCTCAGAAGATAGCTGAGGAATTTACAAATGTGCCGATTCTCGCCATAAGCTGTTTGGTAAATTTTAAATGTAAACAGAATCCATGTGAGCACTCTGGAACACTTCTGAACAAAAATTTGGTAGAGATGGTCTTAGAACTAAATGATCAAATTCAATGTGTAATAGATTTGTATAATATTTTCAACTGCCATGTAGATTAATACAGTGAAACGTGTTTATAATGGACAGTAGGATAGAAACATGGTTACTAAAGACATATGGTCACTTAATTGAAGTCAATATTCACCTTAGTAAAGTGCTTTTCTTGGCCACAAGATGGCAGTTCTTTAACTTTAAGGTGGTTGGCATTATTACCGATACAGTGGTTGTATGTGTGCGTGCGGGTATAGGTAATATTTACTGCGGTGTCTGGATACTAGTTTTATTACAGACGTCATCCACGCAGTCACTGCCAACCCTGCACATGTTAGAGTGGTGAAGAGAGGTGGCAGTGATTACGTGTGCATCCTAAGCACATGCTATGTATGGCTACCTCACTTTAGCCAGCCTATTGCCGTCTACAATAGGTTACAGATAATAAATAAATCAAAATTCTCCAAAACCACAAACTGGCAGATTTTAAAATTCTGAGCGCTGTAAGAAACGATCTGTTGACTGTTTTGAGCCTAATTTGAATGGAAGTCATTGTTGTCTCAGGCAGCGATGGCCTCCAATCAAGCCAGATTCAAAATATTCAAGAGTACCTTTTATTTCGGTTGTAAAACATTCTAAATCGATTTGGAGCTGCACTGTATCCAATGCACTTTGCCAATGATGGTGTGTGTTTGTAATTACCCCTCATCAGCCAGATTTCAAGACTTATTATTTTTGCAGTTTTACTGGAGGTAGGCTGGATATGTTGCTGTCTTAGATGGCAACAGCCTCCAGCGCATCCCCTCCTGAACATACACCAGAAAATGTGGGCCATGGCAAGGGTTAATAATAGTAAATGATTGAAAACAATAGTCATTCTAAGATTGGTTTCTGCGGAACACCACAAACCACGCTAGACACTAGGTGCTCACCATTATTTTGAAAATAATTTTTCTCACTTTTCTTCTGGCAATGTGGAGGATTTAAATCATTCAGGTTCTACTCCTTTGCTTCCATAATAACACAGTTTCTGACAATGAAACAAAAAATGCAACTTAGTAATCGAATAATTGTTATAAATGAGTCCGAGTAGTAAGAATCCATCTATTTTGTATCTAGTTACAGCGTTTACATTGTATGAGAAATAGAAAAGACACACCATGTATTGTAAGTTGAATTAAAACTGTTTCTTTATCGAAATATCTTCAACAGAGAGATGTTTTCAATGATTTGGAGTTATTGTATGAGTATTATTATCAATTACAATCAGACATGGATGCTAAAGACAACCTGGATAATTAACCCTTACCACTCTGATGTCAACATTCTATCTTTTTATTGTACCAGTAGCAAGAAAACTGGTGTACATTTTTAAACAATTTTGGTGGACGATGTTACTGTCTAATGATGTACCCATCTTTCACCAAATTTGTTTAAAACTGAACACCAGTCATCTTTTAATTTAATTTGAAAATTGAAGATTTTGACATCAGAGTGGTAAGAAACCACCTGCTTATAAAGGCATCCTTAATTAATCCCCAAATACAATCTAACGGTACATTTGACTTCCTATTAATTCATCTTGTACCAACCGGACCTCAAAACACTCAAAATTCTACTTATATCTGCATTCAATTCACCTTTCCAGAGTATCCATCCATCACCAGACCTCGTATTATGTCATAATCAGCTCAGCGTGTGTATGATGACGTCATAATCATTACGTCACAAAGGGTTACATATAGATCATCACCAAATCTCAAATGGTCCGACACGTTATATGAATTGTATATCTTTGTAATTCTTTGCTATTTAATAAACATGCTGTTGAATATTTTGAAACTAATTTGACTGGGCGCTGTTGCTGCCTTAGGCAAATTAGTTTCAAAATATTCAACATCTTACCTGTGTAGTTTTTTTGGAAATTGATAGTTATCGTGTTCAGAGATCGATCGATCCTAACGCGAGCGAGGTGTGGGTGGAGCTTAGCTAGAGATGGGCGGAGCTTAGATAGAGATGGGCGGGGCATAGCTAAAACCGGAAAGGTTCATTAAACAAAGAGCAAGGTAAAGATTTTTCAGGAAAATTCATATTGTTCCTCAGTCAATGTCCATTTGCTGGCCAAGAGAAGAGGATTTTTTTTGGTAGATTTACCATTGGCATGATTGGACTTTAGCGTTATGTTGGCCTGCAAATTGGTTTGTCTCAAGACGACTACAGAGGCCATTTTGGCTGATTTCATGACTAAATGGTTAATGGTAAAATAAATCTGAATAATTTGTTAGTCAGAGTTCATTTGTATACCAATAGAAGACTATTTTAACCAGAAAAAGTTCATAATCGCATCCCCGTATATTATATATCAGTTCTGTATAGTTTCATTGAGATCAGATGAGCCATTGTTTAAAAATAAGTTGATTTAAAAACCTTAACCGAAACTGCACTGGCAAATTACCTGAAAAAGGTCCAAGTCCAAAACCGTGAAAAAATTAGTTAAAATGCCCCAAAATGAAATCTATTGTTATGCAGATCACATCCTTGTATAGTATAGATCACTTCTGTAAAGTTTCATTGAGATTGGATGAGCCATTGTTTAAAAATAAGTTGATTTAAAAACTTTACGCTAGGATTCCATTAACACGTATATACGTGTCAGAAAGCAGAGAATTTATTCAATTCTAGGACAATCATGTGTACTACTACTACTACTACTACTACTACTACTACTACTACTACTACTACTACTACTACTACTACTACTACTACTACTACTACTACTACTACTACTACTACTACTACTACTACCACTACCACTACCACCCCATGCCTGCCACCACCGGCTGTGTGTCTGATCTGTGTTTGTAATTGGTGTCTTTATGGACTGGATTGCTGGGATCAAAGGGGCATTGACTATTTTCTAAATAATTTTATCAACCTTTCACATTCCAGCGCGCTTACTATGAATTTACCTTTTATTTTGGAACACATTTGGTCAATTTGGGGAAAGCCCATGAATGACACAATAATAACGCAATTTACAAGGAATCCCACATCCGAATGCTGTCCGTATCCGAATGAAATCGCTACACATAGCGATCAGATTTGGATGCGGACAGGTTTTGCGTACGCATACGGACATATGGAATCATCATATCTATTTGTAATTGTAGCGGGGGAAAATTTGAATACGCATATGCATATGGATACGCATACGCATTAATGCAATCCTAGTTTCAACCCAAAGTTCTCAAATGGAGGCAGCCACAGCTGGAATTAGTGATCCCTATAGTCTCGCTTTCTGCTTCGCAGGCGAGACAAAAGTAGACTTTTGGGCCTGCAAATTGACATTCTTCGAGACCACTACAAAGGCCATTTTGACCGATTTGACCATTAGAGGGATGCATGTAAGTTGACACAAGAGAAATTAAGAAACCACCTGCCTTAAGAGACCACCTTCTGATTCTCCCTTGCTGGTCTTGTGATACATGTTTGAGTATGCATAGTGTACATGTATATATTTATCTATTCTTAGAGCTACGGTCAGCGAGAAGAGAGAGTCGCAGTGTGGATATGGACCTCACATCGAAGTTATATACGAATCATTTCAAAAGTCTGACTGCAGAGAAAAACTTTGCACTCAATGATCAGCCAGTACAACGTAGTAATGATCTGGTCATAGAGACTACAGATTCCGACACATCGAAGAGGCGTTATTCTCAATATAGACCTACTGCTGATTCTAGTGTAGTTTTACGCAAGAAATCAGAAATCTCAGAGACGCTCGTTACTATGAATGAGCGCAATCTTGAGAACTTGTGTGGTAATAAGAGTGGTGGACTCGAAAGTGATGGCTTGAAGTCAGAAAATAAATCAAATAGGGTCATAAGTGATCACTGTATTTCTCAGACAGCGGTAGCTTATTCTCCGCTGAAAAGTCCATACAGCCCTAAGGAATCTCCAGCACAGCATTCGCTTTTAGAAGGCTGTACAATAACGGGGAAAGATGTAGATCCGTCCGAGTCACTAGACAATGGAAAATCTGACCCACTTGATCTGCTAAGTGGACAGGATATAGTTTGTTCGCCAGATCCATTTGCACCAAAGTCTGCAACCAGAATACCTGCCTCTGGTAAGTATATCGCTTAGTAAGTCATGTGTGTACAGGTACTTTGTTATCTGAGTACAGCAATGGATCAATCTAGTTTTAGCTATGCCCCACCCATCTCTAGCTAAGCTCTACCCACACTTTGCCCGTGTTGAGATAGATCTAACCCAGCACTCACTGAATCTCAATTTACAGAAGACAGTAAGCTGTTGAATATTTTGAAACTAATTTGACTGGGTGCTGTTGCTGCCTATGGCAGCAACAATGCCCAGTCAAATTAGTTTCAAAATATTCAACAGAATGTTTAGTAAATAGTAGATGTACAACTTGATGGATGATTAAGCGTTAATGACTGACTTAATCACGTCATTCATGATGTAATTGATTATGACGTAAGCCTACGTGTGACGTAGTTGATTATGATGTCATATGATTGACTGAGCGACTAGATCGCTCTGTTATCCCACCACAAAATTTCCTTGTCAATGCAGGAAAACTGTTAGTTTAAGTGTCAAGTACATCAAATACTTGTCGAGTTTTCATGGTGCATTTCTGCTTAAATCTTAAATGTGAATACCATTTTGATTCGAGGAAAGGGCGCAGTTTTTTTGTCATATTACATGTTCTAGGTGCATCCTCTAATTGAGTAAATTCTTTGAGCACATTTTTTTGTAAAAAAATAAAATAAAATTATACCACGGAAATTGAACTCAGTTTAATGTATACCTCAAAACATCATCGCGGAAGTGAAATTATTAAATTGGAGCACCTAAATATTGTGTATCCATTAATAAAGACCATTTATTGCATCAAAATTAATCCTGAATTTGACAAAAAATGGCGTCCAGAAAAGATATAAATCACGTGATTCGCCTCCAAATGCAAACGATTATTTTTGTCTCGTCTCCAAATGCAAAAGATTGTTTTTATCTCGCCTACGAAGCAGGATCGAGATAGGTATCACCTTTCCGCCGGCGACAGCGGCGGTGTAAACCTTTAAGTTAAGTTTATATCTCAGCAATGCCTTATCCAATTGAAACCAAACTTGGGTGCATGGTAATATACATCAAAAGGAAGCAGCCCGCCGATAAAAAGGCCATGAGGTCAAGGTTACAGGGGTCAAAGGTTACAGTATAATCTTTGTTAATATTTTATGTTACGTTTTTGTGTTAAACAAAAGTTATTGCCTTATATCTCATCAATGCCTGATCCAATTGGAACCAAACTTGGGTACATGGTGATACACATCAAAAGGAAGCAGCATGCTGATGCAGGCATCATGCGTTCAAGGTTATGGTGGGTCAAAGGTCACGGTATAATCTTTGTTAATATTTTACGCTAAGTTTTTGCATTAAACAAAAGTTATTGCCTTATATCTCAGCAATGCCTGATCCAATTGGAACCAAACTTGGGTACATGATGATATACATTGAATGGAAGCAGCCCACTGATAAAGCCGTCATGATGTCAAAGTTATGGGGTCAAAGGTCACAGTATAATCTTTGTTAATATTTTACATTAAGTTTTTGCGTTAAACAAAAGTTATTGTCTTATATCTCAGCAATGCCTAATCCAATTGGAACCAAACTTGGATACATGGAGATATACATCGAAAGGAAGCAGCACGCTGATGCAGGCATCGTGTGTTCAAGGTTATGGGGTCAAGGGTCACGGTATAATCTTTATTAATATTTTACGTTAAGTTTTTGCATTAAACAACAGTTATTGTCTTATATCTCAACAATGCCTGATCCAATTGAAACCAAACTTGGGTACATGGAGATATACATTGAAAGGAAGCAGGACGCTGATGCAGGCATCACGAGGTCAAGTTTATGGTGTCAAAGTTCACGGTATAATCTTTGTTAATATTTTATGTTAAGTTTTTGCGTTAAACAAAAGTTATTGCCTAAAATCTCAACAATGCTTTATCCAATTGGAACCAACTTTGGGTACATGGTGATTTACATTTAACGAAAGCAGCATGCTGATGCAGACATCATGAGGTCAAGGTTATTGGGGTCAAAGGTCACAGTATAATCTTTGTTAATATTTTAGGTTAAGTTTTTGCATTAAACAAAAGTTATTGCATTATATCTCAGCAATGCCTGATCCAATTGGAACCAAACTTGGGTACATGTTGATATACATTGAATGGAAGCAGCCCACTGATAAAGCGGTCATGACGTCAAGGTTATGGGGTCAAAGGTCACAGTATAATCTTTAATTAATATTTTTGCATTAAACAAAAGTTATTGTCTTATATCTCAACAATGCCAGATCCAATTGGAACCGAACTTGGGTGCATGGAGATATACATTGAAAGGAAGCAGGATGCTGATGCAGGCATCACGAGGTCAAGTTTATGGTGTCAAAGTTCACGGTATAATCTTTGTTAATATTTTATGTTAAGTTTTTGCGTTAAACAAAAGTTATTGCCTAAAATCTCAACAATGCCTGATCCAATTAGAACCAAACTTGGGTACATGGAGATATACATCGAAAGGAAGCAGCATGCTGATGCAGGCATCACAAGGTCAAGTTTATGGTGTCAAAGTTCACGGTATAATCTTTGTTAATATAGTTAAGCCTATTGCAACTGAACTTGGATACATGGTTGGCTATAATGTTAGGAAGCAGCATGATGATGTTGGGGTCACAATGTCAACGGTCAAGGGCACTTTGAACTTGATACAGAACTGCTTTTTCAACATTAAGTTTTTGCGTTTAGCAAAACTTTTCAGCTTATATTTCATGATTAAGCCTATTGCAACTAAACTTGGATACCTGGTTACCTATAATGTTAGGAAGCAGCATAATAACATTGAGGGCAGAAGGTTAAAGGTCAAGGTATCTGTGACAAACAGGAGACAGGCGAGACATTTAATTCCACGGAATTCTTGTTAATTAGAGCGAGTAATCGGATAAAATATTCTGGACTCGGAACTCTGAATACTATATATTATCATTGCGCGATAGGAACTAAATATATATATATATATGTATTGTACTTTAGGTCTGATCCATACCCATTTGATAAACACCTCCCGTTAGCGTATAAGATCTCGCGAGAACATGGCGCCTCCAATCGCAAAAGAGCTAGCGGCTCACTAACTTAAGAAGCACTTTATCTCATCTTAATTCTTGATTCCGTTTTGGATCATTTAATGTTGATCGGCATTACAAAATTAATGCGCAATATGAGAGTAAACACTGTTCCATTGTTAATTTTTTCTGAGGAGAAATATTATTTCTGTTCTGATTGGATAAATTCTCCCGTACAAGCCAATGAAAATAGAGAATGGCAGATATTAGAAGAAATCTAGTAAATACAACTGGTATTCCTAATGTCACATGATTTCTATATACTCTCTGTAACAATTTATGTCAAAAGTAACATTAATTTTGATGTAATAAACGATCTTTATTGAAGATACGTGATACTTAGGCGGTTCCATTAATAATTTCACTTCCACGATGATATTTTTGAGGCATACATTAAACATAGTGGTATGGCAGTAAGCATGCATATGGAAATTGCATTCAATTTCCGTGGTAGGTTCTATGAGCCTTAACCATTTTAAAGAACGGATTTCAATTTCTCTATGCATCCTTTCTATGAGTTTAAGGATTTTTGGGAATGGTTTGGCCAAAACTTAGCCTGCGTCCTCGAATAAAAACAGTAGATGAATCAGGTCTATCAATCAATCATATGACATCATAATCGACTACATCGCATGTATGCTGATGTCATACTCAATTACGTCATGAATAACATAATTAAGTCTGTCATAATCACTTTATAGTTTGTCAAGTTGTGCGAATTGTATGTCTACTAATTAATAAACATCCTGTTAAATATTTTATATGCATATATGCCATAGGCAGCAACGGCACCCAATCAAATTAAACCTTCAAAATATTCAGCAGCATACCAGTTTGCTTTTCTGGAAACCGAGATTCAGGGAGTTCAGGGTTCGATCGATCCCAACACGGGCAAATCATGAGTGGAGCTTAGCTAGAGATGAGCGGGGCATAGTTAAAACTGGGTTGATCCATTAGCGGGACCTTTTAGGAAGATACATGTATGTAGTTTTCAAATGAACTTTAAAACAAAATTTATTATTCAATGTTTAATCGTTAAGCCAGTCCAAAATTCCCCTTAATTGTCTTGAGAAATGTCCATTTGTAAGCCAAGAGAAGTATCTTGAATAAAATGGCTCAGTTATCAAGCCAGTCATTCCAGTGGTAAATTTTCAAAAATTGTATTTTCTTGGCATGTAAATGAACAATCCACAAGCCCACAGCAGAGGCTGATTTTGGCCAGTATGACCATTAAGGGGTTAAGTACAATGGAAAAATTCTTATTGATGTGCAGAATAGTCTGGTAAAATTAAAATATTTTGGAACTAATATGACTGGGAGATGTTGCTGCCTATGGCACATCCTGTACACATAATCAACGTTCATTCGGAAGTTATCTATTAAATAACGGTATATCAGCCACTTACATGTGTTTATGCCACAGTGTGGCCTTCAGGTAATGAGGTCAAATGGTAAACCAAAGATCTTTGCTTAGAGTCCTACCTCTCTGATGACAACCCCTCCCCCCTCCCCCCCCTCCCCCCTCCCCCCACCACCACCACCACCACCACAAAAGTATGAAATTGGTCGTGAAGTCAATAAGTCTCATGGCGCGTACATGTAATTGATTAATTAATAGATCAGGGCTTTAGATTTACCTCATTTGGGCACACCACCTATCTGGTCCGGGATCCATCAATGTTCCTAGAAACTAGAGAATTTTGAAATCTGAGAGATTGATTTTGAGCCATTTTAGTTTTAATAGCACTATAAGACCTGAATGGCCATAAAATGACACAGCATCCATCTCTGCGTATATAATTAACTGTAAATCAGTTAATTAGTGTTCATAGCAGCCAGTAGGATTTTAATGTGGGCTCACTATTATGGGCGGATTTCATTTGGACATTACATCATAATCAACTTGAACTACGTCACATGTAGGCTGACATCATAATCAATTACGTCATGAATGACGTAATTAAGTCTGTCATAAATGCTTAATGGTCAGTCAAATTGTACAGATTGTATGTCTTTACTATTTAATAAACATTCTGTTCAATATTTCGAAACTGATTTGACTGGATGCTGTTTCTGCCACCCCACCCACCCTAAAAACCACCCCCACCCTGGGGGGCAGAGGCTAATGTAAACATTGTTTAGAAATCTGTAATCATATGGGTAACTAACATACCAAATCTGGTTGAATTCTGGCAACTTTGACTTTCTCCCCCCTCCCCCACCCTCCCCACCACCACCACCACCGCCGTCGCAATCATATGGGTAACTCTCGTAACAAATTTGATTGAATTCCACTAAACGGTTTCAGAGGAGAAAGACCAGCCTCTCAGATGGACTGAGGCGATTACAATATCCGCTCCATTTTGTTCACAATTTGAGGGGATAGTAAAATGTACATGGTGCAACAGCAATGGTTTCCAATAAAATTACAGACAAAACATTCAAAAGAACATTTATTACATTGTGTTCAAAATTGTACTAACTAACATATGTTTCTGTTTGTATTATATATAACATTTAAAGTTATTTCTGACCTGTACCATACATTGATGCAATACCACAAAAATTCAATGTATAAACTTGTGTTTTAGTATATGTGCCAAGCTGGTTAACAGACTACAGCATGAAATCATGGTTTTCAAGAGACACCCCCAAACCAGATGAAATCGTGCTAAATTCCACATCGTCACACTCGCTATTAGAATCATCGAAAACACCACCTCCACTCATATTGCTCAACACTCAACCACCTCAATCTAGCAGCTCAGATTATTGTAGATCAACCATCATGATTACAGAGCCCACAATAAATACCCAGACATGGCCTTCAGACGTCAAACCACCAACACCGTTTCTCAAACGATTGTTAAAGAATGCAGGTGAATCTACCACAAAATCGGTAAAAACATTTTCTCACCAGCCATCGACTGTATCGATCCTAAAGCCAAATCCACGTTACTCTGTCTCCGATTTGGATCTGTCGCCTAGACTGTTTAGCACGGAACACGTCGCATCATCATTCAACGATGAATTCAATATGGAGGTTACAAAGTATAAACAAGAGGCAGAGCGTAAGAAAAAGAACAGGCATGGTATAGAGAAGCAGCAGTGTGATGCTGATGCGGATAAGTCAACATCATTAGAGACTAATCAGGTAAATAATTTCGGCAGTTGGCTTGAGAAATGTCCATTTAGGCCAGACCAATTTATTCTTTTGTTTTACAAACCCTCGGAGCTTAATGTTTCCAGATCTAGAAAGATAATAATGGAATTTTAAGGCTTTCAACATTCTTTCCATTTAGAAATTTTTCACAGCTAAATCCTTATCACTCGGCATTCCTCAGAATTTTCTGTAACATTTTGTTCTCTGTAGCTTTGTTAACCCTTTAATGGTCAAGCCGGCTTTGCAATGGTCATGAGAAAAGTCCATTTGCTGGCTAAAAGAAGACGTTGACCAGTCATCCATTCCGGTGGTAAATTTTCAAAAATAGTCTTCTTGGCCTGCAAATGGACAGAGAATGGACTGAGAAAACGTTTTGGTTTTCGCTGATGAATCTTGACAATTAACATGATGAAAGGATTAATACTGTAATATCTTCGAAATTGTGCTTTATTTTCTTTTTTTCCCATCTCTGATCGTGGGTTTTTGGGTGGGAATTTTCGTAAAATAAAACATTAAATTGGTCTGACCTTGCAGACCAAGAGAAGAATGTTTTTGAAGATTCGCAACTGCAAACTGAAATGACTGTCTCGATCATTTATACATTTTCTCAAAATATTTTACTCATCATATAGCATATAGTATCCTGTAACGCCAGTGCTGGTGCGGCAATAACGTCACTAGACAATAAACATGTCCCCATATAGAGGTGCACAGATGTGCGAAAATTGGTAAATTCTTCTGATTGTATATAGTGATATTTTGTAAAGCAATTTCTTTTGGACTTTTATTCTGGCACAATTTCATTATAAATTTAGTCCTTCAGCTAAATTTAACTTTCATATCCCGGAATTGTCCTTTGATCGGTGATTATTGTGAGTCTAATTTGACCAGAACGAGAAAGCTATTTCTGTTTCAATGGTGATAATTATGATGATGATAATGATGATGATGGATTTTCTTCTATTTTAGAAAACTACAGCGGCTTCACTATCCACACCTATACAGGTGAGACATAATCACGAAAGTACATTCATGGCAAAAATTGGTTTTAAAAAACCCCCAATAAAATCTCCCACCAATAATATCCATTTGCAGATCTGTGATGAGACGAATATTTTAGAAAACTTAGCACTAGAATAAGTTACTGTGGCAGTCATTTAAGTGGTAAGTTTTGAAAAATATCTTACTCTGCAAATTGCCACATCTCAAGACCACTGTGGAAGCGAGGTTTTTGGTGTGCTTGACCATTAACCCTTTAAGGGTCAAAATTGGTTTAGAAAATCATATAAATGCTTAGTTAACCATTTCATTAATGAATTCCCCCCCCCCTATCTCATTTCCAAGTCAACCATACAAAGAAACTGTTGAATATTTTGAAATTAGTTTGATTGGAAGCTGTTGTTGCCTTAGGCAACAACAGCTTCCAGTCAAAGTAATTTCAAAATATTCAACAGAATAAGTTTTATATCGTTAAGAATTTCCTTTTTCAGGGATTTGTCATTGAAAGGGTTAATATTCATTTATAGGCCAAGAGAAGACTATGTTTAGCGCTGCTTTGCAAATGTAAAACAAGCTATTTTGATTCCCTGCATGTCATCCGACGACGGTGGTGTCAGCGGCGGCAGCAGCGACGTCATCCAATCGACATTTGGCTCAACTTATCAGTTCATATCTCATGTTTGGTTAATCATACTCGACCCAAACATGGACATATGCTTCCTTATTATACCTATAATAACAGGGAATCACAATGACAAAGGTCAAAGGGCAATGTCAGTGTTTTGTCACGTTTTAACATTTTCCGTTTAGCTCAACTTCGTAGTTCATATCTCATCTCTGGTTAATCATACTGAACCCAAACTTGAGTACATGCTTCGTTATAATGTCCAGGCATCGCACAATTCCCTTGAGGTCAAACGGTAACGTCACTTTGACATTTGTAAAAACTGGTTTTTCCAGCATCAACATTTTCTGTTTTGCTCAACTTAGTGGTTCATGTCTTGTCTTTGGTTAAATATGCAGGACCGAAACTTGGACACACCTTCCATATAATGCAAGGGCATCACACAATGACAGTGTGGTCAGAAGGTCAAATGGCAAGGTCACTGTGACCTTGGTAAGAAGTTTTCAACATTGACATTTTCCATTTAGCTCAACTTAGCAGTCCATCTCTCACATACATGTATGGTTAAAGATCACAAATGAGAAAAACTACCAAAAATAAGTTTGTCATTTTTTATAGATTAAAAATAAGTTCACACAAATTTTCACAAACCTTTTCACTGTTAAAATTTTAGTTAAAGTCATGAAATTTGATATACCATAAAATTCATGATATGACGTCATGGTCTGAATTTTCAAATACCTCAATTCGGATTACGAATGGGACCACAGTACTGATCCAAGTACAAGTTTAACTCTTTAATAGTCAAGCCGGCCCGAAACGGCCTCTGCAGTGGTCTTGAGGAATGTCCATTTGCAGACCAAGAGAAGACTTTTTTTTAAATTTTAACACTGGAATGCCTGGGTCCATAACAGAGCCAGTCATTCCAGTGTTAAATTTTCAAAAATAGTCCTCTTGGCCTGCAAATGGACATTCAATGAACAAATATTTTGATTTTCTTGACAGAATTTGACCATTAGAGTTAACAAACACTAGTGTTCCTTGGACATATGCTAATGAGAGAGATAACGCAATTACTTTGAGGTCAAAATATCAAAGGTCCTGGCCACTAATAAGCCTATTGATAGATTTTCTATCTATTTTGTACTTGAAGTCAAGTTTCATAGTTTATTGCAAAGGGGTAAAGTCGAGATTCGTGATTGCATTAGAACCCCATTTCTAGTTGAAAATTTACTGCTAGAAGGACTGGCACAAGATCACCGCAGATGCCAATTTTGAGTTAGCTTGGCCATTATTGCCTCACCTGGCCATTCTCACCTGGCCATTCTCACCTGGCCAGAATGGCCAAGTGAGCTTATGCCGTGGCGACCATCCGTCGTCCGGCGGATGTCTGGCAACTTTTTCTTTAAACGACTTCTCAAGAACCACTGGGACGATTTCAATTATATTTGACAGGAAGCATCCTTAGGGCATAGAGATTCAAGTTTGTTCAAAGGAAGCCGATTGGCCAATTGGGCCGGCAGCCATCTTAGATTTTGGCTGATTTTTAGAAACGTCTTTAAAAATCTTCTCCGAAACCGCTTGGGGGATTGACGCAAACATCATGAAATATGATCTAGGGCAAGTGCTGAACCAAGTTAGTTCAAAGGAACTTGATTGATCAAATGGTTTGGCGGCCATCTTGGTTGACCTAGTTGGAGCGAAAATGACTTCTCCAGAACCGCTGAAGGGATTGGGCTGAGATTTGGCAGATATGATTAGGGACTAAGGGCCATTAAAGTTTGTTCAAGGGAAGTTGATCAGTAAAAAAACATGGCCACCATGGGCCAATCAAAATATAGCGTGTTTGGCATCCAAATTGGATTTTTTTATTTGATGGATTTTGATGCCAAAATTGGTTTTATGTGTTTTTGGGTATTCTGATCTCAAATTTGAAATTTTTGAAACTGTCGGATAAACGGTTTGGCGGCCATCTTGGATCATTCGCCTGCCGAAAGTTCCCATACTAAAACAATGGGAAATTTTTTATGTTTTCTCGAGAAATGCTGGGCGGGTTTCAATTATATTTGGCTGGAGGCATCGTTAGGGCTTAGTGATTCAAGTTTGTTTAAAACGAAGCTGATCTGCCAATTGGGGCGGCGGACATCTTGGATTTTGTCTGATTTTTAGAAGCATCTTTAAAAATCTTCTCCGAAGCTGCTTGGGGATTGATGCAAACCTCATGAAATATGATCTATGGCAAGAGCTGAACCAAGTTTGTTTACGGGAACTTGACTAGCCAAATGCTTGGGCGGCCATCTTGGATGGCCTGCTTTTCATGAAAGCGACTTTGTCTCCAGAGCCGTTGAACGGATTGGGCCGAAATTTGGGAGATATGATATTGATGCCTAAGGGCCATAAAAGTTTGTTCAATGGAAGTCGATTCATAAAGAAACATGGCCTTAGTTTTCTTGTTACAAGTCTGCTCAACTCATTAGAGTTCTACTTATTGTTAATGACAATTCTAGTTGAAATGCCTATGGTCTAGGTGAGCGATACAGGCCCCTTGGGACTCTTGTTTGAGTTATGGCAGTAAACTGATCTTGTTATTCTACATATCTCTCACTTTTGCAATATTTCTCTTGCAGTTAAATTCACCTCTGCCAGCTGAAACTGATGCTGAACCTGTACCGCCATGGCAGAAAGAGTTTAATTTACGCAAATCTCGAAAGCAAGCAGCATTCAATAAGAAATGTTCGTGTTTTGAAAAATTATCTATAAAAAAATAAATGTGTTATTAGTCCCCTACAGGTGAAACTTAGAGGGTATGTTTGCTTTCCATATGTCTGTCTTGCTGTATGTCTGTGTCTGTCTGTCCCGCCATGGTTTCGCAGAATTTTTCCAGATACTCCAGGATAGTGAATTCAAACTTGGTACATAACTGTACATGGCTTTGTTATTAAAAGTTACAGATCAAATCCTGTTTCATGATTTTTTTTCTCACTTTATGGAGTTATGGCCCTTTTAGGCTTAAGAAATCTGAACAATGTCAAAGGTTTTCACTGGGTTTCTAAATGATGAACTAAAACTGTGGATATCTATGGCTTTGGTAAGAAGTTTGCTGTCATTTTTATGGAGTTATGCCATTTTTTACCCTAACTTTTTAAAATTCAGATGTACCATGTACCGCGACTTTCTCCACATGAGCCATGGCCGAATCCATTAAGTCTGTATCAATCCATTCCCAAAGCTACTTTAAATGAGTGGAGCTGGTTCAGCGCTGCCACATGCATTCAAACTAGTCACCAGTACAGCTGGCTTGTGCTTAGACTTGCGCAATTATTGTTTTGAGTGATCCCGATCGATTATTTAAGAATAATCATGATTACTCAGTTAATCAAGCAAATTATCCAGACATAACAACAAAAGCATTATCAATGATGAAAGGTGCAATGGTGTTTAGAAATGCCTATTTGCAGGCCAAGAGGAATCTATTTTTGAAAATATATCACTGGAATGCCTGGCTTGATTCTCGAGCCAGTCATTACAGTGAAACATTTTCAAAAACAGTCTTCTCTTGACCTCTAAATGGACATATATACATTCACTGAGAAAACTGTCAATTTCCTTGACCTATTACATTAAAGAGGAATTACAAGCTAAATTTTGAAATATTTAAGTTATTTGCGATTTTCGATTTAATCACGTAATCGCGCTAGACTAGCTTGTACTTACAGACCAGAAACTACAAATTCTGTATGATGTAAGCATAGGTGCTAGAAGAGGGTGTCATGGGGAGGAGGACCTGGGGGTAGCGTGTTTGTGGTTAGGACATGCCCCCCCCATCATGACCTGCCCCCTCCCCCATCATGACCTGCCCCCCCTCCATCATGACCTTTTATGCCTATGCTCATGTCTAAATGGTAAATTTATTCAAAGGGGTTTAAAATCTATTTTCCTCAGGATATTGCCATCTAAGAACATATAGATATTAAAAATCTTTCAGCTGGAGGTCCCCCAGACACTCCTCCATGGTCCACCGCCAATGTGTATCCCAACCAACATTTCCTTCCAGCACCACTGAATGTAATGAATATTCTGTTGAATATTTTGAAAATAGTTTAATTTGGAAAAAACCTTGTCGCATAGTGTAGTGCGTTAGCAATGATACTTTAACCCTTTCACCGCTGAATTCCCCATATTTCATTTTCAACCTTACAGGAATATTTTGAAATTAATTTGACTGCAAGCCATTGCTGCCTTAGGTAGCAATGGCTTCCAGTTCAATTAATTTCAAAATATTCAACAGAATAAGTTTTATATAGTAAAGAATTTACTTTTTCAGGAATTTGTCGATGAAAAGGTTAAACCTTTAACCATCAGAGAACAAAAATTACAAATTCCTAAGGACTATTATGTTGAATATTTTGAAAGTAATTTGACTGGGAGCTGTTACTGCCTATAACAGCAACAGCTTCCAATTAAATTTTAGTTTCAAAATATTCAATAGCTTTCCTGTATAACTGTCTCGAAATTGAGACTCCAGCATTGCAAGGGTTAAAGGGTTATCATTGGACACTTTGGCCCTGGTGTAAAGGTATTACTGACATGTATTGTTATTGCTGCAGTTTCTGGTGACTCCGAAACATCCACACGACTACAGCCAGAGTGGGTAAAAAAAGTACATGCTCGAAACGACCGACAAACACGTGAGTATTGTATTGTGTACCTATGATGAGTTGACTATTTGTTGTCAGGTATTCAGGACCGTACGGTGGGATTCTGAAATGTGGTTTACATTAGGAGGGCGGGGGTGGGGGGGGGATGGGGGGGGGGGAGGTGGAAGTTCCCCCATGTTAAGAAGAGTTTTTTATTTCTGAAAGTAAAATGGTGCATTTTCCTGCAATCTAGGCATAAAAATCAACAAAATAGATGATATCAACATATTCATATCTGACTCATATTTATAGCAAATACAGGAAAATTCAGTACACAGATATTGAAAAAAAAATTGACAAATTTTAGGCGGTTCGTTCCCCCCACCCACCCACCCACCCCACCACCCACCATACGGGCCTGAGTATTCCAGTATTTCAGTTTACTGTAACACCAGCATACGATTCACTTGCGTTAAATGTGACTAAGATAATATTAATTTCTGGATAAAATGACAGTGATTTGGGATTGTTTTGTCAACTTATCTATAGATAAGCTAGTGAAAGTCTTGACAGACTGCTGCAACTTGAACGCGATAGTTTAACTTGGATGGATAGATCACATTGAGATCCGGACAAAGACTCCCTCATTGAGTGTGAAACCGCACTCAATCCGGACAAAGAGCTTGAGATATGGCATCAAACACGATTAATTTATAGTAAGTCGCTGTTTTAGTACAAATAGATAAATTAGACCTTACTGGCTTCTGAAACTGACATCAGGTGTCCATTTAAATTACATTAACCCTTGAATTTGATCAAGACAATTTTAATTTTCTCATAGAAAATATCCATTTGCAGACCAAGAGAAGACTATTTTTTTTAATTTACCACTGGAATGACTGGCTCGGTTATCGAGCCAGTCATTTCATTGGGTTAATTTTTAAAAATAGTCTTCTCATGGTCTGCAAATGGACATTTCTCAAGACCACTGCAAAAGACATTTTTTGCTGATATGAGTGTTAAAGGGTTAATGGTAAACCCTTCCAAAAAACCTGACCTTTGCGGTGACCTTGGGAGAATATCCATTTGCAGATCACGAAAATAGTATTTTTCTTAAAGGTGCATATTCACAACAAAATGTTTGAAAATAAAATTGTTAAAATTGTATAATTTTAGAGGCATAGATTGTGTCCCTCGATGGAATGAAATGAAATAAAACTTAACATATGATGATTTCATTCCTTATAAATTAATTTTGTATTTTTAGTTGAGAATTTGAATTAGGGACTCGTGCCTCTAATTTGACAACTTAAAGATTATGTTAATTTATATGTAATGAAATCATCATATGTTAAAGGATTTATTTCCTTTCATTACATCTAGGCACACATTTTAAGGCTCTTTTAAACAATTTTATTTTCAACCATTCTGATGTGAATATGCACCTTTAATGACTGGCTCGATCATTCCATTCCAGTTGTGAAATTTTGAAAATACTCTTCTCTTGGCCTGCAAATGGATATTCACATAGCAGCTTTTTTTTACCAATTTTGGCGAGTAAAGGTTTAGCGCTCCTTGTTTTCTTTTCAGAAATGGTGATCAAGAAACCAGAAGAGAATAAGTCAAAAATTACAGGTATGATTCCTAACTGACTGATTAATAGTTGAGTGATTCAATATATTGTTTCATAGTAAGCCGTAACATTTATCCCCTGATAAATCGTGACGGATTGTACTTTATCAAAAAAACCGTCAATCTTCACCAGCATTATCTCCCATGAAAAACTTAAACTTCAATGAAAGAAGTATGTGCGGGATATATTTGTGATTTAGGCGGCTTTGTCAAAATCTTTATGAACAGACTGACAGACAGACAAACTTATTGCGAGTCATAACTAAAAAATTAGTTTCTGGAACATAACTAGAAAGCAGGCATTTGATTCACTTCAAAATGTTATGCATCTTTCTCTTGACAATACATCGGTTGAGACTGCATTTTGTCTACACTTGTCTAATTATTCCCACAATTTTTGGTCATAAAAATATTTCGATTCCGAAACAACTAATAAGCTATCGCTAGAAATTATTGTGTTTAATTGTAATCTTAATGATGTTTTTGTGTCTTTCTGTGCATCCACCAAATTTGATTGGAAAATTTCCCTTCTGGTCTAGAAGGAGCCGCTTAATTTGGGATCAAAAGGTCAAGGTCGTGGTTACTTAATACAGAAATTGCATTGCTAGATGATAATCCAAGTTCTGCTGTCGGAATCTTCAACAAGCCTCTGGGTGGGCATTTGATCTTAGCCTCCCGAAGCACTCTCTTCATTTCAGGGTAAAACGGTCAACGTCATCGAAATGGGTGGGTTGTGTAGTTTAAAACCGAGTGATCCTTTCCTCACTCAAATATCTGATGTCATAATTAAGTATGTCACATGGTAGCTGATCTCACTTACATAATGATGTAGGTCCATCACGAAAATCAAAATGTGACTGTCACAAAATTGTACAAATCGCATGTCTTCGATGAACTTACAATTTAATATAAACATTCTGTTCAATATTTTGAAACTAATTTGACCGAGAGCTGTTGCTGCCTATAAATGGGCATGGCATAGTTAGAAATAGATCCCTCTAATCCCCAGAATAAATGTTACTATATATATTGTAACAAAATGTTTTGTATCTGGTTATGATTCGTCGTTGCATTTTCTAGTGACCATACTTGTCTTTTACTGTTTGTAGAACAATTATCATCACTGGAATGGATATCCAAGGCGGCGGAGAAACGGGCAAGAGCTGACCGAAGTAAGGCATTGTGAATATTGACAGCTTGACCCTTTAGTGCCTAAAATTGTCAAGAAAATCATATACAAGATCTGGATGAATCTTACCTCTTGTGAATATGGGTCAACACTTAATTTCACTCGGCCAGTAAGGGGAAGAGGGGATTGTATTTACGTGTGTGTATGTGTGTCTGTCTGTCTGTGAGTGAATGAGTGTGTTCATGTGTGTATGTTTCTCTCGCCAGAGCAGTACCTAAAACCTACTGATCTGATTTGGTTCATATTTTAGGTCAACAAAGCAGGCAGAAAAGCTTAAGTGTTAGACAGCTAAATATCAATGCCCTTAACCCTCTTGCTAAATATATATAGAATATGTTTTGCGGTGTCACAAATTTGGTATGCCAGTATATGTCAATCAATGATTTTTAGATACCTAATTCTTTATGAGGTACACATTTTCTTTAACTGATTACCCTCTCCCGTTAAGTGGAAGAGAGTATTGCGATCGGGTCTGTCTGTATCTTTGTCTGTCCGGAGCTGTATCTAAAAAACTACTGATCCGAGTCTGCTCAAATTTTAGCACAACGAAGGAACTTGATATGCCAAAGGATTGCCCCCCACCCCAGCCTTTCGCCGTGTTGTGGAGACAAAAAACCTGGATCCGGATCAGATCAAATTCTGGATCTGTGGACACCTTAACACATTAATGGGTGTGACCATACTCAAGGATCCTAGAACGTTGGGCGTGATCTGAAAATTCTGGACAGTCTGAAACAATTCTGGAAAACTTAACTTTTTACAATTTGAGAGATATGGAGGGCCGATGGCCTGCAGTCACTGCTTTTGGTTTAAAATATTTTACTTTCTCTTTCAGAATTTGGTAGTTTTGACAAATAACGCACAATTTGGATGGACATTTTGGAGAGCTGGTTAGAGAAATAATCTATGACACATATGCTGATGCTAGTACCACCATGTAGTCCTTTCACAGATGAATTCCCCCATTCCTCGTTTTCAACAGGAACTGTTGAAATTTTTTTAATGAATTTGACTGGAAGCTGTTGGATGGATAAACTGGAAAGGGCCATTGTCTGTATTTGCAGGAGCCTACATCAAAAACATCTAGAGACTATATGGTATATATAAATATGTTTATTTTACAACTGTCTAGTCTATGCAGTGCGTATACATAATGATCAATATTTTTGTTGACATTTATATAAATATGGTGCTAATCACTGTATCACAATGGATGAGTGGGTGGGTGCTGGTGGTCGCTTCGCTCATTACACACACAAGACATTGGCATAGTTCAATGTATATGTTACCCACCACCACCATCCTCATTGTTATTATTGGTTGTGAAGATTTTATGATTTTATTTATTATATATGTTTGGATGTAACAGTTCATATAGATAACTTATTCACGTTTTAAAGTGATCAAGCCAGACCCAAATTGCCTCTGCTCAAATGGTCATGAGAAATGTTCATTTTCAGGTTAAAAAACAACTATCTTTGAAATTTTACCATGAAATAGCTGGGGACGATACGCATCCAGTCATATCAGTCAGAAAGTTCCAAAGATAGCCTTTTGTTGGTCTGCAAATGGGCATCGAGTAACTAATTTGTCTTTGGCAAAAGATTTCTGATAATAGGCGTGACTACTGGTTTCTGTTTACCAGATTTACCTCCCATCAAAGCTTATGTTTATCAGAAGCTTGGTAATTAGTCCTTATCTCAAATAATGCTCACCCCAGCCAAAGGTTTTGATAAACAACCATTTGTAGTCAAAGAGAAGACGCTTTTTGAAGATTTACTACTAGATTGACTGGCTCGATAACTGACCCAGTCATTCCAGTGGTAAATTTTCAAAAATAGTATTCTCTTAGCATACAAATGGACATTAACTAAGCAAACAATGAGAGTCAGTTCTGAGGACATGTGACGAGCATTAATGTTTTAACGGTTAAGTCAGCCAAATCCGGCCTCTGCAGTGGTCTTTAGGAATGTCCATTTGCAGGCCAAGAGAAGACTGTTTTTGAAAATTTACCACTGGAATGACTGGCTCGATAATCGAGCCAGTCATTCCAGCGGTAAATTTTCAAAAATAGTCCTCTTGGCCTTCAAATTGACAGCCAATAAGCAAATATTTTAATTTTCTTGCCCAAATTTGTCCATTTAAGGGTTCATCTTTTATTTGATTTGAGAGACTTTATCCTCATGACTTCATATACACTCTTGTAGGAGGACTACAACATATATGTACATGAGATTAAACATTTACTGTTTAGCTCTTTAATGGCCAACGCATGCCTTTGTAGTGGTCTTTAGAAATGTACGTTTACAGACCAGAAAAAACCATTTTTGTTTAGTCCTACGCAAAGGAGAAGATAGCTTAAATTAGTGATAAAAAAAAAATGGGATTCAGTGTCCAGCATAACCGAACCAGTCATTCAAGTTATAATCTTTGAAAAAAATACTTCTGTTGACTTGATATTCACTGAACAAAAATTACAATTTTCTCAACCTTATTTAGCCATTAAAGGGTTTAGGCTAATGGAAGAATCCAATCAGTCACTCTGGAGGAAAACAGTTTTAGCTATACCCCTCCCATCCCTAGTTAAGCTCCACTCACGCTTCGGGCCATGTTGGGATCGATTGATCGCTGCACTCCCTGAATCTCAATTTCTTGAAAACTATACAGGTAAGCTGTTGAATATTTTGAAACTAATTTGACTCGGTGTTGTTGCTGCCTATGACTGACTACCCAGGTATATGAGAATGTCTACAGCGACAGGTAAAATTAGTTTTAAAATATTCAATAGCATGTTTATTAAATAGTGAAAACATACAATTTGTAGAACAACACTTAGTCTGTCATCAATTAAGCGTTCGTGATGAACTTAGCTGCCTCATTCATGACGTAATGAGCCTTTCAGGTTTTAGCGATGCCCCGCCCATCTCTATGTAAGCTCCACTCACACCTCGTCCGTGTTTGGACCGATTGATCCCTGAACTCGCTGAGTATCAATTTCCAGAAAACGATACAGGTAAGCTGTTAAATATTTTGAAACTAATTTCACTGCCTATGGCAGCAACAGCGTCCAGTCAAGTTAGTTTCAAAATATTCAACAGAATGTTTATTAAATGGTAAAGACACAATTCGTACAACCTGTCGGAATATTAACCTTTACCACTCTGGTGTCAAAATTTTAAATTTTCAAATTAAATTAAAAGACGATCTGGTGTGCATTTTTCAACAAATTTTGGTGGGAGATGGTGCTGTCGTAGACAGCAACATCTTCCAGCAAAATTGTTGAAAAATGTACACCAGTTTCTTTGATATTGACACAATAAAATATAACATTTTGACATCAGAGTGATAATGGTTAAGAGTTAAAGACGGACTATATCGAGTCATTCATGATGTCATGATTAAGATGTCATCTTACAGGTCACGTTGATTATGACATCATATGATGGATGGATAAACTTTGAAAGGTCTGGACATTGATTACGACGTCAGCCTGCACATCACGCAGTTGATTATGACATCATATGATCGATGGATAAACTGGAATCCTCCAATATCTGATGTCATAATCAAATACGTCACACACAAAACAAAAAGTTTCACAGATGTATGAATCATGTCAACAGCTCCCCTCCCCCCACCCCAGTCAAATTAGTTTCAAAATATTCAACATCTTACCTCTATAGTTACCTTGATCTTACCTGTATAGTTACATTTAAATTTAGATTCTGGGAATTCAATTTTCAAAGTTTCAAATCGATTCCAACACGCGTAATAAAGCGTGTAGGGCTTAGCTAGAAATGGGTGGGGCATGGCTAGAAATGAATCCCTCGATTATGAATCTGATGAATTTTACTCTGAAAAAAAAATTGTTATAATGCATCTTAAATGGTATTTATCTATATTTTAGTATTTACCATATGTTTTACATTGTTACTGTTATTCGTGTTTACAGTTACTGTGATAGCATTATTTTGTCTTTTTGACTAAATTATTTACTATTTGTTACTGATTAATAAATGACAATGAAAGTTTTATTGTCTTCTAGCCTCTGTTAGCCCTTATTGAAAACAGCCTAAGAAATATTATGGTGAATATTTTGAAATTGATTTAACTGGAATATTTTGCTCCATAAGGCACTTCTTAGTACTATATTTGAATGATTTAATCCTCATATCTATTCAATAATTAAATTTTCATATAGCAAATGTCCATTTACAAATCAAGAGATTATTTTTGAAAATGTATCACGTGAATGAAATTTTCAAAAGTAGTTTTTTCTTGGTCTCCAAAATGGACATTTATCAAGACCATTGTAGAGAACATTTTGGCCAGCTTGAGTGGTAAAGCGCTAAGCCACCAAGATGCTGACATTGGAGCAAGCTTTCACTGAACACCCCTATTAACGTATTGTCACTGTGTATGGATACTGAAGACAGTCACATATTCCCATTCTGGGAGAGATCTCAAATTGATAGTCATGTGACACAAATGACAGACAGATTTTCTATTCCCTTCAACCCTCGAATTTGTTCAAGAAAATTTTCTCATAGAAAATATCCATTTGCAGCCCAAGAGAAGACTATTTTTGAAAATTTACCACTGGAAATGACTGGCTCGGTTATCGAGCCAGTCATTCAAGTGTTAATTTTTCAAAAATAGTCTCGGGCTGCAAATAAACATTTCTCCTGACTACTGTAGAAGGCATTTTTGCCTGATATGTGTGTTAAAGGGTTAAGTTCTACATCTGTCTCCACTCTCCACACCCACCGCCCCTCTTCATAACAGCCCACCCTACTAACCTACATGATTATATACACACATCCTATTTGCATGTGCATATGGACGCACACATGCATGCTTGCACACAATCACTTACAGTTCCAAGGTGGTATGTCCTAGTTTTTCACCTCAAATTCTGGGAAGATAACTGAACTGGTTATCGCTTACCGGTAGGTAGGGATCAGAAAATTTTAGAGTTCGAAGACACTGGTGATAATATTGAATTGTGGGTTCTGCAAACCTTTGTGTAGTGCCTACCAAAACCATGGCTGAGGTTTGATTGATATCTCTCTAGCTATAGAGTGATCACTTTTCAGCTAACCCCCGTCCATTTCGAGCGAAGCTCTGATGACTTTTAAAGTGTGTTGGAACTTGGAATCAATTTGAAACTTTGAAACCTGAATTCCCAGAATCTAAATTTCAATGGAGAAATACAGGTAAGCCGTTGAACATTTTGAAAATAATTTGACTGGGGGCTTTTTTCTGCCTATTGCAGCAACATCTCCCAGTTAAGTTAGTCTCAAAATATTCAACAGAATGTTTATTATACTCCTACTTGCCGGGGTATATAGTTATCACTTTGTCCATGCGTGCGTCCATCCATGATTTTTTGTCCGGACTTTATTTTCAAGTGTTTTTCAAGTATAGTACCAAACTTGGTATATGAATGCATCATGACTTAAAGGTTTGTCATATATCAAAAGTAGGTCAACATGACCTACTTTCCACGCTTCACTGAACACTATAGTTTATTCTTGTCCGGGCTGTAGTTTCAAAAGTTTTTTGTATGCAGTAACCAAACTTGGTATATAGATGCATAATGGCCTAAAGGTATGTCATGTATCAAAAGAAGGTCAGCGTGACCCACTTTCCACAATTATTCTTGTCTGGGCTGTAGTTTCAAGATTTCTTTAATACAGTATAGGCAAAATTGTTGTATGGATGCATTGGTGATTATTGTTGTGTTACATATCAAAAGTTGTTCAAGCTGACCTACTTTTTACGATTCACTGAGCAGGATAGACAATTTTTGTCTGGCTTTAGTTTGAGGCTTTTGTATTCATTTACGAAATCTTGGTGTATGGATGCATTGTACTTGTAACTAGTATCAATTCATGGTTCACCCAACTTCAAGATTAATTGCATGCGTTCAGCGAAAGGTTGGGTTCCGCGGAAGGCTGTGGTATCCAGTATGATGCACTGCATTACTAAAACTCTAGTTGAGTTGTAAATTCATCAAAGACATACAATTCATTAACTCGTGACAGACTTCTATTTTGGTCACCGAACTATATATCATTTAGATTGTGAAGTCAGCTAACATGTGACGCATTTGATTATGACATCAGATACTTGGGTAACGGAGTGAGAGGTCAGATCCCTCCATTCTCAGTGGGTCAGAGCCTACCACGAATTCAATACTGATGAACTATTTCTCCATATCACAATGTTAAGCATAGTAAAATATTAGTAGTAGAACCTCTTTTTAATGCCTACAGCCATCATGACCATATTAAGCCTTTCAACCCCACATAGTGGATAAGACAAAAAGTATTAAGTTTAATATTTTGAAATTACTTTGACTTGAAGCTATTTTTCCCATGACAGGCAATGTTCAAGTACCGCCAGCCAAATTATTTTCATAATATCTCATCTTTTCTGTTATCTCTTGAAGTATAGATACAGGGATATGTGGTAATGGATGGATTAATACAAACACGCATCTAATGAGGGAGCATATGAAGGTTGATGACAGTGACCTTAGTCAACATAGAGGGATCAATTTCCAATGGTAGATTTTCAAAAGTTGTCTCCTCTTGGCCCTCCAAACGGGCATACAATAAGCAAATATCTTGATATTTTTTAACGAATTTAGCCATTAAGTGGTTAAGAAAACATTACTTCCAGAGTGGGTTACTTGTGAGGGATTGAGAATGTATCAAGAGTAGTCCTGTGTAGGTCAGTGAGAAGAGTCATAAGATTAAGGTATGACTGGTTTATTATCAGAATCTGAATTATAGTGCTCGGTCAAAAGTCCAGCTTCGCCTTAGGCACAAACATTATCACGTTAAATGAATTTCAAAATATTTGACAGAATAAGGCCTTTAATAATTGAACTAAAAAATTTTTAAAATTCACACCAAGAGATGACTATTTTTTAAGATTCACCACTGGAATGACTGACTTAATGGTCAAGCCAGTCATTCCAGTAGTAAAGTTCCAAAAATAGTCTTCTGTTGACCTGTAAATGGATGGACACTGGCTAAGCAGAAATTTAGATTTTCTTAACCATTCATCCATTAACCATTTAAAGGATAACTAACCGCATCTCTTGATAGCTATTCAGGTGATCTAACACGCCGGTCACTAACTATCCAGGTAATTTTAAGCTTTTTATCACGCCGCTAAGGAAAGATATTCAGGATTTAGTAGTTAAATGTTGGTACATTTCTACACCTTATGATGACTGTCATGAATTACTTTTCAACCAATCAGAAAAAACCTCGTTATATACGCTCAGTCATAGCGACGCCAGCTATAGTTTGGCAATGTGGTATAAAAGTAATCCTACAGGTAAGCTGTTGAATATTTTGAAACCAATTTGATTGGAAGTTGTTGCTGCCAAATTAGCTTCAAAATATTCAATGGGATGCGCATTACATAATAAAGAATGTGATGCATTGGAGCTTACATGACATCGCACACAATAGCTTGAAGAGACAAAATGGTGTCGATCACTGTTCAACGTTTGCTCGATATTACAAAACAGATAATTGCGATACAGATCAGGGAATGTGACGGGATATGAATGATATGGAATCTATAAACCATATTCTATCGGTGCAATACAACATTTGAGATGAGATTAGCATCGCTTTAACACTCATACCAGCCAAAAACGGCTTCTGCATTAGCCTTGACAAATGTCCATTTGCAGACCAAGAGAAGACTATTTTTAAAAATTTACCTCTGGAATGACTGGCTCGATAACCGAGCCAGTCATTCCAGTGGTAAATTTTTTTAAATAGTCTTCTTGGTCTGCAAATAGACATTTTCTATGTGAAAATTGAGATTTTCTTGAACAAATTCGAGGGTTAGCGGTCAGGGCAGGTTTGAGGAATGCTCATTTGCAGGACAATAGAAACTTAGTTGTAAATTTAAGTGATAAATTGGCAGAAATAGTGTTCTCTTGGTCTGCAAAAATTATAATTGTCTTAAAAAATATTGACCAATTGATAGCGTTTTGAGCCGCTGTTGACATGAATGTTTAAGGAACTCAAACAGCAGGGTGACCGCATGCGCTCTATAGATCAGTTGAATAAATATTAATATATTGTGAGAGTTTGGTCCACGATTTCTTCCTGAAAACTGCCGTTTCACTAATGTCACCAGTTTCTTGGGGTAGGTTTTTCCTACTGGATCACAGCGGAGGTGCGAATGAGTATTTGAAGCAGTCTTTGATGGCTCTGTGTTGAACTGACGCTAGTGAACGGGTTGTCCTGGTAGGTGATCTATCCCGTTATAACACCTCAAATGGTTAATGGTCAAGCAAATAAGTTTCTGGTTAACCAATCGTGTTAGTCTATTTGCAGTCCAGGAGAAACATTTTTGCGAATTTATCACTGGAATGACTGGCTCGGTTATTGAGCCGCACAATCAAGCGGTAAATTGCCAGACTTGGTCTTCAGCTGGCAATGGTTGGTATGGAATGTGGGCATTGTAGAAATATCTGATAAGAAATCAAACTATCTACCTAGGAACTCTGCCCAAATTATTTAACATATAGATGATGTTATATGCAAGAGGTATCAGAAGATACCAAATATCTCGCATTTTTAAGGTACCGCAGGACCCAGTCGGCCCAGGACTAAATATTCTGCGAAAAAATAATGTCCAAGCCATGTACATAGGGCGGTGGGGGTGGGGTGGGGGGAATCAAAATAATTCCTTGTACTCTAGTCTACTCATCATTGGCTTCAAAATGATATGTGATAGGGGCCATACCCCTGGGGTCACACCAAAATTCCACAAGAGCTATCAGAAGATAGCAAATAGCTTACGTGTCCACCCATCGGGCAAGCATAACTTGGAGACTAAACCATAAAGCCTTTCTGCCAAGGAGTAACCTGAAGTCATTACTCATTGTAATCGCAACTGGCCCCTGGGGCTAAGGCAAACGGTCCAAACATAAACAAAGTTCATAGTCTGAAAAAGAAGAAACATTCTCAAAAACAATCAGCATAATACATATTTGCATGTGAAATGGTCTAGTAGGAGTTACGTTACACTTTTGACCCCCACCTTCTACCCTCAGTTTGGCCCAAGATCAAAATAATTCCTTGTACTGCAGTCTACTCATCATTGGCTTGAAAAGGATATGTGACATGACCACCTTTGGATACATTTTTATCCAGTCCCCACCGTACCCCTGGGGTCATACCCAAATTCCAAAAGTGTCATGCACATCCCTGTCCATATGTGCAATCATCCCGAAAGTTCCAAGTTTCTATCTGAAATGGTCTAGAACGAGTTGCATTACAATTGATTGGTGCCCACTTTTGACCTTTTGACCCATACCCTCAGTTTGACCCAAGATCCAAATAATTTCTTGTACTGTAGTCTACTCATCATTGGCTTGAAAATGATATGCAACATGAAAACCTTTGGAAAATGTTAATTTTTTACCTCACATTCCCCACCCCCAGGGCCGTACCCCTGTGGTCATACCAAAATTCCAAAGTGCCATGCACATCACTGGCCACATGTGCAATCATTCCCTAAGTTTCAAGTTTCTATCTGAAATGGTCTAGGAGTAGTTTATTGCAATCGATTGGTGCCCACTTTTTACCGTTTGACCCGACCCCCAACCCTCAGTCTGACCCAAGATCAAAATAATTCCTTGTACTGTAGACTACTTATCATTGGCTTCAATTTGATATGTAACCTGACAACCTTTCAAAAAATCAGGGGGGGGGGGGGGGTTCGAACAAAATGCTGAAAGTGTCATGCACATCCTTGCCCATATGTATAATCATCCCCAAGGTTTCAAGTTTCAAAAGCAAGTCTTTGCTGATTAAATTGTCATTTGCAAAAAACTTAACAACAGCATAATACATATAACCTGGATGCAAATCAGCCATAAAATTATCAAAGTTCAAATGCCGAAAAAATATGGAATTTTTTTGAAAATCAATTTACTTTTTATGTGGACAAGTCCTAAGCATGGTATAGAACACATCTGTGAAGTTTTTTTAATCTGATGAGCCTTTGTGGGTGCAAATGTCATTTTTAAAAACAACCATATAGGATTAATATTAATCTGGACACAAAAACTATTCAAAGTTAAAACTTGAAAAAAAATAAAGAAAAATTTCAAAACTCGATATAGTTTTGATGTAAACCAGTCCTAAAGTAGTAGGATCGGGATTAAAATGATACCACCTCCCTCAACTGGCCGCCGTTCATCTGTGAAGTATGGGTTTTTTAAATCGGATACCCCCTTGTGGGTGCAAAACTGCAAATGTCATTAAAAAAAACCCTTAACCATAGGATTAACATTAAGCTGGACACAAAAATTAGTCAAAGTTAAAACTTGAAAAAAATTAAGAAAAATTTGAAAAATCGATATAGTTTGATGTAAACTAGTCCTAAAGTAGTAGGGTCGGGATTAAAATGATACCACCTCCCTCAACTGGCCGCCGTTCAGCGGTCCATGGCCCCCACCGCCCTCTCAATCCGTGGGGCATAGGATTTGAGACATGCGATCGTGGGTGGTGTATCCCTCTAGATGGTGTTCTCCCGGACCCCACATGTCCAGGAGAGCCTCTTCAGGATACTGGCCAGTGGCCGGCCTCTGTGTAGGCTCAGACAAACACGTAGTCTCTGCCAGAGTCACATCGGCATGATGGGACCACCCATAGTGTCTTCCATTACCTTGACAACACTCACCTGGCAGGATACTAAAATGCTTAGCATTTGCGCCACAGCAGACTGGCATGTTCACATGTTATGCAGAGAATCTGGTGCTGAGCCGGTGTCTCCAGCAGACAACCACGTCCTACCCTCTCCACACCATAGAAGTGGCAGACAGACTCGATCTCTTCACGTGGGTGAAAGCGGTCATAAATGTTTCTCCGCAAGGGGTCGACCCAAGGATTGTACTGGGGGGCATCCCAGAAGTGGGCCAACTTGGCATCCAATATCATGGCAGTCTCAGCACCCTGTGTCACTGCAGTAGACGCCAGCACAAGCAGTATGATGAGAATCATGGCTATATATGAAGAGTTAAACTGAACAGAGTGAACCCCTCGAGAAATATCTGTGCCAGATCAAGCCCTGCTCCATCTGGTTCGATAGTGATCTTCATCCCCTCAGGGGCAGGGGCTAGCTGCTTCACTTTGCCGCCGGCCAAGAAATGTAGCTCTAGGATTATATGAGTCATTTATGGGCTAGTGAGTCCGACTCGCTGAAGCAGTTTAACAGCACCCTTGACTTTGGTGACATGTGACACAACATCTACCCGTAGGATGCCCTCCCGGAGGTTAACAGCTTCTTCTGGTCCATCGAATGGACGACGCAGCAGGAGCTTTCCACCTGTAACCCCGATCTGGTGACCCACCCTCGTCAGGGAGACACCTTCACCTATGTAGGTGAGGAAGGATGATCCCTGATTGTAGAGCTTTCGAACTGTCCCATCCTTTTTCACAACAGTGGAAAGGGGAGTAACCTCTATGTCAATGACTGCGGGAGGCCTATATAGGGGCAACCATGTTTGCCAGTCACCCCCAGGTCCAGCATGGTACTACACTTCATTCTTCTCAAACATGAACTGCAGGTTTTTTGCCAGGGTCAATAGCAGGCCATCATGGGCCATCGGCGGGGCACTGTTTGAATAGGGTTTGATCAGATGAAAGATGAGGTCGCTATTTAGGGTGTTGATGTCTGCCACCTCTGTATCCGAGAGCTCAATCAACGGCTCCAGGATGTACTTCCTCTTCAGGAAATCGTACCGAAACACGATCTTGTGGCCATCTATGTTGTGACCAAGGTGCCCCATCGTCACATCCTTGAGGTCAGTGAGCAGCTCCACCCCATCACCACCAATGGGGTGGAGGGAGAATGCCTTTGAACTTGCTTCGTATTGTAGGGCGACTGACTTGCCATCGCTCTCTTCTACCTTGGCAGCATCAACTGCATACACATCTGCCAGGTCAGCAAGACCAGTCGAGTGAGCAAATATGGGTTCCATAGCACGCTATAGGAGGGGTTTAAACAAGACATATAACCATGCCGATTGTCTGACTGCTGCTCTCCGGTGGTGAGAACGTAATCTCACCCTCTCTAGAGGGGAGACGGGTGGTACAGTACCATGTAGAATGGGTCCTCTTCGAGGTGCCCCAGCGGTGCACAACATACATATGCGCCAATGTGCTACATCAACCTCTGGGCAGTCCACACAGCAGCTCACTGGTAAAAGTCGACCGGGACATGATAGAGTATCTCCCAGGTGCCAACAGCAACCTATGGAAAGCTATCAGTCCTAGTCTATTCACACCTGTAAATCACCTGTTTGACAGCCCCTCCATTAACATATATGCCAGCACGGATGGGATATTGGACGCCCATTTAGAGTTTACACTCTTATTACTCATTTACCTGACATGATATCATACCACCAGCATTATCTGACCTTTGCCGAGATGATGAAAGAGAGTTGCCCCTTCATGACCCCTGCACAAAACGAACAGATGCTCGCACTCCAACAAGAAGGAGAACAACTACAGCGGGAGAGCTGGTGTCAACAGAACGCACACATTGCAAGGAGGCGGAGGAACATTGAAGCTTCCAAATACTGGCAGGACCTCCTGAAGAAGAGTAAGCGGGACGCAGGAGTCTTGACAGACGACGATGAGCCAGATGTCTTCACATACGATGATGAGCCAGATGTCTTCACAGATGAGGATGAGCCAGGTGTCTTCTCAGACGAGGATAAGCCAGAGGTCATACAGTGGGAAGAGGAGATGGCGCAGAAGTGTAAGACCAAGAAAGCCATCCAGCGGCGGACCTACTATCTTGGTGATAAGGTGAAGTTCCAGATGTCACGTCTCAGAAAGCTACTGGCACCCGTCATAATTCTGGATGACCGCTGTCTAAGAGACGTCTGTCTCAACATCCACAAGCTGGTACAGTTCGCCAGGCTCTCCAAAATGAGCATTTCTATGACTCATGAGCAGATTCTGCAGGTGATGCCTGTTTAAGCCTCCAGATATACAATGGCTGACGAGGGCGGTACCATCCATGGCTGGCGACTCCAGCAGATAGATAGCATCAGGCAGAATCTCGTCCATGAGGCAGAAAAGTACAGCAGAACGTGCAGGCGATATAAGATGGCATACAACGTCCTCGCGCGTACAACCACTGCTGCAGGTGTGATTGGAGCCAGTGCTGGTGTGGCAGCTGTGGCCACACTCGCTACAGGGCTGGGTGCCCTCGTCGCCATCCTGCTGGGTGGCGTGACACTAGCCACCACTGTCTTGGCCACGTGTTTGGGGGTGGGGCAGTGGCATATCACAAAGAGGCTGGAGTAGCATGTTAAGTACGTGACACTGGCACAGAGTATGCTACGGACTATCGACGAGTCTGTCAGCAAAGCTCTCGAGGATGGCCAGGTCACCGATGAAGAGTACCACCATATATTGAAGGTCCAAGCCCTGTACCGCACGGAGAAACCTAAAGTGTGACAGCAATACCTCAACAGCTCCAGTGGGCAGGTTGATATGGAGGAGCTAGAAAACGAGATGTTACGGCGAGGTCACCTCGCCGGTCTCTGGAGTCGAGACGACTACAAATAGTGTGCTGCCTGTATGGTAGCTTTAAGAACACCAGTATAGATGGCCTTCCCACTAAACCTCACGACAGTCATCCGGAGCCAACCGCCCCTCCTGGGTACACCCTTGACTGGCCTGAGAGGTCTACTGGGTGATATACCAGAGCTAACACCGTTCTCCATCACAGTGGATGGATGGTCCTGAACCAGCTTCTCCATCAACTCACGACCGCTGACTAACCACCCAATCACCATCAAGGATGCGAAGCAAGCTCATACTTGGATGGCTGCTCCAAGCCTCTCATACTGGAATCAGCAGCTGAACTTTGCCGTGTGGTGTGCCACAGCAGGATGTGGAGTAAGTTCCACCCTGCTTCACTCCTATTCTGATACTCCTGAAGCTGTGCTCATCGCCAGCTGTCTCAGATTCCACATGTACTTCACGGTGCGACGAATCCTCCATGGGCTGGGTGCAAGCCTCCCTGATACAAACGACTTCGACCCACAGTTCAACAGTCATAGCGTCTCAGCAGCCAGCAGACTACAGAGAGAGTTCAGTGCTCACCCAGACCATCGGTGGCATGGTGGTGACAACAGCGGTCTAGGGGTTATGTACGGTGACCCGAGACGTGACTACTCAGGATTCCCCTATCAAACACCCTGACGAGTAGGCCGCCGGAAGACAGCGACATTCTCGTTCAATCCAGACTCCGACCCTGAAGCGCTGGTGCAAAATATGTACATCACTGGCTTGCGGCATGACTATCCAGATGTGTGGAAGTACTTTGTCCCACACACCACCTCAGGCCTCACACCAGCAGGGATCGTTCGGATCAACCAGTCCCTGGAAGCACTGTGCTACTGCCTCCTTATGGCACAGACCCAGCTGTGGCATTTCATAGATGGTGTCCGCGGAGCAGAGGTCCAGGCCATGTTCATCAGTCTCGTTGAAGATATAATCATCGTGGCAGATCCCAGCAGTCTTATTGCTAAGTTCCAGCAGGGGTTCCAGAAGGCCCGTCGCAAACTTGACTTTGCTATTTCACCACACCTACGGTTGATTCCGAGCAACATGATCGTGAACATCGAGGACCTCCAAGTCAGGGGCTATAACAACATGATAGTCGAGGGGCGTTCCCACAGTGTCCACTTCGGCTTCAACACTGATATCAACGCACCTACGCGTAGTACAGGCCAAACAGTCGTTCCGACCCTGACACTGCAGTCAGTCGACATGACGCATCCCATGGCAGCTCCGACCCTGACACTGCAGCCAGTCGACACGACACCGCTTCCCATGGTAGCTCTATGAGTGTTGTCAGGCCTAGCTATCGTGGCACTCGGGATCAGCCTACCCCGCCGCTAGCAAATCAGCTATAAGACTATCCTGACTCTCTACAGTAGCAGTGGGGACCACGGAGAGACACTGAACCAGCTCGGCCTGCCCTACAGCCCCTATACACGCTGCCAACATGCACATCCAAGTGGTGGATGGTTCTACAGTGCATCCTTTTTCCAGCTTGTAGTATCGCAGAGCCGTGTTCAGCTCTGAGTCAGGTGAGGCCATGGAGGTCTGCAACAGCTGGAACACATCTGACAGATACTCCCGATCCTTGTAAAAACCTTTAGCTCGCAAGAGCTGCTCGACGATACTCCTGCCCATGATAAGGTATTCGAGGAAGCAGATCTTCCCCTTACCAAATCCTAGATAGAGCTTCACAGCTGTCAGCTCCTCTGTCAGCTCAGCACCGGAGAGCTGAGCGAGCTCATCTGGGGTCTTCTTCTTGTAGTCCTTCAACTCCCTCCAGAAGACCTCATAGTACTTCTCGCATAGCGCAAGCGCGGACATGTTTAAGATGTCTCAATAGAGAGATGAATATTCCTCAGTACCACCCCGGCCACAAGGCAGATGCAGACTGGGAAGATCTTATTAGCTATCTCGACAGGGGACGCAGACATTTAACAGCGTTGTATATTCAGGGCTTAAACAGTGACGTCAACTGTACAGATCGTGAAGCAACTGCCCGAGAGCCAGGCGAGTCTTTAGAAGGTGGAGAACCTGCTGCGAACCAAGACACAGAAGTTACTGACCAAAGCAAAGCCGCTGGCAGTCCATGTCACCAGTAACGTGGCAGCGAATGTGGCCATGGTGAAGATGACTTGGGGAAATGAGGTTCTTCCTGCCGCCACTGTGGCTGTCCTCCCTACAGTGGTGAGTGGGGTGGCCGGGCACTGTCTCGGAATAACTCACCCCATCCCAAAGATCGCCCTCAGTGGTGCCTCCTACACGGTTGCCGCCAAGATCATGGGTGAACATGTTACGTTAATGGATGCCGCGGTTCTAGGGCTGGTGGACCGCCCACAAGACGTGGCCCTGCAGAGAGGGCCAGTACCCTGAGCACTGCTACCTATTCCCTTGGCCGACTGTGTGGTCCTCATATGCCCAACTATTTCACTGGGGGTATGACTAGTAGGTTTAAGCCGTGTATATAGCACTATGACTCTGTCACTCACAGACCTAGAAAGCAAAGAGCTAGACGATCTTGCTCACTTGGGCGAGGCACGCCTCGGTTCAGAGGACACTGTTGCCCCTTTCGCCTTCCTAGACTTCGATGAGAAGGGAGACCCTCGGGAGATACGAGGTACCATCCCAGCCCGAGATCTCATCGGGAACACTGATACGGTAGGACAATCGGCCATTAACAAGGCCAAGACTGTATACAAGGGGATGGGCATCAAAGACAGGGCAACGATGTGAGGTATGCTCGGAGTCGATGAGGCTGGTGCCATCAACGTTATGGCTGAGTCCTATGCACAAGACCGGGTTAAGGATCTCCTGAAACCACATAGCTCAGAGAATCTCAGGGTAGACACCATCGGGCTGAGCAATAACACTGTCGATGGCAAAAAAGGTGCTACCGCCAGTCTCCAGCTACCAGAGGTGAAGAAGTCAGGGTTCTTTGGTTTGCGGTTTAAGACCACAGGATAGTCCTGGCTTCCCATGCATGTATCATACAGATACTAGATGTACTAGACACTGTGGGTGCTGACACAGGCCCTCTACGCTATCTTCTCAGCTGCTGTTAGGATTTCATGCTTGGTGCCTCTATCGCATCCTTCGTATCCGCCGGAGGTGCAGGATTCCCCGCTCTGCATGCGAAAGAGCTGGTGCTGGAAGCACTGCCGCTTAGTCGCCCAGATATAGACGAGGCTACCACCGACCAAGTGCTAACCATCCTCCGCACGCATGTCTGTACCATTCGACAGTAGGCCGGCTGATGCTGGCCAGGTGGTGCTGATCATTGCCCTGTCAGGACACGGGGAAAACATCTTGCTGCGGGCTCTCCTGGCTGAACATCTACACTCTCAATACATCCTTCTGGTGTCTGACTCCGCCGCTGAGGCGGTTGACAGTAATGATCAATGGTACAATGGCCCAATCACCAAGACGCAGAACCTGCAAGCACTGATGGAGAAGCTGCTGGCAGCCCAACTGACAGAACCACTTGTTCTAGTTATCGATGACCCTGCAGTGGACCAGAAGACAGTCACCTACCTCAGCAACATCACCTGGCGCATCCGGCACACAAAGATAACTTTTTTCTTCCTCTTTCAGAAGTACACCCGCGAGATCTCACCGGACATCTGCCACAATGCCAGGTTGCTATACTTCAGCTCCAAGTGTGGACATGCCCTGCTCGAGACCATATACGACAGCCTAGCTCTCAAGGAGACCAAAGGGGACTTTATCGCAGGTGTACAGAGGGCAGCTGAGCTGTACCGCTTCATCTTCAGCAACAAGGAGACAGGTGAGCTGTCACACTTCAAGCCATCTCTGGAAAAGGCACAGACCATCACCTACAAGCTGAATTCAGCCAGGAAACTAGCCTGCTCTACGCGACATCACTGACAGACTGTTGGCCGCAAATTTTTTCATTCATCAGAAGGCTGCACAGTCTCTGCTACTTTGTCCGCAGTCTCTGCTACTTCGTCAGATGCTTGAGGAACTTCGTCAGAAGCTTGAGGAACTTCGTCAGAAGCTGGAGGAACTTCGGCAGTTTCATCAGAAGCCTGTTGCTGAAACTCTATCCACTGAGGTTCAGAGTCTAGGACTCTCTTCTTCTGGAACTTCTCACAGAAGACCCACTTTCTTCATGCGCGACTAGCATCGTGCTTGCGAGTGGATTTGATGAGGTAGTCCTGGTGGTTATCTGGGAATTTCAGAAATGCTGGCAGATTACTGGCCAATCTCCTGCGCCCTCTTTCATTGAAGATGTGCTCAATGGCCTCCTTGCAGCCAACAGTGAACCCCTCCTGAGTACCTTCTGCATGACTGGTGTTGTGGCCCTCTGCTACAGCGGCACTGACCTCCTCCCTGAAGTAGTTATTTGCACCAGACTGGAGGCTATCCAGCATATCTCGCTAGTCCTGGCTATGGCAGCCCACTTCCCGACCGTTAGTAGATCTTTGGTATCGATCCTCACTCTTTGGAGAGCGAGAATAACAGGACTGTTGGTTTGGGCCACAGGTAGGTCAAGTGCCCTACCCTGGGTGCTGTCAAACTTCTGGTAGAGTATCCGAGTCAGGAGTTCTTTTGTACTACGAGCTGGCGCTCCTTCCTCTATGGCGGCCAGTATCTCTGCATCAGATGGAGGTGTAAGCTTGGCGCGCTCGTGGATAATGTTGATGTCACGAAGCAGTGCTCGGACCCTGTCACAGTAGGACAGTGCATGCCGTGGCTGTCATGCTGACTGTCATGCCGACTTGTCCTGCTGCCTATAGACAATCTGCTGGAGAACTCTACCAACCATGGCAGCCATTTAAACCCTCTATATACCCAGACCTTAAACATGCTGCAGTATGTGCAACATCCAGATGGGGCCATTGAACCCGCGACATCACACCACACTGATCCTCGGAAGGACTGCCTGATGGTCATTCGACCCAGTATACACGATGAGAACCCATTGTCCATTGCTGGGAAGTACATCGACTTTGCAATCTCGGCACAGATCCACGAGATCAAGAGCATGACACTCGAGTTCAAGCTTCAGAACACAATAGAACAGACGGTAGAGCTCCCACAGGTGCTGAACAGGTGGGAGATCGTGCAGAGCAACAGCACCGTGGACACCACCTATGTGAACGATGAGTACCGAGCCCTAGGTCCCCTGGCTCGTGGACTAACCTTCTATGCGAAGGGAAAGGGGTATTATGCTGTGGGGTGCAATGAGGGGTTCACAGAATTCGAACTACAGGCAGGTGTCGAGAAGCCTGTGGTAGTTCAACTCTTAACCCTCCTCGAGAACACACACGTGAATCCGGATGCCATGCAGGATAGGCTGTTCCTCCGGGTGTACACTGAGCAGCTCGCAGATGCGACGATGAATGCTTCAAGACTTCCTGTCTGGCATGATAATGAATGACCAGGAACTGAAGCAAACTGGTTCCAAACAGCGGACCGTGCATGTGGGGCGAGAACACCAGCAGGTCCAAGCCACAGCTAACCAATGGGTAGAGCTGACATTGCATCATGGTGCATCGGACTGTGTCGCTGTTGTGGTCCTGGTTCAGGAGGGAGGGGCCTCCCAGCAGGTGGATAAGCTAGACGACTTCAAGCTTGTCGTTGCTGGGACCAATGTTCTTGGTGAGGTTTGCGAGATGGCTGACTGCCAACTCTACAGACAGAAAACTAAGTCATATGCACTTCTGCGACTAACCAGTGGAAGCGATGACCTCGAGTCGGCACTCGAGGGCTGTCACCACCTCGGGGCAGGAACATCCCACCTAATCAGGGTAACCTGCTCAGCTTCAACATCGGAAACCTCATAGCTGGGACTCGCCCATTAGGTGTGACGGTACTTTACATTGGCTATGCTAAGGTATGCGTGTCGAACACATCAGGTATTCAGCTTGAGCGTGCGTAGAACACGACTCCTGTCGTCACCGCTGCAGCTGCCACCACTATTATAAGCTCTGCTGTCTTCTGACCTGTCGATGCGTCATAGTCGAGCATTGGCTCAGATATCTTTACAGCCTCATAGTACTCATTGAGACTCTCATCTGCCTCTTTGAGGCTCTGGTTGGCCTGAGCTCGGAGTTGTCGTCGGCGTGCCTCCCTCTGGCGCATATGCTCAAGTGATTTGCTGTACTCAAACTTCTCCGTAGACAGCTTCTCCATCGCCTGGTAATGTCGCTCACGCTCGACCTCTGCCACCTTCTTGTCGGCTAAGCTGAGTCCCCCGTTCACTAAGGCAAACACGCCTGCATTCAAGATTGCGGAGGCCATGCTATAGACTACAGTTTAAAGCTCCTATATAGCTGCCCCAGCGACTGATATGTATGAACCAGAGGCTTAAAACGATCCAGTCAAGGATATAGATGATGAGGACTATGAGGAGGACTATGGTGAGGATGATTATGATGCAGACGACTACGATGAGTATGATGATGTAGAGCCTGAATCCTGCAAGCTAGTACACAGAGCAAAAGGAATCTATCGCACTTACATAAAAGGTTCTATCAGTCCGCTGGCAGCAGTGGGGCTCTGATCGCTCTGTTCACAACGAAGGCTGGCGAGACGGTCTGCAAGATCGCCAACAATGCTCTCCATGGTTGCTATGGTACTCGCGGCCATCTGGGCCGCCGAATATTTAAGCCATGCCATATAAGGATGGCGTCTGTGCACGACCTGGTCAAGACACTTAACTTCCGAGAGTTAATCGATAAACTACAGTTCAGTGAGGATCCAGCAGAGACTAGATGCCGGTGTACAGAGATGTTTGAGGAGGTCTTCAGTGATGGTCGAATGAATGACAGCCATCTGTTCATCTGTTTAGAGTTCGCCAAGGCCGTGCATGACAGGACGGGAGTGGACGTCAGTGATAAAATCACCCAGGCCATGCGTGCCAGGATGGGAGTGGACGTCAGCGATGAAATCCGGTAGCTCCGTCTTTCTTGAGGAACTCTACTATCAGCCTGGTGGATATTACCCTGAGCCCCCTCAACTACTCGAGGCTGCACGTCGCAAGGACCACAACTTCACATTGAAGACAGTTAGCCAGTGGCTCAGCCACCAGGCGATGTGGCAGATATACAGACCTCGTCCATGGCACATCAGGCATGCCCATTTCGAGGAAACTGTCCTGAACAGAGTTCACCAGGCAGATGTTCTATTCCTTCCACATGACTCGGTTGGTCGTAACACCTACAAGTATGCCCTCACCATCGTAGATGTCGCCAGCAGGTACAAGGAGGCAGTACCGCTCACAGACAAGTCAGCTGGCCGGGTGGCCCAGGCATTCCAGGGTGTCCACGAGGCTTCGCAAAATCCCCTCCAGTGGCCGGAATTGTTGCAGGTGGATGAGGGTAAGGAGTTCAGAGGGGAGACTGCAGCACTGCGGAAACATGGTGTGGCAGTTAGGCGAGGCGAGGTAGGGCATCACCGTGCCCAGGCTATCATTGTGCGGTAGAATCAGATACTGGCAGAGAGACTGTTCCCACACCAATACGCCCAGGAAATGGCTGCACCGAGTGAACATTCTAGAGGATGGGTGAGAGGGCTGCCTGCTGTTGTGGAGAGATCCAATGCCGAGGTTACCAGGCTAATCGGGAAGAAGCCGGTAGAGGCTATCAGACACTCTGCTGGTCACAGCTCTAGAGGAGCGAACAAGGGAGAGGAGTGCCTACCACCTGATGCTCGGGTTCAGTACCTGTATGAGCCTGGTGAGCTGGAATGTGGTCGACGGCGTGCAACAGATCCTAACTGGTCGATAGATGTTCACAGGCTTGACAGGTATGTGGAGGTGGAGGGGCGGTCTACACTGTACTACCTGGCATGCCAGCACGGAGTGCCTAGGCGACCATTTGTCGCAGAAGAGCTTCAGCTAGTCCCTGCAGACACACAGCTACCACCATCTAGGGTGCTAACATGATACTCGATGGGCTCGGTATGGACACCATCTGGCAGCACATGGCACTTATCATAGTAAGCAGAGAGTCTGAGTTTTTCTTGCGCATATGTCACCATATCCTGGTTGCGCATGCGTAGGGCTCAGTTTTTAGCTCTGTCCAACCTACCATGTAGGGCGCTGTAGAACCTCTGCCAAGAGACCTCATTCTGCCGCTTTGACATTCCCTTAGCCGAGCACTTACTTGCAGCTGCGCTCTACACGTAGTAGCATTTGGAGCCGAGAGCGATGCCACGAGAGCCTTCGAACTCGAGCTTGAACAGTCCCGGAGTCCGTCCAGACCATTTGTCCCAAGCTAGCCAGTCCCGCTTATGAGCCTGGTACTCTGCTCGCATCTCAGGGCGAATGACGTCGTCGAGATTGGAGCCTGCTATAGCGATATACGTGGAGTCAGTTTCCATCTGCAGGTACTCAAAGCTGTCACGAGCTACGTAGTGATCGAGGAAGTCGTAGTAGAATTCCAGTATTCGCAGCTTTGCGAGCTCATAAATGGCTATCCCCACCTGGAAGGGCCTTCGAATAGTGATTCTCGGCTTGGGACTCTGGAGCTTGTATGACTCACTGATCTCCTGGAGATCTTCGAACCATGCACTACGCAGGGCCTTGTCTACCACACGTTCATCCTTCATGAAGCTGGTGTTGCTATGGTGTTCTTGGGCCTCGATGAGGTTCCCATAGGCACTGTTGCCGAGGAGTTTGAAGAGATTTGCCAAGAGCGCTTTGCTCTTATCTACATCTCCCGAGCGGTGGGCCTCCGTAACATTCTCCATGAACCACTCGAATGGGCGCTTGCCCTCATAGTCTATGGTGCGGTATACAGCAGTGATCTCCAGGCCATGGGTTATATACCACTTGAGTGTCGGTGCATACAGCAGCCGCTTCTTGCCAGAGAGGGCGCCGGTCGGCTTCTGGGTGGTCGGTCGCTTCCGCCCTGTATGCTCTAGATATGCCTCAGAAGAGACAACCTCTACCAGGATCTCATGGTTATAGAAGAGCGGGGGCATTTCCTAGAACCCTGCCCACAGAGCCTTAGGGACCTTTATATCCACCTCAACAAATCCAAACCAGCGGTCTGCTAGGAGCTCCTCCTTAAAGCTGGCTACACCACTAGCACCGGACCTACAGCACACTGTCTCCTTACCACAGGGCATCTCTTTGGCCATCATTCACAGATACAGAGCATTTGCGTCGTAGCCGAGTAGACGTTGGCAGACCCACTCACTCTGGCGGATGCATGTCACACCTGCCTCATGGTATCTGGTGAACACGATGCTGGACCCTCCAACAACCGCGTCCTTCAGCATCTCGTAGGCCTCCTTGCCCGGAGAGTAGAGGCTAACATCTGGCATGTGCTGAGCGGTTCCCCGTAGGAGGTACTGCAGTGACACACCTGGGAGAGACACCACATCTTTGAGGATGTCTATTTCTCATTCTGTGTAGAACTCCCGCATCCGCTCTAGGGCTTCGATGAATGGACTGACGTCCAGGTTGTTGTAGTATCGCAGCCAGTCGGCGAATCTCTGCATTCCGTGCTCGCTGAATGTCTGGTTACATTGTTCCTACTCTGTTCGTGTCAAGAAGTAGCCACCCTTGAGCTTAGATGTCCATGCTGAGTAGTCAGGAAGCCCTGGATAGTTGAGCTTCTCATGTGTGTCAAACCATTCATATGGGAGCCAGCTCTTCTGCTGTGTACACCCGTAAGCTTTGACCCATACCTCGTACGAGACTCCTGGGCCAAGGTAGTTCAGCACATCGAGAAATCGTAGCTCAGGTGTTATGAGGAACATGGTCTGACTAGCCTTCTTGGCGACTTTCACTGCACCTGTACTGTCAGTCAGCTCATCGACAAAGTACTTCTTGATGAGGTTCACGTCATACCGCACAGAGTTGAACCCCAGTACAGGCACTTGGTCACACCACTCGTTGAGCAGTCGTTGCTGTCGCTTTGGGAGCTTGTCCAGGTCTGTCAGTATGTACTGTGCCCCAACCCTTGTCCGGATTAGAGATGCTCGCCATTGGATCACCAGCATGAACTCTCTGATCAGTTCTTTGGGGTCAGGATTGCAGAGGTGAATGGGCTCACTCGTGGTGCCCTCTAAAGAGCAGCCAACTGACACAGAGATAGGTATGTGAGTACTCTCGATCGTGAGAGTCTCCGTAGGATGAGTCTTGATACCATCTAAGTGTGCTTCGAAGTCGCAAACTATGAAGTGTGGATATGGGATGGTCTGAACTCGTTTAGGAATGCGTGGACAGCGTTTTATACAGCACTCCCACTGTACTACAAGCGTGCATCCAGACGATCTCAGTTTCTCCTCTCTCAGGACTGTCTTGCGGTATCTTTGGTCGGCATCCTCAGCTCCCTGATGTTGTGGACACTCGTGCCAGTGACAGCCATGGAACTGGTAAACGGTGTTGGTGGTCGAATCATAACCATCTACGGGAGCACACTCAATCCAATGCTTTCCACCGTGCCCACACACTACATGGTGTATGTGTACGCCTCTGTTTCTCGACTCATACTCGATCCAACGAGTAGCCGCTGAACTGGATGGCTGAGGCGGATAGAAGGCTTTCTCATATGCAGACTTTGGCGCCTCAACCTTCTCGCCAGGACACACGATTGTTGCTTTGCCGCCTGTACAGCGATCAAGTGGCATTGAAGATGGCATGCCTGTGTAAACCTCTGCTGACAGTGACTGCAGACTAGTGTATGTACCAGCTTGGATATGTTCTTGATGTAGAAGGCGTGGTGGTCCCACACTCCAATGGGCATGGTGTCACGGTAGTGAGCCGCTTGCCTGATCAAGTGCCAGGTGCCCTCTTCGGTTGGTTCATACACACGAATCCCGATCTTGGCGAAGAACTCACCTTGTCCAGCTGATCCAGCGAGGTCTTGGGGACATCAGGTAATGTCGCTGTCATGCCGTAGAACTTTGTGGCAAGCTCTTGTGCAGGAGCTGTACTTCTCTCAGCTCTCGCTCCTTGGTGGACTGCTAGACATCTCCAGAGACACATGTTGTCCCTGTAGGTGTCGAGGGCAGTCATACTCTTCTTCTGTTGTAGCCAGCCTGGGAGGGGGCCTGTCCCAAGCAGAGGTTGGCGGTCGATGACAGCCCTGACCTCAACGTTGATCGATCGAACGAAAGCCCACTTGGTGTTGGGTCGATCGATATTGTCTGTGTCGAGGATGGCTTGCTCTCTTGCTGCCACCCAGTCCTGAGCTGCTCCTATCGTGTTCAGCCACGGGCTCCCTGGAGCATTCTTGTGGGAGAGCATCACCCTACCGTCTTCGATGTGACGGATGCGATAGGTATGGGTGTAGCGGAGGTAGAAGGCATTCTGGACAGTCTGCTGGATCTTTTGCATGATCTGACCTGTGAGGTCTCCTTCTAGACCTCTGAAGAATGTCCAGCATACTGACCGGCATCCTCTATCCTCTGTCCCCCTTTCCCCGAGACACTGGTCGAGAATGTGTTCGCCTTCTTGCCTCATGCTCAGGGGCTAAGGGATCAGACCTCGGCCCCCCTCATCACTCGGTTAGTGATCCTGCATAGGAGAGGTAAGCGCTCCAGTGGCTGGTCTGCCCTCCACCTCGCTACAGTCCTGGCTCGCAAGCTAGCAGTCACCTCCTCGTCCAACTGATGAAGCTCACGTATCCATTGCGCTTTCTTGTGGGGATTCCAGGGATCATCTTCGGTATGCGCTGGAAACCTTCCCGTCTTCATTGCTCGGGAGAGTCGCTTCTGCCACTCCTCAGCACGGACCTGTCCGATCATCTGGAGCAGGTCGGCTTTCTTGGCATTAGTGTGGCCTCTAAGGCTGAATTGCTTTGCAATAGCGCGAAGCTGTGCAACAGTAATCATGGTGTATATCACTGTGGATGTCTGGCTCTAAATGGCCGTTCAGACCCTATTATGTGTGGTTGATCACAAGGCGATCAGTTGTGTATATCACTGTGGATGCCTGTCTTTAAATGGGCGTTCAGACCCTATTATGTGTGGTTGATCACAAGGCGATCAGTGGTGTATATCACTGTGTATGCTTGTCTCTAAATGGGCGTTCAGACCCTATTATGTGTGGTTGATCACAAGGCGATCAGTGGTGTATATCACTGTGAATGCTTGTCTCTAAATGGGCGTTCAGACCCTATTATGTGTGGTTGATCACAAGGCGATCAGTGGTGTATAGCACTGTGGATGCTTGTCTCTAAATGGGCGTTTAGACCCTATTATGTTTGGTTGATCCCAAGGCGATCAGTGGTGTATATCACTGTGAATGCTTGTCTCTAAATGGGAGTTCAGTCCCTATTATGTGTGGTTGATCACAAGGCGATCAGTGGTGTATATCACTGTGGATGCTTGTCTCTAAATGGACGTTCAGTCCCTATTATGTGTGGTTGATCACAATCCTAACATGATACTACCTCACTCAACTGGCAGCCGTTCGGCGATCCGTGGCCCCCACCACCCTCTCAATCCCTGGGGGCCTCCGTCTAGAGGCATACACCAACCACATGTCTCAACAACCCTGGGGGCCTCCATCTAGAGGCATACACCAACCACATGTCTCAACAACCCTATGCCCCCATGGATTGAGAGGGCAGTGGGGGCCACGGATCACCGAACGGCGGCCAGTTGAGGGAGGTGGTATCATTTTAATCCCGACCCTACTACTCCTAAGCATCGTATAGAACACATCTGTGAAGTTTATTTTAGAAATCTGATGAACCCTTAGGGGTGCACATGTCATTTTAAAAATTCTTAACCAGGGCGGACACCAACAGCGACGCCGGCATTTTTCCTGCCACGCCCAGAATCTCTTTTCAACTTAGTGAAAATGCGAAATAAAAATGTAACAATGTTCTTGGTGTGTATTTTAACCCTTACACCCCTTAATTCACAAATTCAAGACAATCATCCTGGTAAGCAGATGCATATTTTGAGACTAATTACAATCAAAGTTGTTGCTGTCGTTGTCTACAAAACAGTTGATTTGTAAAAAAAAAAATGGTGTTTAATGATGATCTTTACATCAGTATTTTATTTTATTTTAATACACGCTGTTCAGCCAATCTAAAAATAGAGGCGTGGCTACTTTTCTCGGTCTCGAATCGAAGGAGATCTCTCGAGATACGAATGGCTGTCCAGCGATATGGGAGCGTACTCTTGCTACATTACACCAGGTCTTCGAGAGTTACTTCCCTTAGCGAAATAATAATGTCAGTTTCCCGCCATTTTTGCTATAGCGCGTAAGCAGTTTGATTCTACTGCCACAGACCTCAGAACACAAACATAATATGTTGACGTCATAAGCCGCTATAATAAAATTGATTTAATACTAATAAAGCCTGTAATGTTTGTAATAGTAATCCCAATCCATTTAAATCTATATGAATACACAAATAATCATGATAATGCGCAAATTTCTGCCTGAATAATATTAATAAGTCAGCTAACTTCCTGAGGCCAGTCGCTGGTGACTGAACCCATTCGTGTACAATGACGTATTTCACATGTTGTTGAATTGTAAAAAAACCCAAAAACAGCGAACCAAAGCGAATCAAGAACAACAATACCCTTCTTGGTTAGCATTTTTAGATTTTCTAACGTCCCATAATGGGCGACCTTTTAGAATATCCGGACGTATTACAGGAGATTCGAGGGGCACTGGTAAGTCGCTAACATGCTTATGTTTTATATTTCCGTGAATTTTTTTAAAGTTCAGCTAAAATATTAATTCATGTCGCTTAATAAGCTGTCGAAGTTACGGCGTCGCAAAGAATTATGGGTAATGTGAACGGTCAAACCACAAACAAATCTCTCAAGTCTGACAGCTATGCGGTTATGAATGCTATGCTACGTAATTTTCCTGATATGTGTGTTTTATGATGTTCTTAAATGTGTCAACTTAGTGACTGCTTGATATTGAATCATATCAAGATATTTTTGCGGAGAATTAGAAAATCAAACCATATTTACGCAACTGGAGGCTGAAAACAACGCGGTCAAGCGCATTTGCCCCGGTGCCAATTCAGACCATTATTAAGCTGTTTCGCGGTAGCCAGCCAGGACGACAGACTGACAGACAGCCACGGTGGCAGCCAGACAGCCGACCAGGGCGACAGACAGACACCAGTCAGTGTGGCAGACAGACAGCCAGAGCAGCAGCGAGCCAGCCAGAGCGGCAGAAGGACAGAAAGCCAGGGCAGCAGACAGACAGCCATGGCGGTAGCCAGGCAGACAGACAGGGTGGCAAACAGGCAGACATCCAGGGCCGCAGACAGACAGCCTGCCAAGGTGCAGACAGACAGCCAGCCAGGTCTACAGACAGGCAGCCAGCCATGGCGACAGACAATCATGCAATCACTCGCTCACTCATGCAGTTAGTTATTTGGTTAGTCACTCATGCATTCAGTCTGTTGGTCACTCAGTCATGAATGCAGATGGTCAGTCAGTTGATCAGTTCTTCAATCAATAAGGCATGCTGTTGGTTGGTTGGTTGGTCAGTCATTCATGCTGTCAATCAGTCACTCATGCAATCTGTCAGTCACTCATGACAATGTTGTCAGTCAGTTGGTTGATCATTTGGTCATTCCGCCGTTCAGATAGTTGGCTGGTTGGTTGGTCAGTCAGTCAGTCAGCCAGTTGATTGGTCAGTCGGTCGTTTGACCAGCAAGTCGGTCAATTGGCCTGTCACTCATGCAGTCAGTTTATCAGCCACTCACTCATGCAGATGTAAGGGAGGGTGGGAGGGAGCACATGTGCGCGATACTTAATGGATTGGCCAAACGTTTGCATGTCTGGCAATAATTGACTTGAATTGAATCCAACTATTGATTGACTCATTTCTTTATTCTTTAATCATTGATTGATGAATGATTATTTTAATTGCTCTAGTGGCTGGTGAACCTGTGATTGCTTAATTGTTTAGGTGGGTGATCAGTAATCACATTATTCTACTGACAAATTATTTGATTGACAATGTGGCAATTGGCAGTGTCGGGATGGTGGGTGTTAGATCTTCCCAATGAAAATCTTTGAAGATTAGGCCTGATCTGAGAATCTTTCTCATACTTTAATTGTAGAGTTTAGACATAGTTTTACTCTTAAAATAAAATTAAAACAATCCACCACAATGATACTTCACCCTAATTTTGTTTACAGATTTGGATATTTAAAAAAACAAACCACTCCCCGGATGGTCATTGCAGGAGGGGGTAGGTGGGTGGGTGTGATGAACGTAAATCTTAAAAAAACAATTAGTTTTCATTACAGGTTCGTTTAACCGTACAGGTTCATTTATTGGATTTAACACAGTTACCATACAAGTGCAAGTTAGGCTTGCACGATTTCGCGATTTAATCGAAAATCACGATTTTGAGCAAAATCATGATTGTCTACGGTGTAATTGAAAAAAAATTGAAAAATCGTGAAAAGATTGAGCAGACTATAAGATTTTAATACTCAACATTCATCAGTAAAAGAATACAGTTATAATTCATTCGCGCCTGTATCCATTGTGTTTTTTCTTGATCGCTTCACGCATGTGTTCACTAAGTCCTAATCAAAACACAAAGCTCTATGGTAAACCAGCTAACAATCGCGAGGTAACACCTTTGTCATTGAGAAAGCCAGCTAGTTACTCCGTCGAATCGCCATTTAATTTTCTTTCTTTCGCTGCAGACACCGACTGTCGTGAAATACCAAGTATATACTTAGTTGCAGAGTGTTAGGCAATAATCATTGAACCCTAATTCCTTTTAATTCTCTTAGCAATTTCAGGCGGTGTACTAACTTTTCCTTTTTGATTTGGTTGTCATGCCTAATTAAAGAAAATAACGCAACAGCATTCCAGATTGTTGTATTTTGAACTGTGCGTTCTCTTGATTACTCTTAAATGTAAATCTTACATACTGAAAGAAACTATAAACTGCACTATAGGACGAGTTTACACTGACTATCGTCGCTACTCAAAGCTACTGTCCTATGTATATGGATTGCGCAGTATCTCACCGGGTACTAATATTAGCATCTTCGCGCTACTCGGGTAATGACCTAAACTCGTCGTACAAGGGGAGGCTATAAGCGGAAGGCGGGGATTTATATTTTTACTCGACAATATTTTATGTCAAATTTTGATTAAATAAACAATGTTTATGAAACTATACGCAATAGGGTTGGGGGTGGGGAGCGATAGCGACCCTTCAGATTTTCCCTCTCACATAGCGTATCCCCAGCACCCTCCTAGGTTTTGGTCACACCCATATAGTTTAGCATTACCCACACCCCCGGCCAAAGTACATTCCTACGTGTACATTCATAATAAATAATATATATGCTATAGGCATATAAACTTATGAATGTAGGCCCTATATATGATATGTGGTACATTTCCAAAGGATTAGCAGCTAACTGCTACTTGGGAAATGGGTTCAAACCTACAGCCGATTGTGTACTGAGATTTTATGCATAATTTACTGGAAATCGTCAACGTGCATCTCCTTACATTTTGCTTTTACCGCTGGAAGTATTTCAAGCAAATTTGTCTGGAAGCATTCTGTCTATTCACAATTTGATTGCTCAGTTTATTTTTGCAAAATTTACCGCAAATTGTCAATATGCATCTCCTTAACCGCTTGATGGATTTCAACCAAATTTTGGCTGAACGGATTCGATGGTGCTAGGCTTCAGAGCGTCTATTCAGAATTTTGATTGGTCATTGATTTGGGGTGAAAATCTTTGATTTTATGAAATATTTACCGGAAATTGTTAAAACACATGTTTGCAAATTTAGCTAGAGGGACCTTAAGGTCGGATGCTCCAGATGCTGTGGTGGTCATCTGTCCATCTACCGTCCATTAACTTTTGCTTTAACCCTTTAGTGGGCATGCCGGTCACAAGCATCCATTGCAGCACTGGTCGTGGCTAATATCCATTTGTAGGCCAAGAGAAGAAGAGTATTTTTAGCTCACCTTGGCCTGAAAGGCTAAGTGAACTTATGCCGTGGCGACCGTCCGTCGTGTGTCCGTCTCTCATCCATCGACTTTTTCTTTAAATGACTTCTTCTCAAGAACCACTGGGCCGATTTCAATTATATTTGGCAGGATGTATCCTTAAGGGCATAGGGATCCAAGTTTTTTCAAACGAAGCCGATCGGCCAATTTGGCTGGTGGCCATCTTGGATTTTGGCTGATTTTTAGAAACGTCTAAAAAATCTCAGAAACCACTTGAGGGATTGAAGCAAACCTCATGGAATATGATCTAGGGCAAGAGCTAAACCAAGTTTATTCAAGGGAACCTGATTGGTCAAATGCTTCGGCGGCCATCTTGTTTGACCTAGTTTTAGCCAAAATGACTTCTCCAGAACCGCTAAAGGGATCAGGCCGAAATTTGGCAGATATGATCAGGCACTAAGGGTCATTAAAGTTTGTTCAAGAGAAGTTGATCTGTCAAAAAAGATGGCCGTCGTGGGCCAATCAAAATATAGCGTGTTTGGTGGCCATGTTGGATTTTTTTATTTGATGGATTTTGAGGCCAAAATTGGTTTTATGTAGGTTTTTGGGTATTCTGATCTCAAATTTGCAACTTTCAAAACTGTCAGATAAATGGTTTGGCGACCATCTTGGATCATTTTCCCGCCAATTGCTCCCATACTAAAGTAATCGGAAATTTAAAATGTCTTCTCGAGAACTACTGGGCTGATTTCAGTTATATTTGGCAGGAAGCATTCTTAGGGCATAGAGATTCAAGTTTGTTCAAACGAAGCCGATCAACCAATTTGGCCGGCGACCATCTTGGATTTCAGCCAATTTTTTTAAATGTCTCAAAATCTTCTCCGAAACCGTGTGAGGGATCGATTCAGAACTCACGAGATATAATCTAGGGCAAGAGCTGAACCAAGTTTGTTCAAGGGAACTTATTTGACTAAATGGTTCAGTGGCCATATTTGATGACCTTGTTTTCGCAAAAACAACTTCCCCAGAACCGCTGAAGCGATCAGGCCGAAATTTGTGATATAGGATTATGGACTAAGGGCCATTAAAGTTTGTTCAAAAGAAGTTGATCCGTCAAAAAACATGGCCACCGTGGGCCAATCAATATATAGCGTGTTTGGCGGCCATATTGGATTTTTTTTTTTTGATGGATTTTAAGGCAGAAAATGTTTTTTTATATAGGTTTTTGGGTATTCTGATCTCAATGTTCAAAACTGTAGGATGAACGGTTTGGAGGCCATCTTGGATCATCTTCCCGCCAAAAGCTCCCATACTAAAGCAATGGAAAATTTAAAATGTCTTCTCGAGAACTAATTGGCCGATTTCAATTATATTTGGCAGGAAGCATCTTTAGGGCATAGAGATTCCATTTTGTTCAAACAAAGCTGATTGGCCAATTTGGCCGGTGGTCATCTTGGATTTCGGTCGATTTTTGGAAATTCTTTAAAAAATCTCCGAAGCCGTTTGAGGGATCAATTCAGACTAGGGTTGCACGATTTTTGCTTTGATACATCGCGACCGATTTTATAAAAAAAATTTGAGATTTTCGATTAAATCGTAGGTCCAAATTCCCAAAAGTATGAACCGGGATAACGTGACAAGTCACCAAAACTGGGACTTGGAATTTCTAGAAAAAGTTGAAATAAATGATACAAAAATAGCACAAAATTAGAACAAAATTTCATGCGACAAATTCTTACCATCCTACGTCTATGCTTAATGTATACCGTATATCCATCATCGCGGGAGTGAAATTATTAATTGGGACCGCCTAAATATTGCGTATAGTTTAATAACATCAAAATTTGACATAAAATGTCATCGAGTAAAAATATAAATCCGGCTTCCACTTATAGGAAGTGGACTTCCTATATCTGACTCCCACTCCCTTTGTAGGAGGAGTTTAGGCCATTATCCGAGTAGCGAGAGGACGCTAATATTAGTACCCGGGGAGACACTGCGCAATCTATGTGCATAGGACGGTAGCTTTGAGTAACTACGATAGTAATGGCGTAAACTCCTCCTATGGTGCAGTTTATAGTTGCTTTCAGAATGTACAATTTACATTTAAGAGTAATCAACAGAACGCACAGTTCAAAATACAACAATCAGGAATGCTGTTGCGTTATTTTCTTTAATTAGGCATGACAACCGAATCAAAAGGGAAAAATTAGTACACAGACTGAAATTGCTGAAAGAATTAAAAAGAATTATGTTCAGTGATTATTGCCTAACAGTCTACAACTAAGTATATACTTGGTATTTTACGACAGACTCGGGGTCTGCAGCGAAAGAAAGAAAATTATATGGATTCGACGGAGTTTTTTCAATGACAAAGGTGTTACCTTGCTATTGTTAGTTGGTTTACCATAGAGCTTTGTGTTTTGATTAGGACTTAGTGAACACATGCGTGAAGGGATCAAGAAAAAAACACAATGGATACATGCGCGAATGGAAGAAAAAAACACAATGGATACATGCGCGAATGGATTATTAGCTCACCTGGCCTGAAAGGCCAAGTGAGCTTATGTCGTGGCGACCGTCCGTCGTCCGTCCGTCAACTTTTCCTTTAAAACGAATTCTTCTCAAGAACCACTGGGCCGAGTTTGGCAGGAAGCATCCCTAGGGCATAGAGATTCAAGTTTGTTCAAACGAAGTCGATCGGCCAAAATCCAAGATTGCCGCCGGCCAAAATGGCCAATTTTTAGAAATACTTTAAAAAATCTTCTCTGAAGCCGGCAGAGGAATTGATTCAAACCTCATAACACATCATCTGAGGCAACGGTAGACCCAAATTTGTTCACGGCAACCTGATTGGCCAATTTGCTTGGCGGCCATCTTGGATGACCTAGTTTTTGCGAAAATGACTTCTCCCGAACTGCTGAAGGGATAGAGCTGAAATTTTGTAAATATGCTTACGGACCAAGAGCCTTTCAAGTTTGTTCAAGGGAAGTGTGTTCGTTAAAAAACATGGCCGCCATCAACCAATCAAAATTCAGCGTTTCTTGGTCATATTGACTTTTTTGTATTTGATGTATTTTGATGGCGAAAATTGCTTTATATATGCTTATCAGTGTGGCGAGTTCAAATATGCCACTTTCGAGACTGTCGGATAAACGGTTTGGCTGCCATCTTGGTTTGTTTTCCCGCCATAGCCTCCCATAGTAAAGCAATGGGGAATTCTTTAAAACGACTTCTTCTCAAGAACCAGTCGGCCGATTTCAATTATATTTGGGAGGAAGCATTCATAGGGCATAGAGATCTAAATTTGTTCAAATGAACCCGATCGGCCAATTTACCCAGTGGCCATTTTGGTTTCAGCCAATTTCAGGAAATCTCTTTAAAAATCTTCTCCGAAATCACTTGGGGAATCTTCATCTAGGCCAAGAGGTAAGCCAAGTTTGTTCAAGAGGACTTGATTGACCAAATGGTTCGTTGACCATCTTGGATGACCTGGTTTTCATGAAAATGACTCTTCCAGAACTGCTGAAGGGATCGGGCCGAAATTTGAGCCATTAAAATTTGTTGAAGGGAAGTTGGTCCATCAAAAAAACATGGGCGCCGTGGGGAAATCAAAATGTAGTGTGTTTGGCGACCATATGCACTTGCAAAAATGTCCACAAACTCATTTAAAAGACTGCTAAACCACACACCAACAATTTTGACAAAAATTGATAGTGCTCCAGGTGAGCGACACAGGCCCCTTGGGCCTCTTGTTCAATTACATCGTAGAAAATCGCCATTTTCAATTAAATCGCGAAATCGCGCAAGCCTAATTCAGACCTCATGAAATATGATTTAGGGCAAGAGCTGACCCAAGTTTGTTCAGGCGAACTTGATTGACCAAATGGTTCAGCGGCTCTCTTGGATGACCTTGTTTTGTCTTCTTCCCCAGAACCGCTGAAGCGATCAGCCCGAAATTTGTGATATATGATTAGGGACTAAGGGCTATTAAAGTTTGTTCAAGAGAAGTTGATCTGTCAAAAAACCTGGCCACCAGGGGAAATCAAAATATAGCGTGTTGGCGTCCATATTGGATTTTTTGTGCATTGTGATTTCAAATTTGCCATTTTCGAGACTCGGATAAATAGTTTAGCCACTGTTGTTATGATTAAATCAACGATTAAATCAAGCTGAAAAAAACAACTTATTTATTTTTTTCCTCGTCAACTCATCTCATTTGCACTATAAAATTTCTAAAGATTTTTTTTTGATTTGTTAAAAGTTATTGTGTCTATTGTTTGAGATAGTTAATAGGCCTGGTTATACAACATTATGATAATATAAGAAGCTTTATTTCTATCAGTACAGTTAGTGGAAACTTTCCTTAGTTGTTATTTGTTATTTGATGCGTAAACACAGCACAGACCAATACTATTTATAACAGTTCTGTGGATATTATTTTTAACTGACTTGACTTTAACTGCTGCCAGTCACTAGACAATAATTTCACTAGACAATAATAACTCTAGACCAGCTGAATATTTTCAAACAAATTTGACCGACAGTTATTGCCGTACATTCAGTTAAATTGTATTCAAAACATTTTATACCATGTCCAGAGTTATACAGCCTTATACAAATTTTATCCACAAAATATTAAGACGGATAAAATGTAGCCCAACAAGTGTAGACAAAACACGGTTACGGTAGTGCAGGCATGTTTATTAGAAATTTGGTCAATGGTCATGACCCGTCCAGTAGAACTGCAGTTATTTCAAAATGTGACAACAAATTAAAAAATGTCTTAAGAACAACAAGAAGAAATTCTGGGATGCTTATTGTTATAATACATTTTAATAGTATAAATAAGGTCAACATTGTTTAGAGTGATTATATTCTGTTTAGTTCCGAACATGAGTGCATGTCCAAAAAATCAATGGATTTGTTATAGTTCTAGTAAAAAAAAATCATAAAAATCAAAAATCTGATTAAGTAAAAAAAAAATCTTGATTTTTTCCAACCCTGAGTTTAGCAGCCATCTTGGATCATTTACCTGCCAAACCTGCCAAAATCTCCCATACTAAAGCAATGGGAAATTTAAAATGTATTCTCGCGCCATCTTAGATTTTGGTTGATTTTTAGAAATGTCTTTAAAAATCTCCGAAATCGCTTGGGGATCAATTCAAAACGCATGAAATATCATCTAGGGCAAGAGCTGCACCAAGTTTGTTCAAGGGAACTTGATTGGCCAAATGTTTGGCGGCCATCTTCGATAACCTATTTTTTGCCAAACAACTCCAGAACCACTGAGCGGATTGGGTCGAAATTTGGGAGATATGATTAGGCACTGAGTGCCATTATTAAAGTTTTGTCAAGTGAAGGATCTGCATCAGAAACATGGCTGCAGTGGACCAATCAAAATGTAGCGTGTTTGGCGGCCATATTGGACTTGTAAAAATGTCCACAAACTCATTTAAAATCCTACTCCTAAACCACCCACCAACAATTTTGAGAAAAATGCATAGTGCTCCAGGTGAGCGACACAGGCCCCTTGGGCCTCTTGTTGAAATTGTACCACAGGAATGACTCGATAACTAAGCCAAGTCATTCCAGTGGTAAATCTTTTTAAATATTCTTTTTAAGAAATTTAGTTGCCTTAGTTTTCGAGCCCTGTCCTATACACAATAATGTTAGTCTTATGGTGAATTTGTCTGCCTCAATTAGCTATTGTATAATTGTATTGTATAAGTGGAGAGAGAATACGAAATTGTTCATCGAGCATCGATATGTAGCCATTTATACAATGCTGAAAAGAGATCAAAACCACATGCATCACCGGATGACTATGCTGTTAAAAGTCTAGACATTCAGGTCAAAGGTCACGGTCAACATTGAGTTTAGTACAAAACACTCCTTTTTCATTGGTAACTTTTTATCCCCCCTGAGAGACAGCTATAGCGATCAGCATGGCCATCCGTCTGTCTGTCCCTGTCTTGTCAATGCAACTCCTCGAGGTCTCAATGGATTAACTTAAGATTTTGTCCACATTATCAGTATCATGTGCAGATGTGCATGTGCTTTTTTCGCGGCCAAAAAAATGTTCATTACAGAGTCATCCCCCTTTAAATATTTTAAAGCCGATACATAGACTGCATTGCCAGTCATTTTTTTCCAACGCAACTCCTACAGTTTAGCTCCGATTCTTTTGAAACTGGGCAAGTGTTATCATTACCACGTGACGGTGTGCATGTGCTATCCATATACCTGTGCGTCCATCTATCTGTCCCAAATGTATGGTCATCTATTGGTCCATCATTGTCAACGCAACTCCTACAGTTTAGTTACAATTCTTTTGAAACATGATAAATCTAGTCAATACCATCTGCAGATGTGCATGTGCTTTTTTCGCGGCCAGAAAATTATTCATTACAGAGTTATCACCCTTTAAATACCTTTAAGTCGATACATGAACTGCGGTACCAATCATTTCTTGTCAACACAACTACAATTTAGCTGTGATTCTTTTGAAACTTGGTACGGGTTCTCATTACCACTTGAAGATGTGCATGTGCTATCCGTATGCCTGTACATCTATGCGTCTATATAGAATGTGTGTATGTCAGTCTGTCGGTCTGTCCATCTCTGACAATCATTTCAAGATGTCAGCACAACTCCTACAGTTTATCTACGATTCCAGAAGTCTCCGTTTGATTCACATTAAGGGAGTATTCCATCCAGAAACCTGGACTAGAGTATAGAGTTGTGGTTCTTGCATTAGAAGGCATTAAATGCAAGAAATCTTTTTCTGGCGCTGAATGTAAGATTTATTTAGCAAGTAGTGATTGAACTATAAACTCTATATTTATGTGGTTAATAAAACGACAGACTAATCCTAATGGGTCTGTAGTCATTATCTCCCCTTTAATACTTAAAATTCATCAAAATTGTCTTGTTCATACCAGATCTTGAAGAATTTTGAACCTATGCTCTCAATTCCTTTGTCACTGAATATATTACTTAGAGAAGCAGTGCTATGTCTCCATTTTGTAGAAATTCATCCATATTTTCCTGAGTTATCTCCCTTGAAAAACTTTAAAATCACCAAAAATTCTTGTCTGGGCATAATAGTTGAACGGAATTGAACCTGCACTTAGAAATCTATCTTTCTTTAAGGCGAGATGTCGTGTCAGGATTTCATTTATTTTGATGTAAGTTTATCTGAAATGTTTGGATCCCGGGGGGCATTTAGCTATATACGTCTGAAGCTTACATGTATGTTTCAGGATTGCTTAAACCTATTGTTTAAACAAAAATTGGATTCATGGTTAGCCATGCTGTTAGGACTCTGCATGATACCATTAAGGTCACACGGTCAAGATCCCTGACCTTTGGTGCATGTCGGCAATGAGAAGATGAGACTTTTAATTCCGCAGAATTCTTGTTGTTCAGTGCACTAATCTCATCTTTCAAAAATCATAATTCATATCTTTTAACCCTTTAACCTCATATCAGCTAAAACGGCTTCTTTAGTGCTCTTGAGAAATGTCCATTTGCAGAGCAAGAGAAGAATATTTTTGAAAATTTATCGCTGGAATGACTGGCTCGATAACCGAGCCAGTCAGTCCAGTGGTAAATTTTCAAAAATAGATTTCTTGGTTTGCAAATACACGATTTCTATGAGAAAATTGAAATTTTCTTGAATAAATTTGAGGGATAAACTACATTTCAGAACCCTGGGAGGTTGAAACTTCAAGGCAATACAGTAATCTTTAAGAATGTGAAGACGGGAAAAATAGACCAATATCAATCAGATGATGTCGAGAAGGTCAGCTGGCTGAAGCGTGCTCGTGGTTATTGTTTGAAGTTCCTGCTAGGAACTGGCGTAATCCACAGATATGACGGCTTCAAAGAGACGGTAAGCATTCATAATTTAACCCTTTAATGGTCAAATTTGGTCAAGAAAATTTCAATTTTCTCATTAAATGTCCATTTGTAGGCCGTGAGAATACCATTTTTTAAATTTAGTATTGGAATGACGGGCTCGGTTACCACGCCGGTCATTCCAATGTCAAATCTTAGAAAATACTCTTCTCACAGCCTGTAAGTGGTTATTTGCCAGGACCAATTCAATGACCGCTTGTGGCCAGCTTGACCATTAAAGGGTTTATAGCTAAAGTTTTGTCAAGAAAATGTAAATATTTGCTTATAAATTGAACATGTTGAATATTCATTTGCAGGAAAAGAGAAGACTATTTTTAACAATTTACCACTGAAATACCTGACTCGGTTATCGAGCCAGTCATTCCAGTGGTAAATTAGCATTTTCTTGGCGTGCAAATGGATATTGCTCAAAAGAACTGCAAAGCGTTGTTTGGACCAGCATTGCCTGAAACACTTAACCCCGCATCTACTGTACTGTTGTCTTTCCTATGGCTGTCAATTGTTGTTAGTGTGATAATTACCTGTTTTAGAAAATTGTATTTCACTGTTAAACATTTTTGTCGAGCCCGATGCGAAGCAGTTCCACGATGGCTTGACATAGCAATCGGAGTGGCGTCCGGCAACAGATCTGAAAATTTGCAAGAAGTCCTGCATGTTTCAGAATATGCCACAAGGGCGTCATATGCATATACATGCCTCTAGTTCCTTAGCCCGTTAACACACGCGCACCACTCGGCACTCTAGACAGATTCTCCTCTTTTAACCCCCTCAAAATGCAGGAAATGACTCTCAGAGCTTCTAGTCTTCAAAAACATGCACGCGCGCACGCACGCACACACCGGCTATGGGATTTTTTCTGGGCACATCCCTGAACACCATATCAGCCAAAAACGGCTTCTGCAACGGTCTTGAGAAATGTTCATTTGCAAAAGGAGAGAAGACTATTTTTTAAAATTTGCCGCTGGAATGACTGGCTCGATAACCGAGCCAGTCATTACAGTGGTAAATTTTCAAAAATAGTCTTCGTCTGCAAATGGACATCTTCTATTAGCATATTGAAATATTCTTGAACATATTCGAGGGTTAAAAAGTTAAGATTTGACATCATCAGTAGTATATAAGCAGTTAGGGAGTATTTCAGAAATGTTTATATACACCTGTGCAAAAGTTAAGCACCACCCTATTTTTACGCACATGCGAGGGTATATTCATGTGCTATGAAGAAAGCAATAGCATAAACATTTATGTACCCATCCATCTTAGTGCAAGAGGTAATAATGCAACTAGAGGAATGCTGATTATGATGGTGGGGAAACACTGTATGTTTTTGTTTGAACTTGAAAACGAGGCCTGAATATGGTTACGTTGACACAACTGACAACTATTGCCCTACAGTTGACACACGTGGCTAGATTGTCATTAATGGTGTCTGAAAACGAAGTTTAACATCTGTGCACGAGTTTGAGACTGTCATTATTAATACCGGGTATATCCACCTTGTGCCTGGATGACGGCCTGGACACGACGTCTCATGCTGGTCACCAACCGACTGATACGCCATTGTGGTATTCGTTGCCATTCAAGATGGAGTGCGTCTGTTAATTCCTGTAGGTTCTGCACAGGAGGATCCCTCCTTCTCACCATGTTTCCCAGAATGTCCCAGATATGCTCAATAGGGTTCATGTCAGGGCTCCTTGCTGGCCATGGTAGGGTTTCGATGGCATTCTGGCGGAGGTATTCATGCACAGCTCTAGCACGATGTGGTCGGGCGTTGTCATCCATGAATATAGGGTGTGTTCCAGGTGCATGATTTACAAAATGAGGGACCACAACTCTATCCAGTATGGAATCTTGATATCTTTGTCCATTTAGTGTTCCAGGTACAGTCAACAGATCCAGCTTACAATCAAATGAGATGCACCCCCATATCATAACGGAACCTCCACCAAATGGAACTTCTTCCATGATGTTACGTTGGTCGTACGCCGTGCGTCTGGACCTCCATACACGAGTTCGACCATCTGTGGCATGAAGCAGGAACCGACTTTCATCGGACCAGTGTACCCGTCTCCAGGATCTCATGTTCCAGTGTCTTCTTTCGTTGCACCACCTCAGACGCTCCTCTTTGTGGTGTGCAGTGAGGAGAGGACGTCTGACAGGTCTCCTAGCTTTCATGCCAGCAGCATACAGTCTCCTTTTGACGGTAGACATTGACACTCTATTGCGCGTTTCCCATTGCTGGCTGAGCACTCTGCTGTTGGTGAATGGAGATCTCCTAACAAGGCGTACTAGGGCTTGATCATCACGGGCAGTAGTCTTCTTCGGTCTTCCAGATCTAGGCCTGTCCTTCACCTCGTTAGTTTGCCCATGTCTTGCAATCAAACGACTGATTACAGTATGGTTAATGTTCAGCTGTCTGCCAATCTCTCTGCATGACATACCAGTAGTATGCATGCCTATGATTTGCCATTTCACACGATCACTTAACCTTCGTCTTGCCATAGCGGTTCACAATCAAGAGCTAATTCTCTCTGTACAAATAAACCACGGTCATGAACACAAAATTCCTAACCTTGTCGCCTGAAATCTGTATGTAATGTTCTACACCTCAAACTGGACTTTTACATAACTGAACACGTGTGCTGTTTCCCGCCACGCACGGACATCAAGCGGCGTGAAGTCATGCATGCATGTGCATTTCGTACTTGGAATTATGTCAGCTAACGCGGGGACAAAAAGTATGGCAGCCTAGTTGTACCATCATGTTTCTACGTTCTATTGTTTTTGCTGGTGCTTAACTTTTGCACAGGTGTATATATTAACCGATGATCAATTAATGATTGATCATAACAGGTTCTCATTTTTTATCCATTTTGAATGCAGTAATTATAGCATGTTCAAGGATAATTACCCCTTCACAGGTACATTGTATGACAGATTCTTAATAATTTAAGAAATAATCTGTTGAATATTTTTGAAACTAATTTGACTGAAACGGCTTCCAGTCAAATAAGTTTCAAAATATTCAACATGTTATTGGTATGGTAGCTTTGAAATTAACATACCATTTCAGTGCTGAAAGAATTAATGGGTTAGACTAAGGAGTAATACTATATAGTTCTAACAATTAAATTTAAATTCTTTTCGAAAAAGTATTCGTTTTCTAGCTTAACCAGTTAAAATATATTAATAAAGTCAATTTATAAGCAACCAAAATCAATATCTGAAATCATGATCGATCTGTTGGTTGAACATGCAAACCAATCAATCATCGATCAAATCGATTAATCGGAACAACGCTAATGGTCTCTGTCAGGGTGGCGGTACATGTAGCTGCACGATATGGCATGTTCAAACGTTTACCGGTCAAGCCGACTAAAACTAGCCTCTGCAGTGGTCTTGTTGAATGTCCATATTTACCTAGGTGAAGAGAAGACTATTTTTGAAAATTTACCACTGGAGTGCCTGGCTCGATAACCGAAGCAGTTATTTCAGTGGTAAGTTCTCAAAAATATCCCTCTTCACATGTAATTGGACATTCGCTGAGGAAATATTCTTGTTTTCTTGATAAAATTTTGCCATTATAGGGTTAAATTAATCATTTTTTGAGCACAGGAATAGAAACATAGCTTCTTTAACATTAATACACTTCTTAACCCAAGATTGTGTTCCAAAACATTTTCATTTTCTCATAGAAAATGTCAATTTACAGACAGATAAGATATCCCAGCCAATCTTTTCAGTTGTAAATTTTCAAAAATATACTTATGTGCAAATCGACATTTCTCAAGACCGTTGCAGGCGACGTTTTTGGCTGACTTAGGTGTTAAAAGGTTACATGTAACTCCCATAGATGTGGTCGTTTAGATGCATCTTAAAAACCCCAACATTCACAGTTTAGTAGCATGCTACTAAACCCGGCGGATTACTTACTGCTGGCATTTGAAGATACATCCAGTCCCATAAATAATAATTATTCAGATTGAATCATTTCAGAACTTTAAAGATAGCTATTTAGCCACTTTGGAGACTTTCGATAATGAACTTTGTAATAGAGAAATCCAATCTGTCAATCAAGTATACGACGTCATAAAAAACTCATAATCAATTACATCATAGGTAGACTCGCGTCACAATTAAAATACATCCTGAATGGCGTATCTAAGTCCGTCAGGAACTCTGAATAGTCCGTCAATGTGGACCAATTGTATGTACTACATACATGTACTTAGCCCTTTACCCCTCATATCAGCCAAAACGGCTTTTGCAGTGGTCTTCAGAAATGTCTATTTGCAGACCAAGAGAAGACTATTTTTGAAAATTTACTACTGGAATGACTGGCACTATAACAGAGCCAGTCATTCTAGTGGTAAATCTTCCAAAATAGTCTTCTCTTGGTCCGCAAATGGAAATTTTCTATCAGAAAATTTTAATTTTCGTGAACGAATTCGAGGGTTAAATGGTTAATAACCATTCTGTGGAATATTTTGAAACTAATTTGACTGGTTGATGCTGCCTGCTAAAACTGGACTCTTTATTGTGCCATGTATAGATACTTGTCTATTTTATTTCAGGACTATGAGAAACTGTCACCATTCATCACGAAGAACTATGATAGATCACTGGATAAAGTTGATATGTCAGTCAAAGGCTGGAACTGGGGTTCAGCCGCTTTTGAAGGTACTCAAACAAGTTCATGAATGTATTTAACGATTTTCTCTTAGAAAATGTCCATTTGCAGACCAAGAGAAGACTATTTTTGAAAATGTACCACTGGAATGACTGGCTCGGTTATCGAGCCACTCATTCCAGTGGTAAATTTTCAAAATTAGTCTTATCTTTGTCTGCAAATGGACATTTCTCAAGACCACTGCAGAAGCCGTTTTTGGCTGATATGAGTGTTAAAGAGTGTAAAAAAGTGTGTACACAGTTTATGTCATTTTGAACGTGCTCTAGTGAGTCTAATAATTCTGATATTCTAGCCCTTTAACAGTAACACAGTAAATTTTCATTAAGAAGATTAAAATATTTGTTCATTGAATGAATCCATTTGCAAGACAAGAGATACACATACATTTGTAAATATATATTGGAAATTTTACTGAGCATTGGAAGTTGAAGCGACTGCCTTTGTTATGGATCTAGACACTGATGGTAAATTTTCTAAAATAATCTCTTGGAATACAGATGGACCTTCCTCGAGACCATCACATAGGACAGTTTGACCATTCACATTTTAATCCTCAAGTTTGTTCAAGGAAATGTCAGTTTTGAACTTCTCATGGAAAATGTTGGTTTACAGACTAAGAGAAGATTGTTCTTAAAAAATAATAAATCACTGGAATGGGATCGAGCATTTTTTCTGACCAAATTTGACTGTTTAAGGGTTAAAGAATTTATCATGGACATGCGGGAAAACATCGATGATCGAGTCAGGAATGGACCTTTCTATCATATCCATCATATAACATCATAATCAACTACGTGACGTGTAGAATGACATCATAATTAATGACATCATGAATGATGCAGATAAGTACCTCACGAACGCATAATTAACGACCGACCATGCATTGTTGTACGAATTGTGTGTCTTTTCTATTTAATAAACATACTGTTGAATATTTTGAAACTAGTTTGACTAGACGCCTATGACAGCAACAGTACCCAGTCAAATTAGTTCCAAAATATTCAAAAACTTACCTATATAGTTTTCAGGAAATTGATAGTCAAGGCATTTGGGGATCTATCAATCCCAACACGGTGAAGTGTGGGTGGAGCTTAGCTAGAGGTGGGCGGGACATAGGTAAAACTGGACACATCTATTCCAGTGATAGATTATCTGTAGATACATGTAGTAGTCGCATAGCCTACAATTGCACGTTCACAAAGCAATTATTTCAGTTTTCATGGTCAGTAGAACGGTATTGCTTGGCCGTAAACATGCTGAAAATTCTTTTAAACATACAAACAAATTTTTTTTTTTTAAACCTTCATTAGAAAATTGACACCGTTGCATTTCACTTTCTTCAGGTAACTCATTGTCATTTAAAGTTGATAGGAACCTCGCTTTTGAGGTACCTTTGGGTAATGTTTCACACGCTACGACGGCAAAGAATGAGGTGACGCTCGAGTTTCATCAGAATGATGATGCCGCAGTATCATTAATGGAGCTGAGGTTCTTTATTCCGCCAGACGGCTCCGGAGATACGGATCCAGTAGAGGTGAAGTATATTGATGAGATTTAACCCTCGATTTTGTTCAAGAAAATTTGAATTTTCTCGCTGAAAATGTCCATTTGCAGACCAAGAGAAGACTATTTTAGAAAATTTACCACTGGAATGACTGGCTCGGTTATCGAGCCAGTCAATCCAGGGGTAAATTCTCAAAAATAGTTTTCTCTTGGTCTGTAAATGGATTTTTCTCAAGACCACTGCAGAAACCATTTTAATATGAGTGTTAAAACGTTAGTTAACTCCTGGATGAAATTCCGATATCTTAATTTGAATGTGACTGTGCAGGATAAGTGTTGAATGCAATTGCAATGTTCATGTATTTAAACTTTAAAGTCTGTATGCAAACAATTTTAACAGCCATTTAAACAATTTAGTTGGAGCACAACCAAAATCCACCTTACACATATAAATTGTGTGAGCATACTGTAAGAAATAAGCAAGAAATGCAAATTTGAAAATACACAAAATGGGAACTCTGATTTCAACTTTTTCAATTAGGGCAATCAATAAGCCACCTGTATCTACCTGTACGTCACTCCAGTTATAGCTAGCATAGTCCTGCATGGGAATCAGTAGTAAAGAAGGCAGATATTGAATGCTGTGTCGCTGAAATTACCTTCAGTACACACAATATTTATCCCCACGTTTTAAAAAAACGTCGGGGGGATATTGTAATCAGCTCTCTCCGTCATGCTATCTCCTCCCAAACCATTGGGTAGAATTAAATCAAATTTGGTATGTGGGTTACCCATGTGATTCCGCTTTGCAAGACGATATTTAGATTTGGCTGCGCCCACAGGGGATCGTGGCAGGGGTCAAAAGATCAAATCAGCTGTAACGCAACTCCTGAAATCGTTGGACAGAACTGAACCAAATTTGATACCTGAGTTGCCCATATGAGTGCGGAGTGCAAGAGGCCATTTAGATTTGGCTCCGGTCCCCAGGGGGTGGGGAGGGTCAAAAGGTCAGATTTTAACCTGCAGAAATTGGTTGTAACGGGTTGGGGTCAAAAGGTCATGAAATTGATTGTAATGCAACTCCTGTGACACTGTTGGATGGAATTCAACCAGATTTAGTATGTCAGTTACCCATATCAGTGTGGAGTGGATGAGCATGTGTACATTTGGCCCTGCCCCCAGGCGTTGTGGGATGGGTAAAAAGGTCATGAAATTGATTGGTTTGTTTGGGGGGTGGGGTGTCAAAATTTTGAAGCGGCGCATGTAGGGATTTGCGATGGCACGTCATCGATCGATCAATCTAGTTGTAATTGTTTCTAGCAGTTTTTCCTGCTGAATACACTGATATCCTTTAAATTGGTTATCAAATAGGTGTTAGAAAAACTTTGCTCATTTTCATTGAAATTATGGTGAAAGGGAGATAAATGTTGTCTTATAGTTTCAAAATATTCAACAGCTTACCTGTTTAGTTTAATGGAAATTGATAGTCAAGGAGTTCAGAGATCGATCGATCCCAACACGTACAAGGTGTGGGTGGAGCTTAGCTAGAGATGGACGGGGCATAGCTAAAACTGGAATGGTCCATTGGATTGGAAGACATTGCTGCCTATGCGAAACATTTTAAACGTTCAACATTTTCAACAGTGAATTTTGGAAACATGTTAAGTTATTTCGGAGGCACACTGTATTCAATCATATATTTATTAAATTGGAATTGATTTTCCATATTTTATTTTGTGTTGAAAACAGATTCTTTAGATGTCCAAAATATTGTATCATGCAGAGAATCCCAGAGAGAAATTATTTAGGAACATTATTTAGTCCTTACGGTCAAGGTCACAAAATGTAATTGTGTAATCCTGGTCATGGAAAAGTCATTGAATTTTTCAGTGTCAACTGTGAGTACGAACTCTGTTCGATGCAGTCATGCAAGACACAACAATTGGAGTGTGACCTATTTTTGACAATTTATGATGGGAATGACTGGCGCGATTCACAGGTGATCAGCACTGATAATTTATTTATATTCTATTAAATGTGCGTGGTAGCGAATATAATGTGTGTAACTTGTTTTGTTTTAATACAGGAATTTTACAAGAAATGTATTGATAAGGCTGACATAATCCAGGCGACCGGAGAGGCGATCGTCATGTTCAGTGAAGTGTACTGTCTCACACCAAGGTCAGTGAACACTTGACTCTATACTCATACGGGGGAATTTAATGCATACTCTGTCATTAACCCTTTAACACTCATATCAGCCAAATACGGCATCTGCAGTGATCCTGAAAAATGTCCATTTGCAGACCAAGACAAGAGTATTTTAGAAAATTTACCACAGTAATGACTGGCTCGATAACCGAGCCAGTCATTCCAGTGGCAAATTTTCAAAAATACTCGTCTGTTGGTCTGCAAATGGACATTTTCTATGAGAAAATTGAAAAAAAATGTGAACAAATTTAAGTGTTACGGGTTACAGTCCTGCTGATTACAGGGACATGTCCATGAACTGAACATATTTCGTCATACAGATTCAGTTCATACACAGGAATTTAACAGCTGAAAACTGGAAATGTCTCTGAAGTAAACCAAGAAATTCATCAGTCTCTTGACGGTTGGAGAGGTGCCATTATATCTTAGGTGACTAAAAGTGGGTCTACAATATTTTAATTTGAAATTTTACAGATACTTATTAACTATATATATGTATTGTTTAATATTTTGAAATTAATTTAACTGAAAGCCATTGCTGCTTTACTTCCAGTTGAATTATTTTCAAAATATCTAACAGCTTTTCTAAATGATTGTCCTGAAAAATAAATACATGGAAAGAGATTTTATCATTAAAAGTGTAACCTTTGTGGTGAAAATCGCGTTACCAATATTTAGAATGCCCAAATTTTTCAAATTTTGGATCCTCAAACATCGCTGAGCACTGTTTTAGTCTGAAATGAGTTGCAGACTTATTGTTTTCAAAATATTTGGGCTGTCAATAAATGTTTCGATGAATTCCTATTCACTCTTCACTTCAGTGCATATTGAGAATTGTCACTGATTTCAAAATGTTTCTTATTTCTGAAACAGTACGAGAGATTTTGTCATGTTGGCATCTGTTAATGTCTTTAACCCTAAATGGTGAAGGCTGTCAAAAGCATTTTCTGCAGTGGTCTTTAGAAATTTGCATACCAAGAAAAGACTTTGAAAATTTGGCACTAGAATGCCTCGTACTAGAACGGACATTCCCGAGCCAGTCATTCCATTGGATAAATGTAAATGGTAAAAAATAGTCATCTTGGCATGTAAATAGACATTCACTTTAACATTTTTAAAGCAAAGATCGAGGTATTGTCAGATTTTAAGCAGTGGACAAAATTGTTAACCTTTTCACCTCTGGTGACATAATTACTTAGATGATTTGCAAATAATGAAATGGGAGATGATACTACAAACAAAGTTTTGAATTATTATCGCTTTAAAATCAATAAGCGAAAAATGATCCAGTCATTCCAGTGGTAAATTTTCAAAAATAGTCTTCTCTTGGTCTGCAAATGGACATTTTCTATGAGAAAATTTAAATTTTCTTGAATTAATTCGAGGGTTAAAGGGTAGAAAACAAGGATAGGCGATCGTGGCTGTTTTCTCTCTGGAACTTGTCCATATCTTTTATATAGAAGCTACATGGGGAAGGGGGTGGGTGGTTTGGAGTGGTGGTTTGGGTGGGGTGGGGGTTCTGCCCCCACCCATACTACATGTTAGTTTCGGGAATTGGTACTATTTTTGTGATTGATGATTGGTTTTACATACTAACCAATGATCAATGATCGATCAAAACATGTTCTCATTTTTACCCATTCTGAAATTTTGAATGCAATAATTATTGCATGTTCATGGATATTTAATCTTAATAATTTAATAAATAATATGGTGATTATTTTGGAACTAATCTGATTTGAAGCTGTTGCTGCCTTAGGCAACAACAGCTTCCAGCCAAATAGGTTTCAAAATATTCAACAGGTTATTGGTATTGTGGTTTTGACATTAGCATATTATTTCAGTGTTTAAGAGGTTAATGTCTTAGACTATGGACTCATATGGAGTAATACTTTGTTATATAGTTGTAAAAATGAAATAAAGATGGTATTGCCAAAAAAAGAATCATCTGGTGCAGTTTTAAATTTTAATATCGTAAATTTAAAAACAATCAAAATCAATTTCTTAAATTATGATCGATCTGTTGGTTGGACATGCAAACCAATCAATCATTGATCAAATCGATTAATTGGAACAACACGACTACATGTATATTTAGATTCCATAACTCATTAAGATAATATAAGTCGTTTTCATTTCCAATGCCAGAATAACACCTTGTTTAAATATTATTATTATTAAAAAACTATGTTTATCTTTGCAGAGGTCGCTATGACGTCAAAATATACCCGACATTCCTACAGCTCCACGGAAAAACATTTGATTACAAGATTCCTTACACAACAGTGCTACGTCTGTTCCTGTTGCCACACAAAGACGGAAGACAAATATTCTTTGTCGTGAGTTTGTAGCGGAGATAATGGTTTATTTATAGAGAATCTGGAACGAGGTCACTTTTCATATCACTATCACGGACCGAGTTGAAAATTATCAATTTGCACGAGTTTTAGCGAGTGCAAAATTGATAATTTTCAACGAGGTTCATAATAGTGATATGAAAAGTGACCGAGTTTGAGATTTTATTTATCATATAAACTGTAATTTTGAAATATTTCCCAATAGTTGCTAATGTGACTTTTATCTGATTTCTCATTGTTGATTTTCGTGAAATCGATACCGCCACTGTGACGCACCATTACATGATAACAGATACTGAATGCGCAGCAAAATATAGTGACAAACACAAAATCTGGCGATGTCAGCTGTTAAATAGTATTTTAACTGGTCATTGAAAATTATAGCCACGAACATCAATCGTTACTTCGTTGCCGTCTGATAAACTGTCAAACGATGACATTTTGCGATGACGTTTCATGAATGACAAATCATAGTAAATAAATCGTAGTAAAACAGTACCGAGTAGTAATCCCTACGCATCACGCTCACATTAATCGATGTTTTAATTGGTCGATTTAAATGGGTCCAGCACCCAACAGCCAATGAAAATACTCCGTTGAATATATGGCACATGTGCTCATATCGAAAAATATGGAACGGGCTAGAAGGCTTGTTATATGATAAATATAGTTAACCCTTTAACACTCATATCAGCCAAAACCGGCTTCTGCTGTGTTCTTGAGAAATGTCACTTTGCAGACCAAAAGAAGACTATTTTCGAAAATTTACTGCTTGAATGACTAGCTCGATAACTGAGCTAGTGATAAATTTTCAAAAATAGTTCTCTTGGTCTGCAGATGGACATTTTCTATGAGAGAATTGAAATTCTGTTGAATAAATTGGAGGGTTAAAGGATTAAGTCTGTCAGTAAATTAAACAAGTTCTCTACATTGATAGGCATCAAGATGTAGTTATTAACCCATTATCATTCATATCAGCCAAAATAGACTGTTGTAGTGGTCTGGAGAAATGTACATTTGCAGACCAAGAGAAGTGAACTGCTGGAATGATTGGCTCGGTAACCGAGCCAAGAGCCGATTGGCTCGGTTAATAAATTTACAAAAACAGTCTTCTTTTGGTCTGAAAATGGACATTTATAGGAAAAATTAAATTTTCTTGAACTAATTTGAATGTTAGAGTTAACCTTACTGCTCATAATTAACAGTTAACTGTAATTGTCAAGATTATTAGAATTGGTGAAATTCTCTGTGAAAGTCCATTTGCAAACCGAGAAAAATATTGTGCAACCGTCGCTCGGTTTTCCAGCCAGTCGAGCCAGTCATTTCTGTGGTTAATCTTAAAAAATAGTACTTTAATTTTGGCATGATGTGCCTAGAATTTGAGAATTCTTTTGAAAAGTACTTGAAAATTGCTTTAATGCGTTGAAAAGCCCTTGAATTTAACATTTCAGTCCAAATTTTTTTCATTTAGTATAAACTTGTCATAAATCATCAGTCAAAATAAAGGAATTGCCTTCTCAGCGCATCTAATATTAAAACCTTGGCATTAGCAGTCTCGGAACTTTTTATGAGTTACGTATATTGTCAGGGCATCCCTGTATTATCAGGGGATTCCATATCCCAGCCGTCTCCCATCATTTACCACCCCATGTCCGGGTTGGTGTCGGGCCCTTGAAAGTTTTGAAATTCCAGTGAATGCAATGATACATTTTGAAAAATAATCTGCCGTGCAAATGGATTTTTCTAAACGGTGTTGCAGCTTTTGTCATTGATATGCTGTTGTTGTTATGTCTTGGTAATTTGTACTCAAGCTGATCAATCGAGAAATCACGATTGTTCTTAAATAATCGATCGTGATGACTCAAAGCAATAAATGCACAAGCTTAATTGATAAATTCTTATTCTATAAGCATTTCCTACGTCCTAGCTCTATCTCTCTCATGTTCGTAGGTGAGCTTAGATCCGCCAATGAAGCAAGGTCAGACACGCTATCATTTCCTGATCATACTGTTCCAGAAGGAAGATGAGATGACGATTGAGCTGAGCCTGTCAGAGTAAGTCTGTCCGTCTGGCCGTGGAAGCATTTCACTTCTGCTCATATTGATCAGGCAAAAACGTCTTCCACATTGGTCTTGAGAAATGTCCATTTGTAGACCAAGAGAAGACTAATTTTGAAAATTTATGACTGATGACTGGCTCAATAACCGAGCCAGCCAATTCAGTGGTAAATTTTCAAAAATAGCCTTCGCTTGGTATGCAAAATGGATATTTTCAATGAGAAAATTTGAATGAAAAAATTTTGAGGCTTAAATGGTTCACCCTGTTCTCTCCCCCTCCCCCCTCATATTGTGTCTTGAAACTGAACCATTTAATTGTCAATCTGACCAAAAGCACCCTCCGCAGTGGCCTTTGGGATTTGTCTATTTGCCGGCTAGAAGCGTACGAATTATGAAAATTAAAAATAATAAGCATTCTGTTGAATATTTTGAAACTAATTTGACTTGGAGCTGTTGCTGTCATAGGCAACATATGTTAGCAAAATCTCTCAGTTAAATTATTTTCAAAATATTCAAAAACTATAATTACCTTGATATGTAGCTTCTAGGAATTCAGGTTTCCAAATGGATTCCAACAAGCGTATAAAGTGGCCTATGACAGCAACATCTCCCATTCAAAGTACATGTAGTTTGATGATATTCAACAGAATCTGTATTAAATTGTAAATTCATCAAAGACATGCAGTTTATGCACTTTCGTGACAGATATAACTCTGTAACCCTCAAATTTGTTAAGAAAATTTAAATTTTCTCATAGAAAATGTTCAATTGCAGACCACCAGAAGACTATTTTTGAAAATTTACCACTGGAATGACTGGCTCGGTTATCGAGCCAGTCATTGCAGTGGTAAATTTAAAAAAATAGTCTTCTTGGTCTGCAAAAGGCCATTTCTCAAGACCACTGCAGAAGCCATTTTTGGCTGATATGAGTGTTAAAGGGTTATTGTTATTTTGATTATGACGTGACCAGATGTTTGAGTGACAGATCAACTCCCTCCATTATATGTTTTAGGAATGAGTTGAATGAGAAGTATGACGGGAAGTTGCAGCCGGAGATGTCGGGTGCGGAGTATGATGTTATCAGTCGTATTTTTAAAGCTGTTCTCAACAGGAAAATCACGGTTCCTGGGAGCTTCGTCAGGTTTGTGGGTTTGTGGTTAAGTGTAGCCAAATGAAACCTCAACAAAGCATTTCTATTGGTTGTTGGATGTCATGTGATTCTCTGACATGTATATATCAGTTAAATGTTCTGCCTTTCTATTATGATATCATCGCAAAGATGCTGGGAGGCTACACAAGTTGAAACACTGTTATGTGTAGCTAGTGAACAATTTTTATGAGGTTGCAGTTTATATAATAAATGTAATCCTAACCCTTGACACTAATATCAGCCAAAAATGGCTTCTACAATGGTCTTGAGAAATGTCCATTTGCAGACCAAAAGAAGACTATTTTAGAAAATTTATCACGGGAATGACTGGCTTGCTAACTGACCCAATCATTCCAATAGTAAATTTTCTAAAATAGTCTTCTCTCTATGAAAAAAAATAAATTTACTTGAACAAATTTGAGGGTTAAAGGCTTAATGGGCAGCCTCTCCAAACTGGTCTTTTCAGTGGTCCCGAGAAATATATACATGTATTTGCAGACCAAGAGAACAACATTTTTGAAATATTTACCACTGGAATGACTGGCAACGTTACTGAGCCAGTTATTCCAGTGGTAGATGTTAAAAACTAGTCTTCTCTCAGCCTGCAAATAAACATGTAATATAGAAAAATGTCAATTTTTATAGGCATCATCAGCTCCAAGTCAAATTATTTTCAAAATATTCAACAGAAAGTTCCCCGTGTCTCTTCTAGCTGTAATGGTTAAAGGGCTAAAAACTATCACCGTTGAAATTTTGTATCCTGTTATCGTTTATTAACCCTTTATGGGTCAAGCCGGCCAAAACCAGCCTCTGTAGTGGTCTTGGGCAATGTCCATTTGTAGGCCACCACTGTTATGCCTGGCTCGCAGGGCGAGCCAGTCATTCCTGTGGTAAATTTTCAAAAATAGTTGGCCGGCAAATGGACATCCAATAAGCAAATATTTAGATTTTCTTAACCAAATTTGACCATTAAAGGGTTAACGGACTAACACGACTACTTCAACTTTAAACTGAATAAAATGTAATTATTTCTTTTCAGTAATAAACAGCACCAGTGCATCAATTGTTCATATAAAGCCGCGACTGGGCTTCTGTATCCGCTAGAGCGTGGCTTCATCTTTGTTCATAAGCCACCAGTACACATCAGATTCGACGAAGTCGCGTCGGTGAACTTTGCTCGAAGCGCTGGCAGTTCCCGATCATTCGACTTTGACATTGCTACTAAAACTGGCGCAACATACACATTTAATAGCATAGAAAAGTAAGTGCTTAAATTATCATAATAAGGCAAATTACATGCTCGAGGCTGCCAGATGATGGTGGTTCTTTAAGACACGTGGTTCTTTAAGACAGGTGGCTGATAGAAAGAGCCACAAAGATTTGACTCCAAAAGTTATCAGACCAAAGAAAGTCTTGTGTTAATGCTAAATACTATTAGTTTTGTTTTGGCACAAAAATACCCAAAAAATTAAGCATGGAACGCAGAATTCATACTTCTGAGTCCATGGTACCCTGCAAGAACTGCAGGAGCATGCCAGACTTCGGTTTGAGATCGCCAAATCCCAGCATTGGACCCCAGATTTCAGGGATCCCAAGGGAAACCTAGCCTCAACCTAATATTTAGATGCCATGGGAATCGCTGTCCTTGGATTAAATCTTTAATTATCAAGCCGGCCAAAACTGGTCATTGCATTGGTCTTGCGGAAATGTGCATTTGGAGAGAATTTACCACTGGAATGACTGGCGAGATAACTGAGCCCATCTTTCCAGTGGTAAATCTAAAAAAATATTCTTTTCTTTTCCATGGCAAATGGGCATTTTTTATGAAGAAATTTACATATTCTGGAATAAATTTGATGATTAACCATCTGCTATGGTCTTGTGGAATGCTCATTTACAGGCCAAGAGAATACAATTTTTTGAAAATTTACCACTGGAATGACTGGCTCGGTAACCGAGCCAGTCATTCCAGTGATAAATTTTCTAAAAAATGTATTCTCTTGATCTGTAAATGGACATTCAATAGGCAGATATTAAGATTTCCTTGACCAAATTTGACCATTAAAGGGTAAAGAGTTAATATGTGACACTGTTTGTGTTACAGAGATGAGTACGGCAAGCTGTATGACTTCATCACGATGAAGAAACTGCGAGTTAAGAATATTGGAAACAAAAAGGTATGTGTGGGTGAAGAATGTATTCTGTTGTCAATTTCCTTGGAAGGTGATTTCTCCAGAGTTGATTACGAAACATGATGAAAATGTTGTTTCAGCGATGGAACCTTTAGAATCCAGTATCGCATGTTGCCGTACTCTACTTAATAACATTTAACCATTTAACACTCATATCAGCCAAAAATGGCTTCTGCAGTGGTCTTGAGAAATGTCGGTTTGCAGACCAAGAGAAAGCTTTTTTAATTTACCACTGGAATGACTGGCTTGGTAACAGAGCCAGTTATTCCACTGGTAAATCTTTAAAAAAAATAGGCCTGATTTCCTGGTCTACAAATGGGCATTTAATGCTAAGCTGTTGAGTATGTAGGTTTAGGTTTTAGCCAGGTGGGTGACAAGCCCGGTGGGCCTCTGGTTTCCGACTTTCAGGGGAAAATGGGACGAAAGTTGATAATTTCACAGGCAAGGGGAGTTCATGCGGTACAGCTCATAAGTTTAAAACATGTTTCCATAGCAAAAACAGAAACAATTTGGCACAGGATGTACAGGTAAGAAGTGTTCTGTGGAATATGTTGGTGTTAATTTGATTGGACGCTATTGCTGCTTAATCAAATCAAGTCCAAAATATTCAACAGTACGTTTCATTTCGGTTTGAAACTATGTTAAATTATTTCAGAGTTGTCCTGTGTTTGGCTTTGAGTAACTGACACTTAGACTCATTTTTTATATTTTTTTAAAGTGAAATGACTGAAATTTAAGATGATGCGACTTAAAATACCATTAGTACATTTACGTGTAGAATGACTGGTGTAACCCTCAAAGTTTTCAAGAATGTCTCAATTTTCTTATTGAAAATATCCATTTGCAGACCAAGAGGTGATTATTATTCCCCTGCCGGTAAAACCGGGGGGTCTAGGTTTGCGCTCTGTAAGTCGCAGTTGGTTTTCGGCACTTTCTTTGCGGTCCTTCAAGTTATTCAACTGAGAATTGGTGCTTTGCTTTGTTATGAGAAGTTAAGACCAAGTTTGAGTTTCAGGTGTTTGCGTCAATTCTTTATGGAGTTATGTCCCCTTTCGACTTATGAAATACAGATATATCAGCTTTCAAGACTTTTTCGTTCTCCTTCACCATATATAACTGAAACTTGGTATATTGCTTTGTTATGAGAAGTTACCGATCAAGTTTGAGTTTCAGCTGCTTCTGTCAAATTTTAATGGGAGTGCTTGACTCAATCTCTAAAGATTTATATCACCAGGTAGGGGGCATGTACTTACAGAATGCTTGTTTTTTAAAATGTAGCACTGGAATGACTGGCTCGATAACCGAGACAGTCATTCTAGTCATAAATTTTCAAAACTGATCTTTGTCTATAATTGGATATTTTTTATGTGAAAAGCAAAATTTCTTTAAAGCTAGGGTTAATGGGAGTACTTGTGCAATTTATCTCCTTTCTTTTAGTCAGCACAAAATTATGATGAAGGAATGGATGACAGCGGAGACGAAGGTGCTCACGATGCTTATATGGAGAGGATGAAAGCGGAGGGACAAACACGGCAAGTGGGTGATGAAGATGACGATAGTGACACCTCAGGTAATCTCAGTTAAAGAGTGATGCGATCTGTCACAAGTATATGACGTCATGATCAATTATGTCCCATAAATAAGCCGACGTAATCATTATGGCATTTTCTAACTCCGCTACGAAGCAGAAAAAGTCTGACAAGTGTATGAATTGTATGCCTGATAAATTTACAAATTAATAAACATTCTATTGAATATTTTGAAACTAATTTGACTGGGAGCCCCCAATCAAATCAAATCAATCAGATTAGTTTCAAGATATTCAACAGCTTACCTGTATTGTTACCGTGCTATTGGGATTCTTGGAATTCAGGCTTCAAAGTATATAAATTGACCCCAGCATGTGCAAAATGTGGGCGGAGATTAGCTAGAAATGGATCTGTCTATTACGGATGTGTTTGTATTAACATGTCAAAAGGTAAAATGATTTTAGTTGTGACTGATAAATAAATTGTGCAACTATTTAACACTTTTAATGCAATATCCTGCTGTATCAGTGCTAAGTGCTGTAGGTTGTAGTTAACCACTTAACACTCGAAATTTACTCAAGAAATTTTAATTTTCTCATAGAAAATGTCCATTTGCAGACCAGAAGACTATTTTTTAATATTTACCACTGAAATGACTGGCTCGATAACCGAGCCAGTCATTTCAGTGGTAAATTTGCAAAAATAGTCTTCTCTTGGTCTGCAAATGGACATTTCTCAAGACCACTGCAGAAGCCATTTTTTGCTGGTATAAGTGTTAAAATGTTAATAAAGGTATCCATTTCTAGCCACTCGCCGTCAATTGCTAGCTTTCACATTCACTTTCGTGATATGTATTTTCGACTTTGTAACAGATTTATGTTATTTGGATTGTCACGTCAGGTAACTATTGACCTATTAGATTATGACGTCAGGTACTTGAATGACAGATTAGAATCCTCCATTGTAACAGGATTCAAAGTGTAGCCCTTGTTTACATTCTTTGTTATGATTTGTCAAGGAAATTGAAATTTATAAATGTTATTTTGAGCGCCAAGAGATATTTGAAAATTTACCCCTAGAATGATTGCCTTGGTTACCAGTGGTAAATTTTCAAAAATAGTCTTCTCATGGCCTTTAACCGGCCATTCCTCGAGACTATGCAGAGGCTGGGTTTAGCAGCATTTGACTCAGAGATGAACATTTTCAGGTTTTTGCCGGAATTCAGGTTTTTAGAAAAACATTTCAGGCTAATACTACATGGTTAAAAGTGTGTTCAAGTAGGATTTTGGCTACTATGTCATGTACATGTATAAAATAATTTTTCAGTTTTTTAATGTTTTCCCGCTTTCATCTCTGTCTACTCCTGAATCAATGAGTCAATTTCAACCAAACTGTATTTAAAGCCCCTTATGATGGTACATTTTGAACTTTTGAACATACAGCTTTGATTTTCGAAAAATAGTACAAATCAGAAATAAGTTAACATGTTTCCAAAACAAAATAAAACATACTGTTAAATATTTTGAACATAATTGGACTGGAAGACATTGCTGCCTAAGGCAGCAATGTCTTCCAATCCAATTATGTTCAAAATATTCAACAGAGCATTTCTTACATCATGTTCAAAATTGTATTAAGATGTTTCTGTTATTGTTTTGGAAACACGTTAACTGATTTATGAGCTCTACTGTATGCGCTCCTAAGAGAGTGATAAATTTTAATAATCCTGTCTTTTTCCAAATAATGCTGTTTCAGATAAGAAAACACAAACCCTTGGAACTCTTAAATTATCTAATATACACTGAACCAAAAAAGTTTAGCAACGCTGAGAATATTACTGTATAAATGTTATTTAACAAAAACAATAAATTGATTCAAATATATTATTTAATTGATAGGTCTCTTGTTACTGTAATGTTAGCATCACGTTTTTAACACGGCATCATTCAACGGAAGGGTCCATTAAAAATAATGACACTGAGCTGTCAATACCGGTTGTGAATTCCGCGCGCATTAACCACCGCCGTACATAGCTTTCTCATGCTTTGAATTAAGCACCTGATGTCACGAAGAGGAATCGCATCCCATTCCTGGAGCAGTGCAGCTTCCAGCTCCCGCATGTTGTGAAGATGTGGATGGTTCTCATGTACCATACGGCCAAGGCTGTCCCACTCGTGTTCGATAGGAGACAGGTCCGGTGATCGCGCTGGCCAGTCCAACACCGGAACGTTGTTAGTCTCAAGGAAATCACTGGTGACCCTAGCTGAATGAGGACGGGCATTGTCTTGCTGGAACATAGTCTGCATGATGCTGCATAAAAGGGATGACAACAGGGGCGACAACTTCTTCACAGTAACGTTGAGCCGTTAAATTTCCACGAATCTCAATAGGATCTGTTTTGCCATTTTCATGGATTCCAGCCCACTCCATGACACTGCCGCCACCGAATCATCACTGAACAAAACGTGGCTCCATTGTTGAGCACGCCATCGCTGATGAGTTCTTGCCCATGCAAACCGATTCTTGATGTGACGCTCTGTAAGCAGAACAGCAACAAGTGGACGATGGGCATGCAGTCCAGCATCATGGAGTCTGTTTCGCACAGTTTGTGCATGCACTGTAGTGCCGGTAGCAGTGTGAAAATTACGGGACCGCCGCGGCGCAGTCTCAAACCTGTGACGTCGTGATGGTGTCACTAAGTAGCGTTCTTCTCATGGTGTTGTTGCTCTCGGTCTGCCAGATCGTGGTCTGTCATTAACATGTCCAGTTTCCTGCTCACATTGGCGGAGACGGGAAATGGTTGAGGCATGAACATTAAAATGTCGAGCAGCAGTGCGAGCGCTCTGCCCAGCAGCGAGTCTTCCCATTGCTTCATGGCGCTGATTTTCGGGTAGCCCTGGGCGGTGGCCCATGTTCGGTAGGGTAAACTTTTAAGCGTTTTCTGTTAACGTTCGTTATCTGCTTTTGCAATATGGTGAATTTTTGCCTTAGCTACCCGCCAATGTGGGGCAGTGCATGAAAAATGCATTTTCACATGCAGTAAGCGTGCGGCCGAGAAATTCAAGAAATGATTTGCATAGTTTTAATACAACAAACCAAACTTCACTGTTGCTAAACTTTTTTGGCTCAGTATATATATATATATATATATATATATCATAACTTTTTTAAAATTTAAGATGAATCATTCAATCCTGATAAACAAAGTGCTAGCGATGTCGCTGAAGAGTATGACAGCAATCCGCCAACCACGGATAGCGACGATTCTGATTATTCGGTTGATTCCGGCTCGGCTGCTGGTGTGTCTGGTGAAGAGTCCGTAGAAACAAAATCTGAGGAGGAGAGACGGAAAGAGAGGAAACAAAGGGAGAAAGAAAGACGGAAAGATAGACCTAAATCTGCTAAAACTGTGGTATGTGCGTGCGTGCGTGCGTGCGTGTGTGTGTGTGTTATATGTAAGTTATATGTAAGAGAAGTTATGGTTAGCTTGCACGATTACGTGATTAAATCGAAAATCGACATTTTGCTTAGTAACTGTATGTCCATTTGCAGAGCAAGAGAATACTATTTTTGAAAATGTATCACTGGAATGACTGGTTCTTTGCCCTGCAAATGAACTTTTCTATACACCATTGCAACCTTCGTCATTGATATTCTTTTTTTGTTATGTCTTGGTAATTTGTACTCGAGTTGATTAATCGAGTAATCATGATTATTCTTAAATAATCGATCGTGATCACTCAAAGCAATAATCGCACACGCCTATTCTACCGTACGGTTCAGTTTAACTGTCTGACTGATACAAGCCACAAAATAATAATTTCAAGGTACAGTAACTATGGCAATTTTGGTTATTTTGAAAACAATTTGACTGTTTTCAAGATATTCAGCAGGTGAAAAGTTATGTCCCCTGGGAAATGTCTGCAGAAATTCAGCGGTCAGAATGGTCCCAGAAATTAAAATTTAAAAAAATTTTGCTTAACCTTTTAACACTGGAATTTGTTCAAGAAAATGTTAATTTACTCAGAAAATGTCCATTTGCAGACCAAGAGAAGGCTATTTTTGAAAATTTACCACTGGAATGGCTGGCTCGGTTATCGAGCCAGTCATTCCAGTGGTAAATTTTCAAAAATAGCCTCTTGGTCTGCAAATGGACATTTCTTAATACCACTGCAGAAGCTATTTTTGGCTGATGAGTGTTAAAGGGTTAAGTGAGTATTCATTTGTAGGTCAAGAGAAGACTACTCTTGGTAAATTTACCACGAAAACGGCTACATGTAGGTCAGTTACGGGCAGAGTCTACCGGTCACTAACTATCTTTACTGGCTACTGGCTCATCTGAATTAATCCAGAATCCCAATCCATTATAGTGTGAGCGAAATGCTTACAAGATGTGTTCATTTTGAAAACTGTGTTTTTGAAAGTTGGTGACAGCAGCAAATTCTTTCAAAATAAACATCAGTTGTTATTGTATTTAAAAGATTAATTGTCAAACCAGCCTATAATAGCGTCTGCAATTGTTTTTAGAAATGTCCGTTTGCAGGCTAAGAGAACAGTATTTTTGAAAATTTACCACAGGAATGACTGGCTCAATTTTCTCATCCAAAATAACCTCCCTTTGGCCTGCATATGAACACTCACTAGGTAAAATCTTTGATTAATAATGGCCATTAGAAGATAAATTTCAAAATATGGTTTCATAATTTTCATTCTAACATACACTACAGCTAAGAAATAAGTTTAAATGTTTCCAAAACAAAAACAGGAACATGTTAGTTAGTACTAATTTTGAAAACAATGTAAGAAATTTTCTGTTGAATATTTTGAACATAATTGGATTGGAAGGTCAAAATATTCAACAGAACATTTTCTTTTATTTCTGAGATTTACTGTATGTGCATGTATTAATGGACCTCTGAAGTTATGCCCCGCCGACCTCTAGTGAAGCTCCACCCACACCATGCTTGTGTTGGGATCGATCGATCCCATGAAGACCCTGATTATCAATTTCCAGAAAACTACAGGTAACCTGTTGAATATTTTGAAACTAAATTGTCTGGATGCTGTTGCTGCCTATGGCAGAAACAGCGTCCAGTCAAATTAGTTTCAAAATATTCAACAGCATGTTTATTAAGTAGTAAATACATACAATTCGTACAGCAACACTTAGTCCGTCACAAGCGTTCTTGATGAAGGATAAAGTGGAATGGTCAATTGGGTCGTTGTAATTAGATTTTTATAATCCCGCACAAAGTGTGTTCGTATTATGTGATGGTGTCCGTCCATCCGTTTGGAGTCTGGGACATATCTCGGAAGGTTTTTACCATACACTCGCAATTTATTTTTCAGCTAATAGATATGGTTTATTTCTTTTTCAGCTAATAGATATGGGTTAGACGACGTGTCATGATTTTCTTTCGACAAAATCTAGATATTCGCCAGATTTATCTCTCTTGATAGATTACAATTGGTCAAAATTTTCATGTCCATAAGATATCTCGGAAAGTATTTAACATACGCTCGCAATTTCTTTTTCAGCGATTATGGATAGTTAAAGTGTCATGATTTGGTTTCGGCAAGATGAGTCAATATTGCCCAGATTTATATCCCTTGAAAGACAAATTTTTTTTTAAATCGAGCCATCTCTCGGAGAAATTTTCATTCAAGTACTGTACTTAAAATGGCTTTCTTGCGGTTGTGTATTGAGTTTAACTAAAAATGTTGTGTATACATCTATTTTCGCAGTCTGAAGGTGGTAAACCTCGCAACCGCAAGTCGAAAAACAAAGATCCAAATATGCCCAAGAGACCACAATCAGTGTATATGATCTGGCTGAACGATGTGCGCGAGAAGATCAAGGAAGATAACCCGAACTTCACTATCATCGATATATCAAAGAAAGGCGGTGAATTGTGGCGAGAACTGAAAGATAAGTCTGTAAGTACATTGTGTATACGTAATTAGACATTTTAACCCTTTAACAATCATATCAGCCAAAAACGGCTTCTGTAGTGGTCTTGAGAAATGTCCATTTGCAGGTCAAAAGAAGACTATTTTTTAACATTTAGCACTGGAATGACTGGCTCGATAATCAAGGCAGTCATTCGAGGGGTAAATTTTCAAAAATAGTCTTGCAAATGGACATTTTCTATGAGAAGATTGAAATTTTCATGAATAAATTTAAGGGTTAAAGGCTTAAACGAGTTTATTTATTAACTCTATATTAATTCTTTGCTATTTAATAAATATTCTGCTGGATATTTTGAAACTAATTTGACTGGCCGGTTTTGCTGCCATAGGCAGCAACAACACCCAGTCAAATTAGTTACAAAATATTCAACAGCTTCTCTGTATAGTTTTCAGGAAATTGATAGTTAGGGCATTCGGGGATCGATCAATCCCAACACGGCGAGGTGTGGGTGGAGCTTAGCTAGAGATGGGCGGGGCATAGCTAAAAATGTAAAGGGCCCATTGTCCAACTGCTTTGGCGACAATCTTGACTAACCTTGTCTTCATGAAAACGACTTCTCCATAACTCCTGAACAGATGGGACGGAAATTTGGAGTATATGTTTAGGCACCAAGGCCCATTAATGTTTGTTTGAAAGGGAAATTGATACGTAAAAAAACATGGCCACCGTGGACCAATCAAATTGTAGCATGTTTGGTGGACACATGGGAATTTTTTGTTTGATGGATTTTAAAGCCGAAACTGGTGTTAGATAAGTTTTTGCCTATGTTGATTTCAAATTTGCTACTTTCGAAATTGTCGGATAAATGGTTTGGTGGCCATCTTGGGTCATTTTCCCACCAAAAACCCCCATTCTAAAGCAATAGGAAATTTAAAATATCTTCTCGAGAACCACTCGGCCGTTTCTTATGGCATAGAGATCCAAGTTATTCAAACGAGGCAGATTGGCCAATTTGGCTGGTCATGCCGGTAGCCATCTTGGATTTTGGCCGATTTTTAGAAACGGCTTCAAAAATCTTCTCCGAAATGGCTTGGGATATCGATTCAGAACTCATGAATCATCATCTAGTGCAACAGCTGAACCAAGCTTGTTGGACAGAACTTGATTGACCTACTGCTTTGGATGACCTAGTTTTAAAAAAAAATGACAGCGGATCGGGCGGAAAATTGAGAGATATGGTTAGGCATTTAGGGATTTTTAAGTTTGTTCAAGGGAAATTGAATGTCAAAAAAACATGGCCATCATGTGACCATGGACCAATCAAAATGTAGTGTGTATGGCAACGATATTAGATTTTCTTGATGGATTGTGAAGCCGAAATTAGTTTTGTTAAGATAAAAACCTTAAAAAACCCAATTTGCACCTCAAAATTCATCGAATAAAAAAAATTCAATATGGCCACCAAATACACAACATTTTGATTGGTATGCTAATTTCAAATGTGCCACTTTAAAAACAGTTGGATAAACGGGTTCCCAGTTTTTTATTATCCAAAAACTCAGTAAAGCAATGGGAAATTTAAAATGTCTTGAACCACTGGCCCGATTTTAACCAAATTTGATAGGAAGCATTCTTGTTGCAATCAGGGATTCTCATAAGGGTCATTTTAGTGGTAGATATATGTACTTCCCAAAATCCACCTTGGGACCCCCAAAAGTAGTGGTAGTTGGTCCTATGGGACCCCTGAAAATCTTGTATGATTATTACATATTAATTGTTATTTATGGAAATAAATTTAGTTTATGCTGACAAACAGGTGGCAGGTACTATTTTGTCTTAAGTTGATCATACATGTACGAGAGGATTCGGGTGCTTACACGAGCATTACTCGTATACCTATCCCGTTCCTTGTTTGCCTAGTGCTCAGTCGCCACTACATGTTCTAGAACTCTGATCAATTATTATTTTAAAATTATTATCTAAGTTTCAATCATTTTGTATATTAGTATGGAATTTTGCCTTATTGTGTGTTATGTGCGTCATTGATATATCCGTTATTATGCAATGTTAATGCCCATCATCAAATAACATAGTTTTGTTAAACTTAGAAACGTTTATGCCAAGTGTAAAAAAATGGCGGCTTGTCCGTCCCGTGGACATAGAGCTACAAGAACTCTGTTTGATATGTCAAACCCATCAAATTGGATAGTTGAAATGTTAGTAGACCAATTACTGGAGATTGGAATTTGCGTTTCTGCATCACTGCCAAAATCCATGCTCGAATCTATTTATTTTCATAATGTCGGCTATATAGGACATGACAATATGTGTAGGATGAGAGCGAATCATAGCCCGCGAGGAAGAAGAATTCCGCTCCCTACGGCTACAGCCACGCAGAGCTCATCATCAGCAAAGCAGTCTGCACGACAGTCTGTTGACGCGCCGGGAGACCTTCATAGCATTGAGAGCTATGATCAACAATCGAGTCCGGATCTGGACCTGAGTACTCGGTACTTTCGTGATACTGTAACCGGGTCCAATGCGGGTACGGCCGTATCACAGACACCGCGTATGAATATGGCAGGTCAAAGTAACTAACTTTTCTCCTAACAGTAACTCGGAAACCAATGACGTGATTAAAACTATGCTAACAACAATGAACACTATGCAACAGGCCATGATTGGTTTGCAAACCACTGTGAATACACTTGTTACCAAGGAATCAACCAGAGAGAATACCCTGCATTCAGCATTTGCAGCAATGAAGGAAGGGCGTGCACCAGTCACGTCTACATGGAACAGTGATGTTTCTGCTGACAAAGACATTTTGACAACCAGCTGTTACAATATGAATTTGAGCCATAACAGAACTCTGACAGGTGGGTACCAATTGCCAATATCTCAATATGGTGTCCCCTCCGAGAGTATACCTCATGTTGACATTGTATTGGACAATCCTAAGAAGAAGATATGGGAGGGGAAAGATATAAATCTCGCATCACTCCTCACTCCACAATTAGAACAATCAAAGGATGACAATGACTAGACTGGATAGATCGCGGTCAATAAGCGAGTTCATAACTGCCTTCGGGAAGTACAGGAGGATTATGGGACAAGAATTTCCAGAGAGACAACATGAACTAGATATCTATGAAGCAACCATTATAGAAATATCAAACACATATGAAATAAGTTTTATTCATATCATCGCCAATTTTCAAGCAGAGCTAATGATATGACCTTCCGGCTCCTGCGACGAACATACGTATGTAGAACCACACCAAGGGGATGCTACTCTTAGACTATCAACTCGGTGTAACTAACCGACTTGATGACCGCAGGAGCCGGAGGATGTAATCTGGAAATGAGTTACTCATTTCCAGATAACATCCTCCGTCTCCTGCGGTCATCCAGTCAGTTAGTTACACCGAGTTGATAGTCTGTTTCATTATCCGGCTCCTGTAGTTTTCAAGTGCTAGAGCATGTATCCACGCTTATGACCATGCTACATATCAAAATACTACTGCTCACAGGGAACGCGGTCAGGTTGTTTTCTGGCTTATAATTCTCAGTGTCATGCAATAATGCCACAGAAGTAGTGACTATCATGACATTGAGAATTATAAGAGAGAAAACTTGCCAGCTAAATTTGCCCCTTATTTCCAAAGATTTGTAATATGTAATATAGTTGTTTTTTATTTTTTCGTATATGAAATTATATATACAACTTCTGTCTTGCCTTTGTTTGTTCAGCATAAATTAGTTGTGTACAATCATGTATGTTTTTGCACAAAAATACCCATACAATCTAGCTTGGTACACCCATAGTTCATAGTCCATAGTACCTTCTAATATTAGCATGGATGAGAAAAGAGGCATTGGAACCCTAGATTTTCAGTTTGGTGCCCCTGAATTTCAGGTTGGGACCCCCACATTTCAGGATGTGGGGTCCCTGGGACCTCCAAAATTTAAATACCATGAGAAACACTGGTTGCAATTCTGGCCACAATCTTGCGGTCCTACATATACACGATGATGGTCTTTCTAGTTGAAATGCCTTTGTTCCAAGTGAACAGAATCGATGTTTGGCAGATTTGAGGGTCAAGCTAAAGGTGTATTTTAACTGGCTAAAAATGGCTTCTGCTGTTGTCATGGAAAATGTCCGTTTACAGACTAAGATAAAAATATCTGTGCATGTAAATGAGGATCTTTTTGATAAAATTAAAATTTTTGTGACAAATTTGAGTTTTAAATTGTTTAAAAGCGAGATTAAAATTTCAAAAATAGACTTCTTTTGGGCTGCAAATGAGCATTCACTTCAAGGAAAAATTTTATTACTCAGCAAAATTTCACCATTAACTAGTTAAACTATATTTACATGTAACCCTTTAAGCGGCAAATTTAGTTAAGAAATAAAAATATTTTGCTTATTGAATGTCAATTTGCAGGCCAAATTTTGTAAAGAAAATATTAATTTTCTCATTTAAAATGTCCATTTGACCAAGAGATGATATTTTTAAAACATATACTCCTGGAATAGCTGGTTCGAGCCCGGTAACCAAGTCAGTCATTCCAGTAGTAAATTATCAAAAATATCTGTTGGTCTGCACATAGACATTAACTGTTACCACTCTGATGTCAACATTCTATCGTTTAATTTTGCAAAGAAACTGGTGTACATTTTTTTGCTGCACGATGTCAGTGCCAGCAAATTTGCTTTAAAATGAACACCGGTTCATCTTTTAATTTAATTTTGTAAATTAAAAATTTTGACATCAAAGTGGTACGAGTTAAATGGTAAATGTACAATGTAAGCCACGGTGATTGTTCTGTATCCTTCTTCAATAGAAATGGGAGAAGTTAGCGGAGAAGGCAAAAGAGGACTATGTGGTTGCCATGGCGAAATATAAGGAAGAGAATCCTGACGCTGAGAAAGTGTAAGTTTCCATGTGACTGAATTCTTGAGCAGGCCTCGAAAATTAGAAAAATATTTTTTTGCCCTAAGGGGGCACGTATGCCATTTAAATTAGGTTGCCCGAGACTACTTCCAGGTTGCCCCATTTCTGCAAATTCTGAGGAAAATATGTATTGTTGTTAAGCATACGGATTATAGAATCCTTGCACATGTAAATACAAACTTGACCATTATAGTAACCCTTTGTCCCTGACATGAGGCAAAAATGGCTTTTCTAGTGGTCTTCAGAAATGTCCATTTGCGGACCAAGAGATTATTTTTGAAAATATACCACTGGAATGCCTGGCTTGATAACCGAGCCAGTCATTCCAGTGGTAAATTTTCCAAACAGTCTTCTCTTGGTTTTCTATGAAAAAAATGAAATTTTTCTTGAACAAGTTTGAGAGTGAAAGGGTTAAGAATAAGTACTCACCATGAGTACATATACAGGCCCTGAAAATAACAAATTATCTAGGTTGTCCCGCGGGGCAAACAATGTGTTAAAATTTGGTTACCCTGCAGTAAAAAGCTGTTACCCCGGACAGTACACATGATAAATATGGTACCTTGTTTCCGAAACAAAACAAAAAACTAGAATTTTGAAGAACGATTTAAGAAATGGCTTCCAATCCAATGGAACAATCCAGTTTTATCTATGCCCTGTCCGTATCTAGCTAAGCCCAACCCACCCCTCACTCGTGTTGGATCGATCGATCCCTGAACTCAATGACTATCAATTTCCAGAAAATTATAAGGTAAGCTGTTGAATATTTTGAAACTAATTTGACTTGTTGCTGCATATTCAACCACACGTTTATTAAATAAGAGACGTACAAATCATACAACACTGCTTAGTCCATTATCAATTAAGCGGTCATGACGAACTTAGCTACATCATTTGTGATGTAATTTATTATGACATCATCCTACACGTCATGTAGTTGATTATGACATCATATGATTGATGGATAAGCTGGAGTCCTCCAATCCAATTATGTTCAAATTATTTTGCAGTACTACCTTTTAGTTTATTTTTGAAACATTGGAAGTTATTTAACTTTACTTTGTATGTTCATTTAGCCCTTTAACACTTAAATTTGTTGAAGAAAATTTCAATTTTCTCACATAAAATGTCAATTTGCAGACCAAGAGAAGACTATTTTTGAAAATTTACCGCTGGAATGACTGGTTCGGTTATCGAGCCAGTCATTCCAGTGGTAAATTTTCAAAAATATTCTACGAGAGAATTTTAGTGAATTTTTAATTTTTCAAGAGACAACTCAGGAAAATACAAATGAATTTCTTCAAAATGGAATCATAGCACTACTTTTTCAAGTAATATATTCAGTGACAAAGGAATTGACAGCATAGGTTCGAAATTCTTTTAGGATCTGGCACGTAAAAGACAATTTTGATGAATTAATTATTTTAGGAGAGATAACGACCACAGACACCCCCACCCACCTCTAGAGTTGGGTTTGGTCTGTCATATTATTATCTCTTTCCCCCACCCCCCCCCCCACCCCCCCCCTCCCCCAATTGTCTTGTTCATTCCAGATCTTGAAGAATTTTGAACCCATTCTCTGAATTCCTTTGTCACTGAATATATTACTTGAAGAAGCAGTGCTATGATTACATTTCGAAGAAGTTATCTCCCTTGAAAAAATTCTCTTATCCAGGCATAATAGTTGAATGGAATTGAACCTGCACTTACAAATCTATCTTTCTTTCAGGCGAGATGCAGTGTCAGGATTTCATTTTTCTTGATGTATGTTTATCTGAAATGTTTGGATCTAGCGGGGAGGGAGGGAGTACATGTAAATCTTACATTCCGAAAGCAACTATAAACTGAGCATGCTCATATAATAATTGTTAGGGCCCAGCACCTTCTGGTGCGGAAGCCGTATGATAATCACCACATCTGTCTGTCCATCCACAGTATCTCTTAAACAGCATATCATACAGAATCGCTTAACATAATTTAATGAAACTTAGCAGATGGATTCTTTATGATTGGTATATGTGCCTTCTTAAGGATTCACATTTGTAGGTCCAATATTTTGGGTGAAAAAGGGCTTTTTAATACAAAAACTCACAATTTTTGTCAATTTTCTCGTAAACACCATATCATATAGAATCACTTAAAATAATTTAATGAAACTTGGCATATGCCTCAGTTATGATCCACAGATGTGTCTTTTGAAGGATTCACCTTTATAGGTCCAAGACTTTGGGTGAAAATAGTTTTTTTAATGCAAAAACTCACGATTTTTGTCAATATTCTCGTAAAAGGCATATCAGACGACATCGCTTAAAATAATTTAATGAAACTTTGCAGGTGGCTTCTTTAAGATGGGTAGATGTTCCTTTTGAAGGAGTCACCTTCATAGATCCAAAATTCTGGGTGAAAATCGGCTTTATAATGCCAAAACTAAAGAATTTTATCAATGTTCTCGTAAACAGCATAACATACAGAATCGCTTAAAATAATTCAATGAAGGTTAGCAGGTAGCTTCTTGATGATGGGTAGAGGTGCCTTTTGGAGGATTCACCTTTATAGGTCCAAGATTTTCGGTGAAAGGACCAATGGTCGAGTACATGTATTTATCAGTCGAGCGCAACATTTTTATTTAAATTTTTTAGCGGGTTATAATTTGGTGGGGTATTATGTAATGGCGCCATCCGTCCGGGCGGGCGTACAGACGTCAGAGTGGTTTCCGGATGATAACTCCATTAGCATTGTCGGATCGCATTGAAACATCATAGGGTGGTTGGACTAGGTCTTGGGAAGAAACCTATCAAAATCGACGATGTTCCAAAATCCAAGATCCGGCTGCCATCTTGAAAATTGGTTTCCGGATGATAACTCCGTTACCATTTGCCGGATCGCATTGAAACTTCATAGCGTGGTTGGACTACCTCTGGGGAGGAAACCTATCGAAATCGACGATGGTCCGAAATCCAAAATGGCAGCCAGCCACCGGCATCCATCTTGAAAATTGGTTTCCGGATGATAACTCTGTTACCGTTTATCGCATCGCCTTGAAACTTCATAGAGTGCTTGGACTAGGTCTGGGGAAGAAACCTATCCAAATTGCTGGTGATCCGAAATCCAAGATGGCCACCAGCCACAGGCGGCCATCTTGAAAATTGGTTTCTGGATGATAACTCTGTTACCGTTTATCGGATCACTTTGAAACTTTATAGAGTGGTTGAACTAGGTCTGAGGAAGAAAGCTATCGAATTCGACAATGATCCAAAATCCAAGATGGCGGCCATCTTGAAAATTGGTTTCCAGATGATAACTCCGTTATCGGTTATCAGATCGCTATGAAACTTCATAGGGTGGTTCGACTACCTGTGGTGAAGATACCTATCTAGATTGACAATGATCCGAAATCCAAGATGGCTGCCATCCACCGGTGGCCATCTTGAAAATCAGTTTCCAGATGATAACTCTGTTACCGTTTATCGGATCGCTTTGAAACTTCATAGTGTGGTTGGACTAGGTGTGAGGAAGAAAATTATCGAAATCAACACTGTTCCGAAAGTTGGTTCCTGGATGATATCTCTGTTACCATTTATCGGATCACTTCCTAGGGTCGTTGGAATATGTCTGGTGAAGAAACCTATCGATATTTACGATAATCCAAAATCCAATATGGCCGCCAGTCAGCGGCAGCCATCTTGAAAATTGGTTTCCGGACGATACCTCCTTGACCGCTTAGCGGATCGCTTTGACACTTCATACGGATTACTGGTCTGATGGAAATAAATATTTTCTGAAAGCTGTCATTCATTAGTTTGTGGACCTCTTGTTGGATTAGTAATTGTAGATGTGTTTGACCGGCGGAAGATAGTCATTAGTCAACTATAGTAAACCACCATTCGCACGTTGAACGTCGCTGGATTCCGTCGTTACATCTTTACCAGATCTATCGTCAAGTAAATTTCTTTAAATTACAGCTCAAATGTCATAATTTTACCCGCCCCAGCAGCAACGCAGATATGAATGTGTGTTTCTCATGGCATATGCCTTTATTTAATGATTTAATCAATATAGTATCTCCTGAGTATTTGTGTAACAAACACGACCGACAGGGGTCGTTACATTATCTTTGACAATTCCTAGTCCCAGTTTTCGTGATGTGTCACGTTAGTCCGGTTTATACTTTTGGGAATCTGGACCTACGATTTAATAGAAAATCATGATTATTTTTACAAAATCGATTGCGATGTTAAAAATCAAACATCGCACAAGCCTACCATATAGCATTGACCCTTTACCCATTATAGTCCAAAAACTCCAAATTCTTTATAATTTCGAAAGGGAATATTGTGTTTAATATTTTAAAACTAATTTGACTGAGAGCTGTGACTCGCATTAGATTCAAAATATTCATCAGCTTTCTTGTATAGGTCTCTTGAAATTGAGATACTGAAATTTCATGAGTGAAATGGTTAATTTCACTGCTCATGTCTGCTCCTCTTGATAACCAGGTCCATGAAGGAAAGCGGTTCTAAGAAGAAGAGCCCGTCGAAGTCGAGTCCAAAGAAGGAAAGCAAGGCGGGATCTGGTCAAGCGTTCAAAAGCAAAGAGTTCATCTCGAGTTCTGAGGCGTCGGGCGCCGAGGATGATAAGCCGGCCAAGAAGAAGCACAAAGGCGAAGGCAAAAGGAAAAGTAAAAGTGAGGATAAAGCAAAGACGAAAACAGAAAGCGAGGAGGAGGAGAGTGCTAAGGAAAGCGATGCGGTGAGTTGTTCTGATAAATCACATGCAATATTTATCCTCACACCCAGGGTTTCTCATAGCGGTCCTTTTGAGGGTATATGCCCCCAAACTGCAACTTGGAACCACCAAATGTTGTAGCAGTAGGTCCCATGGGACCCCTGAAAATCTTGTCTGATTTTTAAATACTAATTAGTTTTATATGTTTTTGTGCAAACCTACCCACAAAATCTAGCATTGGACGTGTTGGACCCCAATAATTCATAGCTATGAGCCTATTATGGTACTCTCTAATTTTAGCCGGAATGAGAAAAACTGCTTGGGAATACTAAAGTTCACTTTTATCTCTGATTTCTGTTGTTGCTAATGTATATGCTCTTGTTTTATCATACTGACATGACTGGTCTATTCACACAGGGATGGGGTCAATTCCATTTTATCAATTCCAATTCCACCTCAATTCACTTTATCAATTCCAATTCCGTTTCCACATCAATTCATTTTATCAATTCAAATTCCACCCAGACAAGTTCAATTCCAATTCGATCAATTCCAAGTCCAATTCCAATTCCATTCCAAAATTTACTTGAGATCGACATTGTTTTATTTTAACCCTTTAATGCACAAGAAAAACTAGATTCATCATTAGAAAATGTCCATTTGCAGGATAAGAGAAGACTTTTTAATTTAACAATGCAATGACTGGCTCAGTTATGGAATCAGTCTTTCCACTGGTAAATTTTCAAAATTTGTCTGGATTCTCCATTAATATTTAAAACAATTAGAATAAAAATTGTTGTCGCCAATATGTAGTTATATCTTTCAGTCAAATTATTGTCCAAAAAAATCAATATTCAGCCGATCTTATTTTTAATTCATTTGACTTAACTATAGCTTAACGCCGCGTTTTTTCTGATGAGTATGACTAAAGGTTAATGCCATGTCTAATTATTATCAACACATGTAAACCTTGCTATGTAAATGTTTGCATTAAAAAGCATTAGAATACAAGGTATATAGTACAGTACTGAGTGAGAGTACTGAGCACATGTATGTAGAGTTTGAATAACACCTCTAGTCCAGGTGTCTTAAAAGCTGAGATATTTCACAGAGGGGGGGGTTTGTTCAATGATACCTTTGTTATGTAGGAGGGTATAATTACAGGGCAATTATCTTGTAATGTACTGTTTTCTTCACTCATTTCATTCAGTGCAGATGATAGTTATTACTTTACTGAACACTATTGCTACCATCTTGATGAATAATTTTAACACAATTTGGTTATCTTGGTTCTAGCTTATATATTTGAAATCATTTTAACTAATTTGTATGATTTTAATGGTGGCATGATTTCATAGAGATGAAACCCTGTTTCCAGGGAATGCAGAATGAAATAAGTTCAGATCAGCAGCTTTGATTGAATAAAGGAGGTACAAAGCTCACATAGGATAAAAGGTTTAACTGGTCACTGAGAATTGAGTTAATTCAATAATGTATTAAAGTTCATAGCATTTATCAGATCTTTATTTTGTCAATTCAGAGAGCGAGAGATTATTTTTGAAAATTTACCACTGGACTTACAGGCTCAGTTATCCAGCTAGCCACTCCAGTGGTAAATATTAAAAAAATAGTCTTCCATTGGCCTGCCAGTGCACATTTCTGAAACTCATTGCAGAAGGTGCTTTGGCCGGCTTAGGTGTTAAAGTGTTAAGAGCTAACTTGCTCATCACTGAATTATCAGTATCTTGCATTCTCGTCTTCAAACCAAACATATAATTAAGTTGTTAAAATTAATTTTAATAAAAACTGGAATTGGAATTGAACTTGTCTGGGTGGAATTTTAATTAGCCATAAGAGACAAAGGTATTCAGTCAAATTAATTTTAAAATATTCAATAAAGCATCTAATAACAGCTGGCATAATAAATATCGTCAACCTGCACTTAGAATAAAATATGGTAAATAGTATCATATAGATCATTTAGGATGAAATGCATTAAGGGCATATAAAGAGCAGTGTATAATTTACAGATATTACCTGTACATTTTATAGCCAAAAATGTTCAGTAAATCTATGACAAAAATTACTGGAATTGATTGGAATTGAATTGGAATTTATAAATTCTGATCAATTCAAATTATCAATTCCAATTCGGCTGTCTTAAATTTGATCAGTTCCAATTCCTGAGGCCTCAGATTTATCAATTCCAATTCCAATTCCGGAATTGAATTAGAATTTACTAATCACTTCCAATTCCAATCGGAATTGACCCCAACCCTGCATTCACAAGCCTACTCACTTTAACCAGTCTAAAGGTTTTGTCGCACTATTCTAAGAAGTGGACAGAACTACTGCCTCTTGCAGATACTGGAGGAATCCAGGTTTAGCTATGCCCCGCCCATTCTTTGCCCATGTTGGTATCGATCGATGCCTGACTATCATTTTCCAGAAAACTATGCTGGTAAGCTGTTGAATATTTTGAAACTACATGTAATTTGGCTGGGCGCTGTTGCTGCCTCAACAGCATGTTTATTAAATATTAAAGACATTCATGATGTCATTGATTATGGTATTGACGTCACCCTACACATCATATAGTTGATTATGACGTCATATGATGGCTGATAAACTGGAAACGTCCATTCTGGAACCTCCCTTGCCTTAGCAGGAAATCTTCAGTGAGAACCAGCTCTATATCAATCTGACTGGCACTAGTTTCCTCTAGTCATGAGCCACAATATTTTGTTACTGAAAATTCTGTTCTATAGACTACTTCGGCTGAAGCTATCTCTTGCATTGCATAGACCTTAGCAGAGAAAATTAATAATAATATTAATCTCTGGGAATTTGCTTGCACCATTTTCCAGTGAATCTGACCAACATTGAACAACAGTTCTTCTTTAACCGTCTGATTGATGAGTTTTTGCAGACGACGTATTCCAAGCATTATATCCCTGGACCTGCTGAATATTTTGAAAACAATTTGACTGAAAGTTGTTGGTGGCTAAGCCACTAATGGAAACCATTTGGTTGGTTGACATGAAACTCGATAAACTTATGCATTTTACTGAAACTCTTTAAACAAGTTATTGTTTATTTTTTCTAATATTGGCATATGCGTGATATATTTAAATATGTAGTATATGTCATGGCCTGGAAGCTTTAGCTGTCTGCCTGCTGAATTTCTGCAGACTACATTTTCCATGGGGTGTAACTGGATATGCTGAAGTAGTAGGGTCATTTAAAATGATACCACCCCTCAACTGGCAGCCGTTCGGCGATCCGTGGCCCTCACCGCCCTCTCAATCCCTGGGGGATAGGGTTGTTGAGACATGTGGTTGGTGTGGAGGCCCCCAGGGATTGAGAGGGCGGTGGTGGCAACCACGGATCGCCGAACGGCAGCCAGTTGAGGGAGGTAGTATCATTTTAATTCCGACCATGCTACTACCACACATAATAGGGTCTGAACGCCCATTTAGAGACAAGCCTCCACAGTGATATACACCACTGATCGCCATCAACCACACCAGAAGGAAGACGCCATCCAGACCAAAATGGAACAGAACCTTGATCAGTTTATCCACCTGTTCATGGACGCCCCACGACAGCGCAGCCTGGAATGGCTGCAGAACAAGGCAACAACGGTAGGTGGCTCCGAACTGGCCGCCATCATGGGGTGGAACCCCAACTCGAGCTTCGAGGGGGTCCTGGGCCAGAAGTGCGGGCTCAAGACCTGGAGCGGCGGCAGCATGGCGTGCTGGTGGGTGACTTTGAGGCCATGAGCACGCGCCTGCTCGAGATCGACTGCGGGACACGCACGGGGGGCCACCGACATCCACGTCGACGGCGGGTGGCTGGGCTACCAGGGACATGCCAACAGACCCGACGGCTACTGTCTACTCAACCTGGTGCGGCAATGCGACTCCGACGAGGGGTGGCAAATCCTGTACACCAACCTGGAGGTCGACAACAAGGAGTACGAAGTCCAAACAGTGGTGGTACTTTTGGAGTTCAAGGCCCCCTACAGCCAGTGCCCCAAGGGAGACATACCCCGCTACTACCTCCCGCAGGTCTGGTCGGGCCTCGAGCTGTCGCCGGTAGCCAGGTTCGAACTCTACGTCAACGTGGTCTACAGCATCTGTGCACTCGGAGACCTCGGCAACAGCCCCGAGTACAACGAGGACTACCACTACCGTGACAAAAAGGGCTGGGGCATGACCGCCGAACTACGAGGCCTGGTTGATGCAGTTCAGCTACTTCGGGGTGGTGCCTGACGCCAAGATAGTCGACCCGGTGGAATTCGGCAGCTGCCCCTACAAGACATTCGACAAGATGATGGGCTTCGTGGACCGACGTGAGTACCTGACGCAGCACATTGACCCGCGCTTCGCAGACGGCCGCAGCAACCTCTTCGACCACAGCATTATAAACGCCCTGGCGGCAGTCGCGCCCGACTGCCACTACCTGCTGGGTGTCATCCCATGGAAGGTCTTTGAGATCAACTACATTCCCGTGAATGCAACCCCGGGTTCCTGGCCGAAAACCAGCACCGCATCGAGGAGCTCACTACGCTTGCCGCGCAGATCCGTGAGTCGCCAACCCGCGGGCCGCCTATGAGGCCATTTGCCAGATGCGCGCCCTGGAGCAACGGAAACGACGCGGCAAGATCTCACCGCCCGGCTCTGTGACCGAAGGCCAGATCCAGGACTTCTTCGACACGCTCTAGCTGGGGCATAGGGGACATGTGGGTGTATGGAAATGGGAGCTGCTGTTCTCCCGGACATGGAAGGCCGTGGCGAATATGAAACTCCCGTGCGGGCCCCATGTCCGGGAGAACCTCCTCAGGATACCGGCCTCTCTCTATTCTGTGTAGGCTCAGACAAACACGTAGTCTCTGCCAGAGTCGCATCGGCATGATGGGACCACCCATAGTGTCTTCCATCTACCTTGACAACGCTCACCTGGTAGAATGCTAAAGTGATTAGCATTTGCACCACGGCAGACTCTGGCATGTTCACATGTTACGCAGAGAATCTGGTGCTGAGCAGGTGTCTCCAGCAGACAACCACGTCCTACCCTCTCCACCCCATGGAAGTGGCAGACAGACTCGATCTCTTCACATGGGTGAAAGCGGTCGTAAATGTTTCTCCGCAAGGGGTCGAACCAAGGATAGTACTGGGGGTCATCCCGGAAGTGGGCCCACTTGGCATCCAATATCATGGCAGTCTCAGCGCCCTGTGCCACTGCTGTAGACGCCAGCACGAGCAGTATGATGAGAATCATGGCTATATATGAAGAGTTAAACTGAACAGAGTGAACCCCTCGAGAAATATCTGTGCCAGATCGAGCCTTGTTCCATCCGGATCGATAGTGATCTTCATCCCCTCAGGGGCAGGGGCTAGCTGCTTCACTCTGCCACCAGCTAAGAAACGTAGCTCTAGGACTATATGAGTCGTTTGCGGGCTAGTGAGTCCGACTGGCTAAAGCAGTTTAACAGCACCCTTGGCTTTGGAGACATGTGACACACCATCTACCCGTAGGATGCCCTCCTGGAGGTTAACAGCTTCTTCAAACATGAACTGCAGGTTTTTTGCCAGGGTCAATAGCAGACCATCATGTGTCATCGGCGGGGCATTGCTCGAATAGGGTTTGACCAGATGAAAGCCGACGTCGTCATTTAGGGTGTTGATGTCTGCCACCTCTGTATCCGAGGCCTCAATCAACGGCTCGAGGATGTACTTTCTCTTCGGGAAATCGCACCGAAACACGATCTTGTGGCCATCTATGTTGCGACCCAGGCACTCCTTCGACACATCCTTGAGGTCTGTGAGCAGCTCCACCCCATCACCACCAATGGGGTGGATGGAGAATGCCTTTGAGTTTGCTTCGTACTATAAGGCAAATGACTTGCCATCGCTCTCTTCTACCTTGGCAGTATCAACTGCGTACACATCTGCCAGGTCAGCAAGACCAGTCGAGTGAGCAAATATGGGTTCCATAGCATGCTATAGGAGGGGTTTAAACAGGCGATATAACCATGCCGATTGTCCAAACTGTTGCTCTCCGGTGGTGAGAACGTAATCTCACCATCTCTAGAGGGGAGACGGGTGGTACAGTACCGTGTAGAATGGGTCCTCTTCGAGGTGCCCCAGCGGGGCACAACATACATATACGCCGATGTGCTACATCAACCTCCGGGCAGTGCACACAGCAGCTCACTGGTAGAAGTCGACCGGGACATGATAGAGTATCTCCCAGATGCCAACAGCAACCTATGGAAAGCTATCAGTCCTAGCCTGTTCACACCTGTAAATCACCTGTTTGACAGCCCCTCCATTAACATATATACCAGGAACAGATCTGTCAACAAGAAGGAGAGCGACTACAGCGGGAGAGCTGGTATCAATAGGCTGCCAGCAAGGCAAGGAGGCGAAGGAACAGTGAAGGTTCCCGATACTGGCAGGCCCTCCTGGAGGGGAGTAAGCGGTACGCAGGAGTCTTGACAGGCGACGACGAGCCAGATGTCTTCACATACGACGATGAGCCAGATGTCTTCACATACGACGATGAGCCACGTGTCTTCGCAGACGAGGATGGGCCAGATGTCATACAGTGGGAAGAGGAGATGGCGCAGAAGTGTAAGACCAAGAAAGCCATCCAGCGGCGGACCTACTATCTTGGTCATAAGGTGACGTTCCAGATGTCACGTCTCAGAAAGCTACTGGCACCCGACATAGTGCTGGATGACCACTTTCTAAGAGACGTTTGTCTCGACACTAAAAAGCTGGCACGGTTCGCCAGGCTCTCCAAAATGAACCCTTCTACGACTCATGAGCAGATTCTGTAGGTGATGCAGGTTTAATCTCCAGGTATACTATGGCAAAATCAGAGTGACGGAAGCAACCAGAACTATACCCCTCCCTGACTGACGAGGGTGGTACAGTACACGGCTGGTGACTCCAGCAGATAGATGCAGGCAGAATCTCGTCCATGAGGCAGAAAAGTACAGCAGAATGCGCAGGCGATATAAGACAGCCTACAACATCCTTGGGCATGCAACCACTGCTGCGGGTGTGATTGGAGCCAGTGCTGGTGTGGCAGCTGTGGCCACTCGCTACAGGGGTGGGTGCCATCGTCGCCATCCCGCTGGGTGGCGTGACACTAGGTACCACTCTTGGCCACTGGCTTGGTGGTGGAGCAGCGGCAGATCACAAGGAGGCTGGAGAAGCATGCTAAGTACGTGACACTGGCACAGAGTATGCTACGGACTATCGACGAGTGTCAGCAAAGCTCTCGAGGATGGACAGGTCACCGATGAAGAGTACCACCGTATATTGAAGGTCCAAGCCCTGTACGACACGGAGAAACCTAAAGTGCGACTGCAATACCTCAAAGGCTCCAGCCGGCGGGTTGATATGGAGGAGCTAAAAAATGAGATGTTACGGGCGAGGTCGCCTCGCGGGTCTCTGGAGTCGAGACGACTACAAATAGTGTGCTGCCTGTATGGTAGGTTTAAGAACACCAGTATAGATGGCCTTCCCACTGAACCTCACGACAGTCATCCGGAGCCAACCGCCCCTCCTGGGTACACCCTTGACTGGCCTGAGAGGTCTGTTGTCTGATATACCAGAGCTAACACTGTTCTCCATCACAGTGGATGGACGATCCCGAACCAGCTTCTCCGTCAACCCACGACCGCTGACCAACCGCCCCATCACCATCAAGGATGCGAAGCAAGCTCATACTTGGATGGCTGCTCCAAGCCTCTCATACTGGAATCAGCAGCTGAACTTTGCAGTGTGGTGTGCCACGACAGGATGTGGAGTACGTTCCACCCTGCTTCACTCCTATTCTGGTACTCCTGAAGCTGTGCTCATCACCAGCTGTCTCAGATTCCACGTGTACTTCACGGTGCAACAATCCTCCATGAGCTGGGTGCAAGCCTCCCTGATACAAACAACTTTGACCCACAGCTCAACAGTCAGCGGCCAGCAGACTACAGAGAGAGAGAGAGAGAGAGATCAACGCTCACCCAGACTATCGGTGGCATGGTGGTGACAACAGCGGTCTAGGGATTATGTACGGTGACCCGAGACGTGACTACTCAGGATTCCCCTATCGAACACCCCGACGAGTAGGCCGTCGGAAGACAGCGACATTCTCATTCGATCCAGACTCCGACCCTGAAGCGCTGGTGCAAAATATGCACATCACTGGCTTGCGGCAGGACTATTCGGATGTGTGGAAGTACTTTGTCCCACACACCACCTCAGGCCTCACACCAGCAGGCTGTGCTACTGCCGCCTTACAGCACAGACCAAGCTGCGTCATTCCATAGATGGTGTCAGCGGAGCAGAGGCTCAGGCCATGTTCATCAGTCTCGTTGAGGATATGATCATCATGGCAGACCCCAGTAGTCTTATTGCTAAGTTCCAGTAAGGGTTGCAGAAGTTCCCCCAGTGTCCACTTCGGCTTCAACACTGATATCAACGCACCTACGCGTAGTACGGGCATGGCAGCACATAGTCTTTCTGGCCCTGACACTGCAGCCAGTCGACACGACGGTTTCCATGGCAGCTCCACATAAAGGCGTTCCGACCCGACACTGCAGCCAGTCGACACAACACCGCTTGCTGTGGCAGCTCTATGTGTGGTGTCAGGCCTAGCTATCGTGGCGCTCGGAATCAGCCTACTCCGCCGCTAGCAAATCAGCTATAAGACTATCCTGACTCTACAGTAGCAGTTGGGACCACGGTGAGACACTGAACCAGCTTGGCATGCCCTACAGCCCCTATACACGCTGCCAACATGCACATCCGAGGGCTGGATGGTTCCGCAGCGCATCCTTTTTCCAGCTTGTAGTATCGCAGAGCCTTGTTCAGCTCTGAGTCCGGTGAGGCCATGGCAGTCTGCAACTGCTGGAACACATCTGTCAGATACTCCCGATCCTTATAGAAACCTTTAGCTCGCAGGAGCTGCTCGACGATACTCCCGCCCATGATAAGGTATTCGAGGAAGCAGATCTGTCCTTTACCAAAACCTAGATAGAGCTTCACAGCTGTCAGCTCCTCTGTCAGCTCAGCACCGGAGAGCTGAGCGAGCTCATCTGGTGTCTTCTTCTTGTAGTCCTTCAACTCCCTCCGGAAGACATCATAGTACTTCTCGCATAGCGTGAGCCCGGACATGTTTAAGATGTCTCAATAGAGAGATAAATATTCGTGAGTACCAACGCGGACACCTGGCAGATGTAGACTGGGAGGATCTTATTAGCTCTCTCGACGGAACGTAGACGTTTAACCGCGTTGTATACTCAGTGCTTAAACAATGACGTCAGTGGTACAGATTGTGAAGCAACTGCCCAAGAGGCAGGCGAGTCTTCAGAAGGTGGAGAACCTGCTACGAACCAGGACACAGAAGTTATTGACCAAATCAAAACCTCTGGCAGTCCATGTTGCCAGTAACGTGGCAGCGAATGTGGCCGTGGTGAAGATGACAGGTGGAAATGAGGTTCTTCCTACAGTGGTGAGGGGGTGGCCGAGCGCTGTCTCGGAATAACTCACCCCATCCCAAAGATCGCCATCAGTGGTGCCTCCTACCCTTCCGCTGCCAAGATCATGGGTGAACGTGTTACACTAATGGAGGCCGCGGTTCTAGGGCTAGCAACGAGTGCAATGGCTGAGATTGTTGCCTACGTTTAAAACCTCTGAATAGTGAGAGATGGATCACGAGACCCCTGCAGCATATGAGGCATGGCGTGCCGGAGGGCGGTGTGTAGCCATAGTCGAGCACGCGGACTGAGGCTTGCCAATGCCTGGGAATGGTGGACCGTCCACAAGGCGTGCCCCTGCAGAGAGGGCCAGTACCCTGAGCACTGCTAACTATTCCCTAGGCCGACTGCATGGGCCTCTTATGCCCAACTATTTCACTGGGGGGTATGACTAGTAGGTTTAAGCCGTCTGTATATAGTACTATGACTCTGTCACTCACAGACCTAGAAAGCAAAGAGCTAAGCGATCTTGCTCACTTGGGCGAGGCACGCCTCGGTTCTGAGGACACTGTTGCCCCTATCTCCTTCCTAGTCTTCGATGAGAAGGGAGACCCACGGGAGATCCGAGCTACCATCCCAGCCCGAGATTTCATCGGGAACACGGTACGACATGGTAGGACAATCGGCCATTAACAAAGCCAAGACTATATAAGGGGATGGGCATCAAGGAGAGGGTGACGATGCTCGGTATGCTCGGAGTCGATGAGGCTGGAGCCATCAAGGTTATGGCTGAGTCCTTTGCACAGGACCTGGTTAAGGATCTGAAATCGCGGAGCTCATTCCAACAGGATGGAGAGAATCTCAAGATAGGCACCATCGGCCTGAGCAATATCACTATCGATGGCAAAAAAGGTGCTACCTCCAGCTACCAGAGGTGAAGAAGTCAGGGTTCTTTGGTTTGCCGTTTAAGACCACAGGATAGTCATGGCTTCCCGTGCATGTATCATACAGATACTGGATGTACTAGACACTGCGGGTGCTGACACAGGCCCTCTACGCTATCTTCTCAGCTGCTGTTGGGATTTCATGCTTGACGCCTCCATTTCATCCTTCGTATCCGCCGGAGGTGCAGGATTCCCCGCTCTGCAGGCGAAAGAGCTGGTGCAGGAAGTACTGCCGTTTAGTCTCCCAGATATGAACGAGGCTACCGCCGACCAAGTGCTAACCATCCTCCGCACGCATGTCTGTACCATTCGACAGTAGGCCGGCCGATGCTGGCCAGGTCGTGCTGATCATTGCCCCGTCAGGACACAGGACATCTTGCTGTGGGCTCTCCTGGCCGAACATCTACACTCTCAATACGTCCTTCTGGTGTCTGACTCCGCCGCTGAGGCGGTTGACAGTAATGATAAATGGTACAATGGCCCAATCACCAAGACGCAGAACCTGCAAGCACTGATGGAGGAGCTGCTGGCAGCCCGACTGACGGAACCACTTGTTCTAGTTATCGATGACCCTGCAATGGACCAGAAGACAGTCACCTACCTCAGCAACATCACCAGGCACATCCGGCACACAAAGATAACTGTCTTCATCCTCTTTCAGAAGTACACCCGCGAGATCTCACAGGACATCCGCCACAATGCCTGGTTGCTGTACTTCAGCTCCAAGTGTGGACGTGCCCTGCCTAACCCTCAAGGAGTCCAAAGGGGACTTTATGGCAGGTGTACGGAGGGCAGCTGATCTGTACCGCTAAATCTTCAGCAACAAGGAGACGGGTGAGCTGTCACACTTCAAGCCATCTCTGGAAAAGGCGCAGCCCTTCACCTACAAGCTGAATCCAGCCAGAAACTAGCCTGCTCTACGTGTCATCGCTGACAGACTGTCGCAGCTGCCGCAACTTTGTTTTCATTCATCAGAAGGCTGAGGAACTTCGTCCGCAGTCTCCGCTACTTCATCAGATGCTTGAGGACCTTCGTCAGAAGCTTGAGGAACTTCATCAGTTTCGTCAGAAGCTTGTCGCTTATACTGTCGCTGAAACTCTTTTCACTGAGGGTCATCGTCTAGGACTCTCTTCTTCTGGAACTTCGCACGGAAGACCCACTTTAGCCATGCGTGCTTAGCATCTGACTTGCGAGGGGATTTGGTGAGGTAGTCCTGGTAGTTATCTGGGACTGTCGTAAATGCTGGCAGATTACTGGCCAATCTCCTGCGCCCTCTTTCATTGAAGATGTGCTCACACGCCTCCTTGCGGCCAGCAGTGACCCCCTCCTAGCGGCCACCAGTAACCCCCTCCTTGCGGCCACCAGTGAACCCCTCCTGAGTACCTTCTGCATGACCGGTGTCGTGGCCCTCTGCTATAGCGGCACTGACCTCCCTGAAGTAGTTATTTGTACCAGACTGCAGGCTATCCAGCATATCTCGCTCTTCCTGGCTATGGAGGCTAAATACGGCAGCCCACTTCCCGACCGTTAGTAGATCTTTGGGATCGACCTTCACCATTTGGAGAGCTAGAATAACAGGACTGTTGGTTTGGGCCACAGGTAGGTCGAGTGCCCTGCCCTGGGTGCTGTCAAACTTCCGGTAGAGTATCCGAGTCAGGAGTTCTTTTGTACTACGAGCTGGCGCTCCTTCCTCTATGGCGGCCAGTATCTCTGCATCAGATGGAGGTGTAAGCTTGGCGCGCTCATGGATAATGTTGATGTCACAAAGCAGCCCTCAGACCCTGTCACAGTAGGACAGTGCACGCCGTGGCTGTCCTGATGACTCGTGCCGACTTGTCCTGCTGCCTATAGACAATCTGCTGGAGAACTTTACCAAACATCGCAGCCGTTTAAACCCTCGATATACCCAGACCTTAAACATGTTGCAGTATGTGCAACATCCAGATGGGGCCATTGATCCCGCGACATCACACCGCACTGATCCTCGAAAGGATTGCCTGACGGTCATTCGACCCAGTATACACTGTTGTCCGCTGCTGGGAAGTACATCGACTTTGCAATCTCGGCACAGATCCACGAGATCAAGAGCATGACACTCAAGTTCAAGGTTCAGAGCACAACAGAACGGACGGTAGAGCTCCCGCAGGTTCTGAACAGGTGGGAGATCGTGCAGAGCAACAGCACCGTGGACACCACCTATGTGAATGATGAGTACCGAGTCCTAGGTCTGCTGACTCGTGGACCAACCTATGCGAAGGGAAAGGGGTACCACGCTGTGGGGTGCAATGAGGGGTTTACGGAATTCGAACTACAGGTAGGTGTCGAGATGGCCATGGCAGTTCCACTCTTAACCCTCCCCTAGAACACACACGTGAATCCGGCTGCCATGCAGGATAGGCTGTTCCTCCGGGTGTACACTGAGCGGCTCGCAGATGTGACTGAATGCTCCAAGACTTCATGTCTAGCATGACGAGAATGACCAGGAGCTGAAGCAAACGGGTTCCAAACAGCGGATTGTGCATGTGGAGCGGGAACACCAGCAGGTCCAAGCCACAGCTAACCAACGGGTAGAGCTGACATTGCATCGTGGTGTATCGGACTGCGTCGCTGTTGCGGTCCTGGTTCAGAAGGGAGGAGTCATCCAGCAGGTGGATACGCTAGACGACTTCAAGCTTGTGGTTGCTGGGACCAATGTTCTTGGTGAGGTACGCGAGCTGGCTGATTGCCAACTCTACAGACAGAGAACTATGTTATATGCGCTTCTGCGCCTATCCAGTGGAAGCGACGACCTCGAGTCGGCACTCAAGAGCTGTCACCACTTCGGGGGCAGGGACATCCCACCTAATCATGGCAACCGGCTCAGCTTCAACATCGGAAACCTCATAGCTGGGACTCGCTCATTAGGTGTAACGGCACTTTACTTTGGCTATGCTAAGGTATGCGTGTCGAACACATCAGATATTCAGCTTGAGCGTGCGTAGAGCACGACTCCTGTCGTCACAAGCTGCAGCTGCCACCACTACTATAAGCTCTGCTGTCTTCTGACTGACCTGTCGATGCTTCATAGTCGATCGTTGGTTCAGATATCTTTACAGCCTCGTAGGACTCATCGAGACTCATCTGCCTCTTTGATGCTCTGGTTGGCTTGAGCTCGGAGTTGTCGTCGGCGTGCCTCCCTCTGGCGCATATGCTTGAGTGCTTTGCTGTACTCAAACTTTTCCTTAGACAGCTTCTCCATCGCCTGGTTATGACGCTCACGCTCGACCTCTGCCGCCTTCTTGTCGGCGAAGCTGAGTCCCCAGTTCGCTAAGGCAAACATGCCCGCATTCAAGATTGTGGCTGCCATGCTATAGACTACAGTTTAAAGCTACTATATAGCTGCCCCCAGCGACGGATCCCCAGAGCGAGTATGAACCAGAGGCTGATCCAGTCGAGGATATAGTTGACGAGGACTATGAGGAGGATTATGATGCAAACTACGATGTCGGTGGTGACTATGATGATGTAGAGCCTGAATCCCGCAAGCTAGTACACAGAGCGAAAGGAATCTATCGCACTCGCGTAAAAGGTTCTATCAGTCCGCTGACAGCAGTTGGGGCTCTGATCACTGTTCACAATGAAGGCTGGCGAGTCAGTCCGCAAGATTGCCAACAATGCTCTCCATGGTGTGGAGAAGATTTCTGAAGCCATACCAGCCATCGCCTCAGGAGTAGGTACGTTCTTCGGAGTCGCAGGCCCTTGACTACCGTACGTTGCCATAGCGCTCGCGGACATCTGGGCCGCCAAAAATTTAAGCCGTACTATATAAGGATGGCGTCTGTACGACCTGGTCAAGTCCCTTAACTTCCGAGGGTTGGTCAATAAACTACCGTTCAGTGAGGATCCAGCAGAGATTAGACGCCAGTGTACGGAGGTGTTTGAGGAGGTCTCCAGTGATGGACGAATGAATGACGGCCGTCTGTTCGTCTGTTTAGAGTTCACCCAGGCCGTGCGTAACAGGATGGGAGTGGACGTCAGTGATGAAATCCGGGAGTTTATCAACCGTCTTTCTTGAGGAAATCTACTATTACCGTGGATATTACCGTGAGTCCCCTCAACTATTCGAGGCTGCACGTCGCAAGGGCCACAACTTCACATTGGAGACAGTTAGCCAGCGGCTCAGCCACCAGGCGATGTGGCAGATATACAAACCTCGTCCACGGCACATCAGGCATGCCCATTTCGAGTAAACTGTCCCGAACAGAGTTCACCAGGCAGATGTTCTATTCCTTCTAGACGACTCGGTTGGTCGTAAGACCTACAAGTATGCCCTCACCATCGTCGATGTCGCCAGCAGGTACAAGGCGGCAGTACCGCTCACAGACAAGTCAGCTGGCCGGGTGGCCCAGGCATTCCAGGGTGTCTACGAGGCTTCGGAAAATCCCCTCCAGTGGCCGGAATTGTTGCAAGTGGATGAGGATAAGGAGTTCAGAGGTGAAACTGCAGCCCTCATGCGAAAACACGGTGTGGCAGTTAGGCGAGGCGAGGTAGGGCATCACCGTGCCCAGGCTATCGTTGAGCGGTGGAATCGGACACCGGCAGAGAGACTGTTCCCACACCAATACGCCCAGGAAATGGCAGCGCCGAGTGAACGTTCTAGAGTATGGGTGAGAGGGTTGCCTGCTGTGGTGGAGAGATCCAATGCCGAGGTTACTAGGCTAATCGGGAAGAAGCCGGTAGAGGCTATCAGACACTGCTGTTGCAGTCACAGCTCTAGAGGAGCGAACAAGGGAGAGGAGTGCCTACCACCTGATGCTCTGGTCAGTACCTGTATGAGCCTGGTGAGCTGGAAGCTGGTCGACAGCGTGCAACAGATCCTAACTGGTCGATAGATGTTCACAGGCTTGACAGGTATGTGGAAGCGGAGGGGCGGCCTACACTGTACTACCTGGCACGCCAACACGGAATGCCTAGGCGACCATTTGTCATAGAAGAGCTGCTAGTCCCTGCAGACACACAGCTACCACCACCTAGGGTGCTAACATGATACTCGATGGGCTCGGTATAGACACAATCTGGCAGCACATGGCGCGTATCATAGTAAGCGGAGAGTCCGAGTTTTTCCTGCTCATACATCACAATATCCTGGTTGCGCATGCGTAGGCCTCGGTTTTTAGCTCTGTACACCCCACCATGTAGGACGCTATAGAACCTCTGCCAAGAGACCTCATTCTGCCGCTTTGACATTCCCTTAGCCGAGCACTTACTTGCAGCTGTACTCTCCACGTAGTAGCATTTGGAGCAGATAGCGATGCCACGAGCGCCTTCGAACTCGAGCTTGAACAATCCCGGAGTCCGTCCAGACCATTTGTCCCAAGCTAGCCAGTCCCGCTTATGAGCCTGGTACTCTGCTCGCATCTCATGGCGAATGACGTCGAGGTGGAGCCTGCTATAGCGATATACGCAGAGTCAGTGTCCATCTACAGGTACTCAAAACTGTAGCGATATAGGAAGTCGTAGTAGAACTCCAGCATTCGCGGCTTCGCGAGCTCATAAACGGCTATCCACACCTGGAAGGGCCTTCGAATAGTGATTCTCGGCTTGCGACTCTGGAGCTCGTATGACTCGCCGATCTCCTCGAGATCTTCGAACCATGCACTACGTAGGACCTTGTCTACCACGCGTTCATCCTTCGTGAAGCTGGTGTTGCTATGGCGTTCTAGGGCCTCGATGAGCTTCCCGTAGGCACTGTTGCCGAGGAGTTTGAAAAGATCTGCCAAGAGGGCTTTGCTCTTATCTACATCTCCCGAGCGGCGGGCCGCGCTTGGCCTCGTAGTCTATGGTGCGGTATACAGCAGTGATCTCCAGGCCATGGGTTATATACTACTTGAGTGTCGGGGCGTACAGCAGCCGCTTCTTGCCAGAGAGGGCACCGACCAGCTTCATGGTGGTGGGACGCTTCCTCCCTGTTCGCCCTAGATATGCCAGCATCTCAGAAGAGATTGCCTCTATCGGGATCTCGCGGTTATAGAAGAGAGTAGGCATTTCCTCAAACTTTGCGCACAGCCTTGGGGACCTCTATATCCACCTCAGCAAACCCAAACCAGTTGTCTGCTAGGAGAGCCTCCTTAAAGCTAGCTACACCACTGGCACCGGACCAATGGCGCACTGTCTCCTTACCACATGGCATCTCTTTGGCCATCGTTGACAGGTACAGAGCAATTGCGTCGTAGCCAAGTAGACGTTGGCAGACACGCTCACTCTGGTGGATTCGAGTCACACCTGCCTCGTGGTATCTGGTGAACACGATGCTGGGACCTCCAACAACAGTACCCTTCAGCATCTTGTAGGCTTCCTTGCCCGGTGAATAGAGGCTAACATCTGGCATGTGCTGAGCGGTTCCACGTAGGAGGTACTGCAGTGACACATCTGGGAGAGACACCGCGTCTTTGAGGATGTCTATTTCTCGTTCTGTCTAGAACGCCCGCATCTGCTCTAGGGATTCAATGAATGGACTGATGTCCAGGTTGTTGTAGTATCGCAGCCAGTCGGCGAATGTCCGCATTCCATGCTCACTGAATGTCTGGTTACACTGTTCCCACTCTGATCGCGTCAAGAGGTAGCTACCCTTGAGCTTAGATGTCCATGCTGAGTAGTCAGGAAGCCCTGGATAGTTGAGCTTCTCATGCGTGTCAAACCATTCATACTGGAACCAGCTCTTCTGCTGTGTACACCCGCAAGCTTTGACCCATACCTCGTATGAGACTCCTGGGCCGAGGTAATTCAGCACATCGAGAAACCGTAGCTCGGGTGTTATGAGGAACATGGTCTGACTAGCCTTCTTGGCGACTCACTGTACCTATACTGTCAGTCAGTTCATCGACAAAGTACTTCTTGATGAGGTTCAGGTCATACCGCCCTGACTTGAACCCCAGTACAGGCACTTGGTCACACCACTCATTGATCAGTCGCTGCTGTTGCTTTGCGAGCTTGTCCAGGTCTGTCGGTATGTACTGTGCTCTAACCCTTGTCCGGATTAGATATGCTCGCCGTTGGATCACCAGCATGAACTCTCTGATCAGTTCTTTGGGATCAGGATTGAAGAGGTGAGTGGGCTCACTCGTGGCACCATCTAAGGAGCAGCCAACTGACACAGGGATAGGTATGTGAGTACTCTCGATCGTGAGAGTCTCTGTAGGATGAGTCTTGATACCATCTAGGAGTGCTTCGAAGTCGTAAACTATGAAGTGTGGGTATGGGACAGTCTGAACTCGTTTAGGGGCACTTGGACAGCATTTGGTACAGCACTCCCAATACCACAAGCGTGCATCCAGATGCCCTCAGCTTCTCCTCTCACAGGACTGTCTTGCGGTATCTTTGTCCGGCATCCTCACCTCGCTGGTGTTGTGGGCACCCGTGCCAGTAACAGCCATGGAACTGGTAAACGGTGTTGGTGGTCGGCTCATAACCATATACGGGAGTGCCCTCGATCCAACGCTCGCCACCATGCCCACACTACATGGTGTATGTTTCTCGACTTATACTCGATCCAACGAGTAACCGCTGAACTGGATGGTTGGGGCGGATAGAAGGTTTTCTCATGTGCAGACTGTGGCGCCTCAACCTTCTCGCCAGGACACACGATTGTTGTTTTGCCACCTGTACAGTGATCAGCATGGCGTTGAAGATTGCATGCCTGTGTAAACCTCTGCTGACAGTGACTGCAGACTAGTGTATGTGCCAGCTTGGAGGTGTTCTTGATGTAGAAGGCGTTGTGGTCCCACACTCCGAACGTCATGGTGTCACGGTAGTGAGCCGCTTGCCTGATCCAGGTGCCTTCTTCGGTTGGTTCATACACACGAATCCCGATCTTGGTGAAGAACTCTACTGTGTCTAGCTGATCCAGCGAGGTCTTGCGCACATCAGGTACTGTCACTGTCTTGCCGTAGAACTGTGTGGCAAGCTCTCGTACAGGAGGTACTTCTATCAGCTCTCGCTCCTCTGTGGACTGCTAGACATCTCCAGAGACACATGTTGTCCCTGTAGGTGTCGAGGGCAGTCATACTCTTCTTCTGTCATAGCCAGTCTGGGAGGGGGCCTGTCCCAAGCAGAGGTTGGCGGTTGATGACAGCCCTCACCTCAACGTTGAGGCGGGCTTGCTCTCTTGCTGCCACCCAGTCCTGAGCTGCTCCTATCGTGTTCAGCCACAGGCTCCCTGGAGATTCTTGTGGAAGAGCATCACCCTACTGTCTTCGATATGACGGATGGGATAGGTATGGGTGTAGCGGAGGTAGAAGGCATTCTGGACAGTCTGCTGGATCTTTTGCATGATCTGGCCTGTGAGGTCTCCTTCTAGACCTCTGAAGAATGTCCAGCATACTGACCGGCGTCCTCTATCCTCTGTCTCCCTTTCGCCGAGACACTGGTCGAGAATGTGTTCACCTTCTCGCCTTATGCTCCGGGCTAAGTGTTCAGACCTCGGGCCCCCTCATCACTCGCTTAGTGATCCTGCGTAGGGGAGGTAAGCGCTCCAGTGGATGGTCCGCCATCCGCCTCGCTACAGTCTTGGCTCGCAAGCTAACAATCACCACTTCGTCCAACTGACGAAGCTCACGTAACCGCTGCGCTTTCTTGTGGGGATTCCAAGGGTCATCTTTGGTAAGCGCTGGAAACCTTCCCGTCTTCATTGCTCGGGAGAGTCGCTTCTGCCACTCCTCGGCACGGACCTGTCCAATCATCTGGAGCAGGTCGGCTTTCTTGGCCGTAGAGGCTGCTCTAAGGCCGAATTGGTTTGCAATAGCGCGAAGCTGTGCAACAGTAATCATGGTGTATATCACTGTGGATGCCTGTCACTAAATGGTCGTTCAGACCCTATTATGTGTGGTGCTCACAAGGCGATCAATACCTGGAACCTGTGTGGGGTCCGTCGTGTCGATGTGATAGTGGATGCTTGTCTCTAAATGGGCGTTCAGATGTGTTTTATGTGTGGGGTTGATCACAAGGCGATCAGGCCCATTGTGTGTAATATTGTTTGTAGATGAGCGTTTACACGTAGTTGAGTGTTTTGAGTGTTTACACGTAATGTATGGTTGTGCGTTCGCACGTGGTATACCATTACCGATGCTGTGTCTAATTGGGTGTTAGCATAGCAGGTGGGCTAAATAAACTACTATTCTTGACTTTGGCCCAGTCGAGATTCTGTGGTCTGCAATCATGGGTTTTGCGAGTTGGTCTTGACGTGATGTCATGCTTCTCCGGTAACAGGTAGCGAGTAATTGTAGAATATAGGAATCCTGGACCACTTCCTGCTGGGGACTACGGCGGAGGTGGCCGCGCCTCCCACAGGGTCTTCAGAATCCTGGACCACTGTCTGCTGAAAGGTCAGCTGGTCTATACCCATAGGGACTCCGACAAAGGCGACCACGCCTCCCACAGGGGTTTCAGAAGATGGATCAATGACGAAACTAGATTATTATAGGGAGTTTGTGGACTGTCATGAAACAAAAAAACTAAAAAACCTATAAAACTCCCACGCCCCACCTTTCCGGGAGAACCCCCGCATTATCGCCGGCCTCTGGCTGGGCGGCCTCTCTCTCTCTCTATCTCTGCGGGATTTTGTAGGTGGTTCCCGTTGCTCCTATTTTTTGTCATTGTGTACCCCTACACTAGTGCGTACCGTAATGCTTGAGAGATTTGAACCATGTTTTTAAATTAGAATTCAGCGCTGTTATCAATTGAGCCAACGGGGAACCGATAATTAGGTTATGAATTGTTGTACAATAATAGCAAACAGATCAATTGGACTGATAACACACTGGTAACTACAAAATTACAGTCTATAATATATGTATACTTACTGACGGTAATCTGTAGGCTTATTCCCTCTGCCCTGTGAAACCGTGTATAATGCATCTGAGATTGGTTATATTAAATGTATATGTTGAATTACACTATCGCAGGTTCAATTATCGCCATTAACCTGACAATACTGTTACAAAGATATAGACCTATATATATTCCAGCCGATGTGTGTGTACATATTAGAATATTTTAGATAACCGGTTATCAGCTAAATCTAGGTCATTTTTATAAAACATACACATAGGCCAGATAGCTAATGCGCTGGTTTGTTTATATGTTGAACTACACTTGAAAATCGCCGGTTCAAATCTCGCTATGTATTATGATGATGTAAACAGTGAAATATATCACTTTGGAGGCTTGTCTCTAAATGGGCATTCAGACCCTATTATGTGTGGTGGTAGTAGTAGGGTCGGAATTAAAATGATACTACGTCCTTCAACTAGCCGCCGTTCGGCGATCCATGGTGTCCCCCACCGCCCTCTCACTCCCTGGGGACCTCCACACCAAGCACATGTCTCAACAACCCTATGCCCCAGGGATTGAGAGGGCGGTGTGGGCCACGGATCGCCGAACGGCTGCCAGTTGAGGGAGGTGGTGTCATCCGACCCTACTACTGCTGACTATTTTGAAAACAATTTGCCTGAACGTTGTTGGTGGTTATGTCACCAGCAACTTTCAGTCAACTTGTTTTCAAAATATTCAGTATGTCCAGAGTTATTGCCCATTGAAATTATTGTCTAGTGGCTTGCAGCAGTCAGACATTTCAACCCTTTGAGTCTCGAATTTGTTTCTATTTTCTCAACAAAAAAGTCGATTTGTAGACCAAGAGAAGACTATTTTTTGAAATTTTACCACTGGAATGACTGGCTCAGTTATCAAGCCAGTCATTCCAGTGGTAAATTTTCAAAAATAGTCTTCTCTTCTGCAAATTGAAATTTCTCAAGAAGCCATTTTTGGCTGATATGAGTGTTAAATGGTTAATGGATATCTCTTCTTCTTTCAGTCTGACGGGAAGCCGTCCAGAAGTCCACCATCATCTCCCATGTCTGGAGCAAAATCAGGAGGCGGCGAGGAATCTGACGGGCCCAAATCTAGTAGTGAGTCGGGTAACGAGTCTGCGTGATCCGCTTCCCATTAGGAGAATCAAGAATACTGGAAAACTTGGGTTTCTGTGTGTATTTAGAGAAATTGTTTCTTTGTCCATACACGGGTATGTAGGGATCCGATCTGTCATTCAAGTATTTGATGTCATAATCTATTACATAACATTTTAGTTAACTTCGCAATCAAAAGTAACAAAGTCTGTCATGGAAACTGGAAATGTAAATCACGAAAATATCTGAATCCTACATGTACATGTATGACTGATTAATTTACAAATTAATAAACATTCTTTTGAATATTTTGAAACCAATTTAACAAGGAGTTGTTGTAGCTCCCAGTCAAATTGGTTTCAAAATATTCAACAGCTTACCTGTATAGTTACCTTGAAATTTAGATTCTGGAAATTCAGGTTTTAAATCGATTCCAATGCTTGTACAGCGTGGGCAGAGCCTAGCCAGAAGGGGGTGTGGCATAGCTCGAAATTGATTCCTTTATTGGTCTTTGCTTAAGTGCTACATTGTACCATGATAATATATTGAAGAAATGTTCCCATCAAGAAATCTGCTTCTCGTCTTAGTCGCTATTTTTACCGCAGAATTCAAAGTATTTAAAAAGAGCGTGTATAGGTCATGGTTTTGTCAATGAGCTCTATTATTTGTACATTTCACTTATTCTGGACCAATAGATGTCCACCATTGTTTATACATTCGTTGCCATGTGGTTTAGTGAATAGCGTATAAATTGTTGACTGTTTGATAATTGAGGATTCCAGTTTATCCATCAATCATATGATGTCATAATCAACTACGTACCGTGTAGGCTGACATCATAGTCACTTACGGCATAAGCTAAGTTCATGTTTAATTGATGTATGAATTGTATGTCTTTACTGTTTAATAAACCTTCTGTTGACTATTTTGAAACTAATTTGACTGGGCTATGACAGCAACAGCACCCAATCAGATTAATTTCAAAATATTCAGCAGCTTATAATACGTAGCATGGGTGGCGCTTAGCTAAAACTGGATTCTGTGTTTACGCTCCATCTGGAAATAGTTGGAGTATTAGGCCATCCTTAAAAAGTTTTTTTTGTTGTCTTCTCCCGACCCTAGTGGTTGGAATTGGATAGGTAACTAGGGAATTTTTTTTTTGCATTTAAAGAATTACGTTTTTTATTTGAACTGGAAACGGAAACTATAAAGCAAAAAGTTTCCAAAAGAAATATTTGTGCCAATTTTGACGAAAGGAGTGAATTTACTAATGGGCTTACATCGGAAAATAAAAATAATTCTTTACGGGTCACTACATGAAATATTTTTTTGAGTTGGCATATTTTTTTAGGTTTGGTCGGGAGAGGACAACCAAACTATTATTTATGGATGGCATTTTTGAGTTTTCTTTTCTGTATGTCTGTCCTGCCATCCATTTCTGCACGTTAACCCTGTCACCGCTGAATTCCCCATATATCATTTTCAACGTTACTATACAGGAAAACTGTTGAATATTTTTTAATTGATTTGACTTTATTCCATTCAAATTAATTTCAAAATATTGAACAGAATAAGTCTTATATCGTAAAGAATATACTTTCTCTAGGATTTGTCGGAGAGAGGGTTAAGTGAGGTTTTACTAAATAGATGTTCATCAAGCTGCTGGTGACCTGAAGACTCCTTGTCAGGGGTCAAAAGGTCAACAGCATAGCATCACAGTTACAGAAATGGTAACTCGGGGATCATCACCGAACTTGGCATCCTGAAGAAACCTATTGATATTGGGGTTTAACATTTAATGACCAAGCCTGCCAAAAGCTGTCAGGAATGTCCATTTGCAGGTCTAGAGAAGACTATTTTTGAAATCTTACCACGGGAACCATTCCAGTGATAAATTTTCAAGAATAGAAGTCCTTTTGGATTAATGATGAGTTCTACTGAAGGAATCCACCAGGCATGCACATACTCCGACAAACCTTTTGTGTCAAAATATTGCTGTGCTGACCCAATGGACCATTCCAGTTTATCCATCAATCATACATGTATGACGACATAATCAACACTGTGACGTGTAGGATGACATCATAATCAATGACGTAGATAAGTTCATCACAAACGCTTAAATGATGGCGGACTAAGTGTGGTACGAATTGTATGTATTTACTATTTAATAAACACGCTGTTGAATATTTTGAAAGTAATTTGACTAGGTGCTGTATCAGCAACAGCACCAAGACAAATTACTTTCAAAATATTTAGCACCTTACCTGTATAGTTTTTTGGAAATTATTAGTCATGGAGTGCAGGGATCGATCGATCCCAACACAGGCGAAACGTGGATGGAACTTAGCTAGAGATGGGCGGGGCATAGCTAAAACTGGAGTCCTTCATTAGAGATGTTCAGCACACTTGACAGTAAAACTTATAAAATAAGTATACATGTTTTCAAAACAAAAACAGTAACATGTTCGTTAGTACAGTTTTGAACACGATGTAAAAAATGTTCTGTTGAATATTTAGGATTTAATTTGATTAGAAGTTATTGCTGTTAGGCAGCAACGTCTTCCCATCAAATTAATTCAAAAATATTCAATGGTCATGGCAGTACATTTTATTCTGTTTTTAGCTCACCTGACCCCGAAGCGCCAAGTGAGCTTATGCCATGGCGACCATCCGTCCATCCGTTAACTTTTGCTTTAAACCACTACTACTCATTAACCACATGGCTGATTTCAACCAAATTTGGCTGGACGATTTCAACCAAATTTGGCTGGAAGGACCATATGGTCGTAGGATTCAGAACTTCCGTTCAGAATTTAGAAAAATCAATTTTTGGGCTTAAAATCTTAGATTTTATGAAAAATGTACCGGAAATTGTCAAATTGCTTCTTACCATTCTGAGCAATTTCATAGCTGCTTGACATATTTCAACCAAATTTGGTTAGATGGTGGTAAGCGCCAGAACTTCCATTCAGAATTTTGATTGAGCTATTTTTTAGGTGAAAATACTAGATTTTATGACAAATTTACTGGAAATTGTCAAATTGCATCTTCTGCTTGTCAACTTAACAACTGATTTCAAGCAAATATGGCCAAAAGGATCTTATAATCATAGGCTCTAGAACTTGCATTCAGAATTTTGATTCATCAAATTTTTCTGCTAAAAATCTTACATTATATTACAAATTTTCAGGAAATTGCTTCTTACAACTTTGAGTAATTTCAACCAAACTTGGCTAAAATGATCCTATGATCATAGGCGCCAGAATTTCCATTCAGAATTTTGATTGGTAGATTTTTTCCTGTAAAAATAATTTTTCCATCTTGTTTACCGTTAAAATTGGACTTTTGACGCATTTTTTTGTCATATTACATGTTCTAGGAGGGGGGGGGGGGGGGGTTGCGTCCTATAATCGAGTACAGTGTTTGAGCACATTTTTTTTCTCAAGTTTCGTAAAAAAAACAACAAAAACCCCCCACAAAGTGCACTCATTTCCGCACGGTACAAATTCTCGGACTTTGTTTAATGTATACCTCAAAACATCATAGCGGAGGTGAAATTATTAAATTGGAGCGCCTAAATATTGCGTATCCATTTATAAAGGTCATTTATTACATCACAATTAATCCGGAATTTGACATAAAATGGCGTCGTGAAAAGATATAAGTCACGTGCTTCGCCTCCAAATGCAAAAGATTGTTTTTAATTAGAGCGAGTACTTGGACAAAATATTCTGGACTCGGAACTCTGAATACTATATATTATCATTGCGCGATAGGAACTAAACATTGTACTTTAGGTCTGATCCGTACCCGTTTGATAATTAATTCCTGTTAACGTATAAGATCTTTATTAATTTTTTCTGAAGAGAAATATTATTTCTGTGTTCTGATTGGATAAATTCTCCCGTACAAGCCAGTGAAAATAGAGAATGGCAGATATTAGAAAAATTCTAGTAAACACAACTGCTGATCTTACCGCATTCCTAATATCACACGATTTCCATATCTTCTAGGCGACATTTTATTTCAAAGGTAGCATTGATTTTGATGTAATAAACAATGTTTATTGAAGATACACGATGTTTAAGCTGTTCCATTAATAATTTCACTTCCACGATGATATTTTTGAGGCGTACATTAAACATAGTGGTACGGCGGTAAGCATGCGTATGAGTTTTAACCATTTTAGAGAATGGATTTCAATTTCTCTAAGCATCCTTTCTATGAGTAAGGAATATTTGGGGAGGATTTGGGCCAAAATTTAGCCTCCCTCCAATACAAGTTAGCATCCTTTCCTCGAATAAAAAATGGTAATGTAACGAATCATGTATATTTTCAAATGCTAATGGTCCAGGTGAGCATCACCGGCCCTTGCGCCTCTGGTTTGAAACATTTAAAGGTTTTTCTGAGCTGTCATTTGTGCTCGGAAGGTTATTTGTTTTGGGGTCACACAGTCATTGTGGCGAAATTATTGAGATTACAGTTCTTGATGATAACTCAAGTCAATGCTTAGCGCACTGATGTCAATATTCTATCTTTTACGGTGTCATTATCAAAGAAACTGGTGTTTATTTTTCAACAATTTTGGTGGAAGATGTTGCTGTCTATGACAGCTAGGCTTGTGCGATTACATGATTAAATCGAAAATCGCGATTGTTTTAAATCGTGAATTTATATGATTAAAAATTAAATAATCGAATAATCGTGACAATTTTCTATTGCACAAAATATTTCAAAACCTAACTTTAAATTACTTTTTAATGCGATCGGTCATGAAAAAAACATTTTGCTTAGTGAATGTATGTCCATTTGCAGGGCAAGAGAAGACTATTTTTGAAAATGTATTACTGGAATGCCTGGCTCGAGAATCGAGCCAGTCATTCCAGTGATACATTATCAAAAATAGTCTTCTCTTGCCCTGCAAATGGACTTTTCTAAACACCATTGCAATTTTTGTCATTGATATTCTTTTGTTGTTATGTCTTGGCAATTTGTATCCAAGCTGATTAATCGAGTGATCATGATTATTTTTTAATAATCAATCGCGATCACTCAACGCAATAATCGCACAAGCCTAACGACAGCACCATCTTCCACCAAATTTGGTGAAAAATAAACACCAGTTCATCTTTTCCTTTAATTTGAAAGGTCGGAGTGGTAAGGGTTAACTGATAATGAACTGTGTCATCCTTTATTCTTGTAATTCACAGGAAGGAAATAAACACTGTACATAATAATACATGCACTTAAACCTATTCTCTTATCTGTATTGGTTTATCTTCCTTAAAGCTCTCATGTCCCATTAAATAGACACTTTTTCATGAGATTTGTTAAATTTACACGGCATGTAGTGCTACCCAGCATGCAATGCTACCCTGTATGAAATTCCCCGACTCCATAATTGTTGTCACTATTGGACGCCATATTCGTTTAGTCTATTGTATGTATAGGCCAGGATTTTTCAAACAAAACCAACTCGCCTGCATGTGCATATAGTCATTTGTCAGCCAGCTCTGGAAGCGTAAGCATGCATACAGGATGTATTCACAGCAGTTTGTGCATTTGTTTGAAATGCATTGATCAAAGACACATGCACGCTATCTTGGCTAAATATTTCCTTCGTCTAGACAAAGTATATTTGGGGCATATGCTCACTCTACTAATGCCTGGCACACATGACAGGTTTTTTTAACGCAAGACGGATGATCGCTGACACAATACGAACGAACGCACCCGTGTGTGGGTAAATGGGCGTCCATTTCCTTCGAATTTTCTAAACGCAATGAATATCAAACCATTTTGATTTTAAATGGACAACCGCAGTGGCATTGTCATGAAACGGTATGAAACGGACCGTGTGCGGCGGGCTCCATTTGCGTTTCTCCCTTTTGACTACCTGATTTTTATATATTTGTTATCCGGATCCGTTACAGACGATTACTAAAATTTAATAAGTCTCCTCTTGTCTTGTGTTTTCTAACACAAACGAATCCGTTTAAAAACGGTCTTCTGCGCACTAGGCATTAGCGAGGTATATTGACCACCATGTGATTCTTATGGACAACATATTGATAACGTTGTTGGTGCCTTAGTCAGCAACAACCTAGTCAACTTGCTCTTCAAATCCGTAGCGAGTGTTGATCGAAGATTATGATGATTATTTTAGAATATATAGACTGAAAGTTGTTGCAGCAACAATGTTCATTCATATTTGTATCAAATCTGTAGCAGGTAGTAATCGCATTACCTACTAATTATTTTGATAATAATTTGATTGAATGTTGTTGATGTCATTGATAGCAACAATTTTCACACAAATTGTCAAAGTATATAAATTTTGTTTGTTTGAGAAATCCTGACCTGTACAGACAATAACCTAACTAAATATGATGTCCAGTAGTTACAACGAATATGGAGGCAGGGCATTATATGCTGGGTAGCATTGCATGCTGATGCTGGGTAACTTGAATAGAAATCAACGGGCATCTCATCTCATGGAGAGTGTCTCTATTTAATGGGACACGAAAACTTTAGTGTCCATAAAGTACCAAACAGTCCTAAATCTATTTGGTAAATTTGTGCGAATTTTAAGAATGGTGATCATTTTATGAAGCGATACAACCCCGGGTTGGCTAAAAATACAACTACAATAGACAAATGTTTTGCAAAACAGATTTTAATATTTTAAAATGAATTATTTATCCCACATTAGTGTACAACGTTATCTTTAACACAAAGAATAATATATTTCAAAGCAAATGTTGTTCATTACCCATTTACAGGTCAAACGGGCCAAAACCAGCCTCTGCAGTGGTCTTAAGGAATGTCTATTTGCAGGCCAAGAGAAGACTATTTTTGAAAATTTACCACTGGACTGCCTAGTCCGATAAATGAGCCATTCATAACAGTAGTCAATTTTCAAATCTAATCTCGCCTGCAAATGAACATACACTGGGTACAAATTTACGTTTTCTTGACAAATCTTGACCAGAAAAGGGTTAAGCGTGAATGTGAAATTATTTAATGAGCCAGTCATTCCAGTAGTGAATTTTCAAAATTATTCTGGCTTTCAAATGTACATTTATCAAGACAACTATAAAGGCTGGTTTTGGCCATGGTAATGGGCTAAAGTATCAATAGCTGGGATCTTATGTTAAGAAAAAAAATGGAAATTTATTGTTATCGGTTATGGCTTAGTACAGAATCATTTAACATGACTGTTCAGTTTTAACACGCTAATCATCAAATTTGTTCTGTGGGGGGGGGGGGGGGGCGTGGGGGGGGGGGGTGGTTAAGGAATGTGTGAAAAAATAAGATTTAGATATTGCAAGTACAACAACAATTATTTATTAAACCCTGTTATGCTTTTTAAATTTAATTAAGGGATGTACCGCATAATTAAGACTCAACCTCTCCATAAACAGCTTAGTATTTTTGAAAATGTACCAATGGAATGACTGGCTTGATAACTGAATTGAAGATTCAAAGTATCTAAATCGATTACAACACGCGTACAAAGTGGGTAGGGTATAGTTAGAAATGGATCCCTCTATTGATTTGTCGCTCTGGTTAGACCAATTTAATGTTTTGTTTTACAAAAATTCCTACACAAAACACAAGATCGGAGATGGGGGGGGGGGGGGGGGAAATTTAAATAATGCACAATTTCAAGCAATTACAGAATCCTTTCATCGGGTGGATTGTCAAAGATTGATCAAGAAAATCCAAAACATTTTCTCAATAAGTGTCCATTTGCAGTCCAAGAGAAGACTTTAATTCACCACTGGAATTGTTGGTTCGTTAAACGCGGCAGCCATTCCAGTGGTAAAATGTTAAAAAATAGTCTTCTTTTGGTCAGCAAATGGACTTTTCTCATGACCATTGCAAAGCCGATTTGAGCGACTTGACCAACAAAGAGTTACAGAAAATTCTGAGAAATTCCGAGTGATAAGGATTTAGCGGTGAAAAATTGCTAGATGGAAAGAATGTAGAAAATAATACCTTATCATTCCAGCTTTATTTCTATTCTAGATATCACAAAAGTACGTTAGGAGGGTTTGTAAAACAAAAAAACCAAGAGGCCCAATGGACCTGTATCACTCACCTGCATCATAGGCATTTCAACCAGAAAGGCCAGCAACAATAAGTAGAACCCTACAGAGCTGAGCAGAATTATAACAAGAAAACAGAAGCCGTGTTTGTTTATGTATCAACTACTTTTGAACAAAACTTAACGGCCCTTAGTCCCTTATCATATCTCCCAAATTTCCGCCCAATCCGTTCAACGATTCTGGATACGACGTTGTTTTCACAAAAACTAGGTCATCCAAGATGGCTGCCAAGCCAATGGACCAATCAGGTTCTCTTGAACAAATTGGTTCTCCTCCTGCATTAGATGATGTTTCATGAGTTTTGAATCAACCCCCAAGCCGCTTCGGAGATTTTTAGACATTTCTAAAAATTGGCTGGTTTAGCCGGTGGCCATCATGGATTTTGGCCGATCAGCTTCGTTTGAACACACTTAGACCTCTATGGCCTAAGGCTGCATTCTGCCGAATATAATTGAAATTGGCCCAGTGATTCTTGAAAAGTCGTTTAAAGAATTCCCCATTGCTTTACTATGGGCCCATTGCTTTACTATGGGAGCCTATGGCAGGAAAGCAAACCAAAATGGCAGTCAAACCGTTTATCCAACAGTCTCGAAAGTGGCATATTTGAACTCACCACCCTGATAAGCATATATACAGCAATTTTCACTATCAAAATACATCAAATACAAAAAAGCCAATATGACCAAAAGCTCAATTTTGATTTGTTGATGCCGGCCATGTTTTTTAACTTACAAACTTCTTTTGAACAAATTTGAATGGCCCCTGGTCCCTAAGCATATTTACCAGATTTCAGCACTATCCCTTCAGCGGTTCGGGAGAAGTCGTTTTCGTGAAAACTACGTCATCCAAGATGGCCGCCAAGCAAATAGGCCAATAAGGTTGGCTTGAACAAACTTGGGTCTAACGTTGGCATAGATGATGTGTTATGAGTATTGAATCAATTCCTCTTGCTGTTTCGGAGAAGATTTTTTAGTGTCTAAAAATCGGCCAGTTTGGCTGGCGGCCATCTTGGATTTTGAACGATCAGCTTCGTTTGAACAAACTTAGATCTCTATGCCCTATGAATGCTTCCTCCCAAATATAATTGAAATCGGTCCAGTGGTTCTTGAGAAGTCGTTTAAAGAATTCCCCATTGTTTTACTATGGGCCCATTGCTTTAGGAAAACAAACCAAGATGGCAGGAAAACCGTTTATCCGACAGTCTCGAAGTGGGATATTTGAACTCGCCACACTGATAAGCATATATAAAGCAATTTTCGCCATCAAAATACATCAAATACAAAAAAGCCAATATGACCAACAAACAAATCAATTCCTCCAGCGGTTTCGGAGAAGATTTTTTAGTGTTTCTAAAAATCGGCTATTTTGGCTGGCAACCATATTGGATTTTGGCCGATCGGCTTCGTTTGAACAAACTTTAATCTCTATGCCCTAGGGATGCTTCCTGCCAAATATAACTGAAATCGGCCCAGTGGTTCTTGAGAAGTCGTTTAAAGAAAAAGTTGACGGACGGTCGCCACGGCATAAGCTCACTTGGCCTTTCAGGCCAGGTGAGCTAATAAATGGGTATGGTCTCTGATTGGTAACAAATGTGAATCACGCTATAGTTGCGACCTAAGTGCTTTTTTTGTGGAAATATCACAAATTTGATAGACAGTCTGACAGACTTACAAATTGTGAGTCGCAACTAATAAATTTCTTATACAAGTCTTGTGTTTGTTATACAGGCTTGAATGGCCTACGCCAACAATGTGTTTTCCCTCACATCGGTCATTCAAGCCTATACACCGCGCAAAACACTTGTATAGCTAAAAATATTTTTCATATAATAAATAATTTATCTGGCCAGCCAGAACGGCAATACAAGCTATCTGACTGCTGCAAGCCACTAGACAATAATTTCATTGAGCAACAAATCTGGTCCGACTGAATATTTTGAAAACAATTTGACGTGGCTTAGCCACCAACAACATTCAGTCAAATTGGTTTTTTACAATATTCAGCATATCCAGAGTTAAACCCCATGGATAATGTAGTCTACAGAAATTTAGCAGACAGACAGTTAAGAGCAGTTTAAGTAAGACACACTTCATTCATGCAGATATGTTTCCCCTCAAATTATTAAATAGTAATATTATTAAACAATTTACAGTCAAATTTACCAATACAATTAACGCTTCCTCTCCACGCTATCCCATACTATACATATCAGAGAACAAGCAAATAAGAATAAAAAATCAACAATATTTTGACCAACCAGCTTCCAAGTTACATTCTCTGCTTTGAGAGAACCAATCAGAATGCATATTACAGAAGTTACGTCGGACAACCAATTAGGGCCCATGATACAGTGTCTGGCTCATGTTCTTTTCAGCCAGACAACCAATCAAAATTCAGTTTACAAAGACTGTCCATGTTCTTTCATCATATGGTCTGCAAACCTGGAGAAAGAATATGAATGAGAATGAATAGGTAAACACATATAAAGAAAAAGGCTGGGTACTCTCCTGTCATGAGATATTAACTATCTCACTGATGCAAACCACAAGACAATAATATCAATAGGTAATACCTCTGGACCTGGTGAATATTTTGAAAACAATCTCACTGAAAGTTATTGGTGGCCTAGCGACCAACAACTTTCAGTCAAATCATTTTCAAAGTATTCAGCATATCCCGAGTTAAACCCCGTGGGAAAATAGTATGCAGAAATTCAGCAGGCAGACATTAAAGATACCAAATTTGAATACAGTGCATTCAGGCTTGCTAGATTTATGATCCGGAATCAGATTCTTAGGAATCTGGCTTTTCAGAGGTTGTTCGATAATCACAACTCTGTCAAATATGGACCCAATTTCACTGAAATAAGGTACTGATGTATAAAATTGTATTCGAGTCGACGCATGCTCTCTAGACAAATAAGGCACACAGTTAATTTCCATGTTTGAATACTAATAGTAAATATTTGTCCCCACACTTAAATTTCTGCTTATTGAATGTCCACTTGCAAGCCAAGGGTGGAGTATTGTACATTTTCAATAATTTTGGTGGATGATGTTGCCGACTAGTTCATTTTTAAATTTAATTTGAAAATTTCACATTTTGACATCAGTAGTACACGTCTTCTCTTGGCCTGCAAATGGACTTTTCTCATGACCATTACAAAGACACTTTAACCAACGAATTTGTTTTAAAGAATTTCAATTTTTTAATGGAAAATGTCCATTTGCAGACCAAAAGAAGACTATTTTTTTAAATTTACCACTGGAATGACTGGCTCGGTTATCGATCTTGGTCTTGAGAAATGCCCATTTGCAGACCAAAAGAACTCGTTTTGAAAATTTACCACTGGAATGACTGGCTCGATTACAGTGGTAAATTTTCAAAAATAGCCTTCTGGTCTGCAAATTAACATTTTCTTTGAGAAAATTTAAATTTTCATGAAGAAATTCGAGGGTTAAAGGGTTAGACTGTAAATTCATCAAAGACACTATTCATACACTTTCTGATTTTCATGATTGTGTGGCATTGGCTAACTAATGATGTATTGTATTATGATATTAAATTCCTGAGTGACAGATCAAATCCCTCCATTAACAAGAGAAATCACAGATTGCAGACCCTCGCCCTCCCGTTTTTGTCAGGTTTTTAAAAAAAGTTTTCTGATATTTTTTCTGATTTTCCAAAATTGTTCAGATTATGCCCAAATTTGCGGAATCCTAGTCATACCCTTTGTGTCAAAATTTGAGGCAAAGCGGACCAGTAGTTTCTGAGATATCCATACATCCGATCTGGATCCAGGTTCTTTTAGCGGGATCGATATCTCGGCCAAAGTCTGGAAGTACTCTTGCACCGGAAATTCCCTGGTTGTGTTAAAGTTTGAGCCAAGTTTGATCAGAAATTCTTGAGATACAGCTCTGGACACAGATAGACCTGATCGCAACACCATCTTCCGCTTATAGGGTGAGAGTAATAATTTTATACTTATCTTATCAGTAATGAGTGACTCGGTGATTACTGTTAAAACTTACTTAGCGTGGCAATCAGCAGCTACTTCTCTCTTACAGTCGGCTGTATGAGCGAGTTTGTATAACACCTGTCACATAGAAACACATATTAAATAACAGATACAAACACTTCTTATCTTTAGTCAGATAGTATCTGTTCTGCTAAAATTAAGTTTTAAAAAACAATTCTTTCTAACCATACCATATATCATTTCATCCTTATCATTTTAACACTATACCAACCAACAACGACTTCTCCAGTGATCTTGAGAAATGTCCATTTGAAGACAAGACTATTTTTGAAAATTTACCACTGGAATGACTGGCTCGATAACCGAGCCAGTCATTCAGAGGTAAATTTTCAAAAATAGTCTGGTCTGCAAATGGACATTTTCTAGGAGAAAATTTGAATTTTCTTTAACAAATTTGAGGGTTAAAATGTTAACACACTGGCATCAGAGGGTTACACTGTAATTCAAAATGAACAATATTTAGGTACGATGCCATGAGCTCTTGAAAGCAATGTCACACAAACAAGTGCATGCACTTGCGCATGATAGAATGCACACACACACGCACACATGCACATACGCACACGCATTGTCTTACCAAGAAGATCATGCAGTGTAACAGCAGGGTGTAGAAGAATGTAATCATCCGCGCCACTTTATTCCCCATGATGAAACGACCCTGAAATACGAGAACATCCAGCTATACTATAGATGTCATAATAAAAATGTCACTTGTTAGCTGACATCACAATCTGAATCAAATGGTGTGTCTGTCATGAAAGGCACAAAGGTGTGACAATATGTATAATATTAAGCAATAAGCTTTATCGTATTCTCTCCTGGAAATTGACACACTTGCGCTGCAAAGTAGTGGAACTAGATGATGTACATCACATGATCCCCATGCAAATGGCAGCCATTCACGAAAACATGTTTGCTACAGGGATTGAGAGATGGATTGTACGGCCAGGCAAATATACAAAGAAATAAACAGATACGTGTGTAGACAAAGCAATAGTAGTAAAACAGTCATTATAAGTGAAGTTATTAAGTGAAAACCAAATGAAGTTATTACGTGAAAACCAAACGCGCAGACATTTTTGATAAGTTAATTATTTCAAAGGATATAACTATGGTAAATCTATACAAATTTTGCTGATACATAATCCTAACCGCCGGCATATCATCAGGAGTTGAGCTACCAAATTTCAAATGTATCTATCCATTATAAGTGAAATTATTGAGCAGAAACCAACTGCAGACATTTTTTACGAATTTTAAATATTTCAAGGGAGATAACTACAGTGAATCTAGACACATTTCGCTGATATGCAATAAGGGCATCTCAGCAGGAGGTAACATAACATATCTGAAATGAATCCATCTATTATAAGTGAAGTTATTGAGCAAAAAACAAATGCACTGACAATTTGGGCAAATTAAGTATTTCAAGGAAGATAACTACTGAATGTATACGTATTTCGCTGATACACGATATCCAGCGCGGGTATGTTATCAGGAGCTGGTATGCCAAATTTTAAATGAATCCATCTATTATAAGTGCAGTTATTGAGCGAAATCCAAATGCATACATGGACGCATACGCAGACGGAAGAGAAAGCCTAACTCCCCGTTTTTCAAAGCGGGAGATAAATATGCACTGTCGAGTGTACTGCCATAAATACATGCTTACTCTTTAAGGACAGGCTGACGAATCACCAGTTACACATGCAAATGGGGCGTTTTGTTTGAGAAATCCCAGTCGTACAGATAATAAACTCAACTATGTGAACTGATATGACATCCAATAGATACAACAAATATGGAGTCGGGACATTGCACGCTGAGTAAATGGCATAGGAATAAACAGGCATCTCATATCTTGTGTAAATGTTTCTTTATTTAATGATACACGGGAACTTTAAATGATAATCTTTTACTTCAGCAGAAATGAATAAGCTATAAAACGTGTGTGATGAATTTCTGCAGACTACATTTTCCTTGTGATTTAACTGGATCTGCTGAATATTTTGAAAACAATTTGACTGAAAGGTGTTGGTGGATAAGCCACCAACAACTTTTAGTCAAATTGTTTCCAAAATATTCAGCAGATCCAGAGTTAAGCCCCATGGGAATTGTCATGGGACTTGCAACAATCAGACAGTTAACCAAACAACAATCACTTACCATACTTAGTGTAATCTTGTCATATGGCTTCAAGTTCATGTACTTTCTTTGTCGTTCCTGATTTAAAAAAAGCCAAGAACTTTAATTTCATTTAATATTTTGTTATCCAACTAATCTTAGTATCTATTCCCGCTCACCTCACACACCCACACCCACCACCACGATCCCGCGATGCCAGGGACCCCACACTTAGAAATTGAGGCGGGGGGGGGGGGGTTGTTCTCAACCTGATATTTGGGGGTCTGAAAATGAAGTTTGGGGTCTAATGCTATATTTTCAGGGTCACATGGTACCAACTGCCACAACGTTGGTAGGTCCCAAGTTGCATTTTAGTGGTATATACCCTCACAAGGACCCACAAAACGTATCCTTCTTTCGCATAACTGGTTATTTATGCATCATGAGTTATCTGTCCTGTGGCAACCATCGGGTAATCCTATAATGGGCCGGATTGGCCAAGGAAATAAAAATTGATACTTAGTGAAAGCCCATTTGCAGCCCGAGATTACATTTCGGAAAATTTACCAGTGGAATGACGGACTCAGTTATCAAGGGAGTTAATCCAGTTGCAAATTTCAATACATAGTCTTAACCTGCAAATGGCCTTTTCTTAAATGGCCTGCAAAGGATAATTTTTGGCCACCTTGACCATTAACCCTTTCACCGATGAATTTCTGTTATTTAATTTTCAACTCAACTATACAAGAAAACAGTTGAATGTTTTGAAATTAATTTGACTGGATTCGGCAGAAACAGCTTCCAGTCAAATTACATTCATTATTTTTAACTCGACAATAAGTTTTATATCATAAAGAATATACTTTTTCAGGGATTTGTCGGTGAAAGGGTTAAAAGTTTAAACAGTCCCCAATATTCATACATGTACCTTTCTGCCGAATGTTGTGAATGGGTCAAGTTTTTCCTCATACTGCATGGAATATCGACTCTCGGCCGCACTGTCCCCTTGTCCTCCAGCCGACTGAAACACGATTAACAAACTTAGATAAGATAGTCAAAACTGCGCCCAAGACCACCTGTCTTCTGTGGAAATATGTGTAAGACAACCTGTCCTAAGGAATCGCCATCTTGTGGGACAAAAGACACATCTTATGTTGAAAGGCCACCTGTCTTTAGTGATCACTTCTTGGTGCTACATATGGTTGTCAAAGACAACTATTTTTTATTTCCCCTCCCCCCCTCCCCCACTTGGCCTCCACTGCTTTTGCAAGTGTGCATGTGCCTGCAAATCCCCCACATTCTTCGCTTTGACTTTTTGATCCCTCCCCAACCCCCTTGGGGATGGATCCAAATGTAAATATCCTCATACACTCCAGCACCATATGGTTAACTCACATACCAAATTTGGTTGAATTTCGTCTAAAGGTTTTGGAGGAGTCGCATTACAATAAATTACTACATAGCTGGATAGACAAGGGGGGGGGGGGGGGGGAACGCCCTAATCCCCACCTTTTTTTAAATATTGGGATCACTAGTAAAGCATAATAGTACACATTTATTAAATAATGAGTACTGTAAGCCGTGCATCGATAGAAAATGCAATTTTTGAAGAAATATTAATCAAGCCTTGCTAATCAACAATAGCAACCGTGGTTTAATACTACCTACCAGTATGCACCAGAACTTCGCAGCCACGCAGTTCCAGAATGTCCAAATTTGTCACTAGTCACTACTGGATAGCAAGCAGTTAGATATATTTACATATACAAGTCGGGCTTCATAACAGATATATATTTTACCTTGGTTGGGTAACTCTGAAGGAACTTGATCTTTTCGTAAAGTTTGACATTATCTGAGCGTAGCTTGTCGAGTTCATTCTCGAGCATGTGAATCTGCTGCTGTTGTCCTGTGAGTTGCTGCAGGTCAAGGGATGAATACACGTCATTATTGAATGTCAACTAACAGTTTGGAGGCTAGTCAACAAATATGGTATGACAATTTTTTAAACGTAAGAAATATTCAGTTGAATATATTGAAATTACATTAACGGCTTATGTGCTGGATACTTTGAAGGAAAGGATCAGGGAAATTACATATGCTCTAGAATAAAGCTTTATATAATAATCAACCTATAACCAACAGTGAAAAACAGAAATAAATCTGAACAATTAGAAAAAAGCAGCTAAATACCAATTATGTCACTCTGGCAGGAAGCAAATAGTGACGAAGCTGGACCCATGTGCTCTGGTGTATGCAGAGCGAATAAATAATACCCGCTATAGCCAGTCATATAAGCTTGGTTATATTTGCGCTAAGCTGATTACATGTAAAATACTATCTAGTCTTAAAACAATTTGATTGAAAGCCGTTGTTTCCAGAGACAGGGTCTACATTCAGTCACATGAATTTCAAAATATCCAGCAGACTTCATATTGCGACCTAGAAAACCAGCAGTGTATTTTGAAATCATTTTGACCGAAACGTGTTGATTCAACCAGAAAAGGTGACTAGCCTATGCAGTATACCTGCACACACAGTTGACACATGGCGGAGTGCGAAGCACCAGCAGGGTCACTAATTGGCTCCAAGTTAAGTGCTCCTAGATTTAGTAAATGCTTTTTCGCAAATAATCCCAATTCATTTCCATTTTTAGCTCACCTGGCCTGAAAGGCCAAGTGAGCTTATGCCGTGGCGACCGTCCATTGTGTGTCCGTCGTCTGTCCATCCATCCGTCAACTTTTCCTTTAAACGACTTCTCAAGAACCACTGGGCCGATTTCAATTATATTTTGGCAGGAAGCATCCTTAGGGTATATGGATCTAAGTTTGTTCAAACGAAACCGATCGACCAATTTGGCCGGTGGCCATCTTGGATTTCGGCCAATTTTAGGAAACGTCTTTAAAAATCTCCAAAACCGCTGCGGGGATTGATGCAAAACTTGATTGGTCAAATGGTTCGGCGGTCATGTTGGTTGACCTAGTTTTAGCAAAAACAACTTCTCCAAAACCATTGAATGCGTCAGGTCGAAATTTGACAATTTGTTCAAGGGAAGTTGAACCGTTAAAAAAACATGGCCGCCATGGGCCAATCAAAATATGGCGTTTGGCGCCCATATTGGATTTTTTTATTTGATGGATTTTGAGGCCAAAATTGGTTTTATACTGGGATATGTATTTTTGGATATTCTGATCTCAAATTTGTAATTTTCGAAAGGGTCGGATAAACGGTTTGGCGGCCATCTTGGATCATTTTCCCGCCATAAGCTCCCATACTAAAGCAATGGGAAACTTAAAATGTCAATGGGACATTTTCAATTATATTTGGCAGGAAGCATCCTTAGGGCATAGAGATTCAAGTTTGTTCAAATGAAGCTGATCGGCCAATTGGGTCGGTGGCCATCTTGGATTTCGGCCAATTTTTAGAGACGTCTGAAAATCTCCAAAACCTCTTGCGGGTAAACCCCATGAAATATGGTCTATGGCAAGAGCTGAACCAAGTTTGTTCAAGCGAACTTGATTGTTCAAATGGTTCGGCAGCCATCTTGGTTGACCTAGTTTTAGTGAAAACAACCTCTCCAGAACCGCTGAACGGATCAGGTCAAGATTTGGCAGATATGATTAGGGACTAAGGGTCATTAAAGTCTGTTCAAGGAAAGCTGAACCGCCAAAAAACATGGGCACCATGGGCCAATCAAAACATAGCATATTTGGCGGCCATATTGTTTGGGTCTTTATGGATTTTGAGGCCGAAATTGGTTTTATGGATTGTTGAGGATTCTGATGTCAAATTTGCAATTTTCGAAACAGTCAGATAAACGGTTTGGCGGCCATCTTGGATAATGTTCCTGCCAAACGCAACGATACTAAATCAATGGGAAATTAAAAATGTCTTCTCGATAACTGCTACGACAAATTGAATTATATTCGGCAGGAAGCATCCTTAGGGCATAGAGATTCAAGTTTGTTCAAATGGAGCCAATTGGGCCGGTGGCCATCTTGGATTTTGGCCGATTTTTAGAAATTTCTTTAAACATCTCCGAAACTGTTTGAGGGATTAATCCAGAACTAGGGCAAGCGCTGAACCAAATTTGTTCACTTCTAAACTTGATTCCGAATCATTTGGCAGCCATCTTGGATGACCTAGTTTTTTAGAAAATGACTTCTACAACTGCTGAAGTGATCGGCCCGAAATCTGGGAGATGATATTGATGACTAAGGGCCATTAAAGTTTGTTCAAGAGAAGTTGATACGTAAAGAAACATGACCTCTGTTTTCTTGTTACAAGTCTGCTCAACTCATTAGAGTTCCACTTATTGTTGATGCCTAGGCAGCAACAGCACCCAGTCAAATTAGTTTCAAAATGTTCAACAGCTTACCTGTATAGTTTTCTGGAAATTGATAGTCAGGGAGTTCAGGATTCGATCAATCCCAACACGAGCGAGGTGTGGGTGGAGCTTAGCTAGAGATGGGTGGGGCATAACTAAAACTGGGAAGGTTGGTTTGGTGAGTCACTCACAAAAACATTCCAGGATGGACTGTCATTTCAAGAGTGTGTCGTATACAGTAATCAAACATGGTGTATGCATGTAGGCTTGCACGATTATTGCATTGAGTGATCGCGATCGATTATTAAAAAATAATCGCGATTACTCGATTAATCAGCTTGTATACAAATTACCAAGACATAAGAACAAAAGAATATATTAATGCCGAAAACTGCAATGATGTTTAGAAAAGTCCATTTGCAGGGCAAGAGGCTATTTTTGAAAATGTATCACTGGAATTCCAGTAACACATTTTCAAAATTGGTCTTCTCTTGTCCTGCAAATGGACACGCATTCATTAAGCAAAATTTCATTTTTCACGATCGATCCCATTAAAAAAGTAATTGAAAGTAAGGTTTTGAAATATTTTATACAATAGACATTATATTCACGATTATTCGATAATTTAATATTTAATCATATAAATTCACGATTTAAAACATAATCACGATTTTTTGATTTAATCACGTAATCGCACAAGCCTATATGCATGCCTTGTATGGCTTAACATGCTTAACACTCAAATTTGATCAACAAAATTTCATTTTTCTCATAGAAAATAGCAATTTTCAGACCAAGAGAAGACAACTTTTAGGGATTTACCACTGGAATGACGGGTTTGGTTATCGAGCCAGTCATTCCAGTGGTAAATCCCCTAAAATCATCTTCTCTTGGTCGGCAAATGGACATTTCACAAGACCACTGCAGAAGCCGTTTTTGGCTGATATGAGTGTTAAAGGGTTAAGGTATGTAGCATAATACAAGTATGTCAGTGTGACCTACTTTTCATTCTTTACTAGGGTCCAAGTGTCCTTGTTTAAAACTTTATTACTGGAATGCCAGCCAGGCTCATTATAAGTGAGCAAGTCATTCCCAAGTAATAAAGTTTAAAAAAAATAGTCTTCTCTTGACCAGCAAATGGACCAATCTTGCAGGCTGAGCTTTCACTAGACTATATAAGCATCTTGCTTCCAAGATGTATTCGGAGGTGTGATTAAGTACGGGGTACTTACCGCCTCGAGTTGCTGGCTCCTGATCCGGTACCTCTCACGCTGGCTCTGGACAATGGGTAGCAGAGAATCCGCAGCAGACTTCAATCCTGACTCAACTAAGAAAAACAAGAGCTATCAGAGATAGCAAACCCTCAGCCTCACATTTTTGTCACATGAGTGATTTTTTGGATTCCTTCGGATTTTTCTGTTCCAGGCCAAAATTATCGACTCCTAGTGTAGTCACACCATTTCTTGTGCTAAGATTTGAACCAAATCAGACCTGTAGTTTCCAAGATACATGTATCCATATATCTAGATTTTTATCTGGTCCAAATCCTGGTTATTTTATCCGGATCACAGCTAAAGTCTGGAAATCCTCCTGTACGGTAGGTTCCTTTATTGTGTTAAAGTACGAGTCAAAGTATTTTTTTAGCTACAGCTCTGGATAGAGACATGAATACATTGCCCTCTTGCCCTTACAGGGCGAGGGTAGGCTTGGGTGATTATTGCTTTGACTGATCATGATTGATTATTTAAGGATAATCATGATTACTCGTTTAATCAGCCTGGGTACAAACGACCAAAATATGACAACAAAAGTATACCAATGACGAAAGCTGCAATGGCGTTTAGAAAAGTCAATTTGCACGCCAAGAGAAGAATATTTTTGAAAATGTATCTCGTTAAAAAGTAATTGAAAGGTTGGATTGAAACATTTTATGCAGTATAACTTATTCCCCCCCCACGCTCCCCCCCCCCCCCCCCCCCCGGCATAATATATCAAGAGTGGGCATACATGCAACATTAATTGTAAAGGACAATATTTTAGAAAAACTAATCAATGAAAAATGCAACTCCTAAAACCTAAATTCCTTTGTCACTATGTGTAATGCGGTATATGTATCGGATTTAAGATATTTAAAGGGTGATAACTCTGTAATGAATAATTTTTTGGCCATGAAAAAAACACATGCACATGATACTGATAATGTGGACAAAATTTTTAAGTTAAGCCATTGAGACCTCTAGGAGGCATTACGTTGACAAGAAATGATTGTCAGAGATGGGTGGACCAACAGACAGACATACATATATTTTGGACAGATGGATGGATGTACAGGTATACGGATAGCACATGCACACATTCACGTGGTAATGATAACACTTAACAAGTTTCAAAAGAATCGGAGCTAAACTGTAGGAGGAGTTTAGCTGACAAGAAATGATTGGCAATGTAGTTTATACAGGTAGTCAGCTTTAAGATATTTAAAGCGGGATAACTATGTAATGAACGATTTTTTGGCCGTGAAAAAAGCACATGCACATCTGCACATGATACTGATAATGTGGAAGAAATTTAAAGTTAATCCATTGAGACCTCTAGGAGGAGCTGCGTTGACAAGAAATGATTGTCAGAGATGGATGGACTGACAGATGGACATACATACATTTTTGACAGACGGATGGATGTACAGGTATACGGATAGCACATGCACACATTCACATGGTAATGATAACACTTCTAAGTTTCAAAATAATCGGAGCTAAACTCTAGGAGTTGCATTGACAAGAAATGATTGGCAATGCAGTTTATGTATTGGCTTTAAGATATTTAAAGGGGGATAACTCTGTAATGAAAAATTTTTCAGTGGCGAAAAAGGCACATCCATATCTGCACATGATACTGATGATGTGGACGAAATTTTAAGTTAATCCATTACCTTTAGGAGTTGCGTTGGCAAGACAGGGACAGATGGATGGACGGACATGCTGATTGCTATATTCCCCCCACCTCCCCCATCTTCCAGACCGGGGGAGGAGGGGAATAAAAATAATCACAATTTTTTATTTAATCACGGAATTGTGCACGTCTAGGTGAGTGTCATAAATAGACAGCTTAGAACATCTACAAAATTTCTTATTAACCGTTTAATGGTAAAGCCGGCCACAACCAACATTTGCAGTGGGCTCGAGAAACATCCATTTGCAGACCAAGTGAAGACTTTTTAAAACTTTATAACTGAAATGTTTAAGTTTTACTACCTTAGTACTTTAAAGGGTTACTAATCAGCGTGGTTGATACCGATGGGATCCATACAATGGACTTGGTGGATCCAGAATTTCTCACGATCCTTACGGGGAGACGTTGCTTCCGTGCTATCAGGTAACCGAGCCAGGCATTCCAGTGCTAAAGTTTTGAATTTGATTTATTCTTGGCCACAAATGGACATTCACTAAGCAAAGATTTAATTTTCTTGACAAACCTTGTCCATTTAAGGGATAAACCATTTTTACGCAGCATAGGTCCATACAAATACAAATTAATTATCATTGATCCCAATAGTTCATGCGCTCCACAAAAAGGGGCATTAGGTATGACTGATTATATGTAACCTGTTTTAATACTAATTGCAGATACCTTGGACATCTTTAACAGCATCAGCCACAACCTCGGCAGAACTGGTTTGGGGCAATGCTGGCTCACCCTGTAAATAGATATAATAATTTCAAACAACATGCATAGTTACAGGTCCTACAAATCAAATTAATTTATTATATGGTAAAAGGTTGACTATTGGGAAATTTATTCACTGTCATGTTTCATTCGTAATATAGGAATCCAGTTTAAGCTATGCCCCGCCCATCTCTAGCTAAGCTCCATCCACGCTTTGCCCATGTTGGCATGGATCGATCCCTGTACACTCTGAATCTCAATTTTCAGAAAACTATACAGGCAACCTGTTGAATCAATTAAAACTAATTTGACTTTGTCCTGTTGCTGCCTACAACAACAGCACCCAGTCAAATTAGTCTCAAAATATTCAACATCATGTTTATTAAATAGTCATACAATTCATACAACCTGATGGCCTATTGAAGGACTACCGGTAATTTGAGTCATTCGTGATGTAATTGATTCTGACGCCAGCCTACACGTAACGTTGTTGATTATGGCGTTATATGACTGATCGAAAAACTGGATTCCATTAAATCAATCACAGAAATCACAAGCTGATTTAATAGTTAAGTTGGCCAAAAACAGCTTCAGAGGGCGATTGGCTCCATAGTTTGGAGCCGGTGTATTCAATTACTTTTGTTCTCCATGCGGTGGAGTTATTGTCAGTTGGGACTGACTCGAGTACCTGGATGATTCTGAAGTGCACGTCACCTCGTGTCGCCAGGGTTATGTAAATACCTGGGTACTGGGGTGTCTTATCTCTTGTTTTTGTACAAGTTTGTTATTAAGCGTAGGTTCTCCTGGATACATGTTTTGAATGGTAACAGGGTTTCTCCCACATATTGTTTGTTGTATTTTCAGCATGTTAGGGTTGTTTGTGTTACGTATAATTTTGGCAGTATAGGTCAGCCCCATGTTCAACCTTTGAAAAAAACTCCAGTGTTTAATGATGTTCTGCCAGCTGTTGCTGTGGAGCGAGGGCGTTTATATGGGTAATCCTGGGTGGATTCTAGCAGTTTCGCCATGACTATGGTGTCTTTGATTGTTTTTGTGAACCCGAAGAAAGGTTTCTTGGGGAAGGCTATTCTGCATCCATAACACGAGCTTCAAGAATTGGCCAGTATTTCTTGATGATTTTCTTCATATAGATGCCAGTGCATGTGAATTCGCAAATAAAGGTTGGTCAGATTATTTGTTAAAGAATCAATGTGTGTGATTATACTATTCATATAATCACAGACACATAATACGATTAGTGTGTGAGCCATGTGTCATGGTCTAAATTTGCTATATTTTGCAGAATATAACAGTACACAGGGTGTATAACTTAATCGGCTGCTTTTCACTTGATTTTTGTCTGCTATTTCTAGGCCTTTGGGTACAGATTTGGTAGGGGCCATTGCACATGAGCCATGCGTATGTACTAACGACTTAGTCTAAAACTTTGACGAACTCTATGAGTGCCTGATGCTTGTTCTTGTTGCAAGACCAAAAGTCTGAATGATCTGAGCTCTGAAAGTCGGCTCCTTTTATACTCTCACCCTGGGGGACCGGAAGTGGCTTGTATCATGCTCTTATATGGGCATCTGTGGTATGGTTTTTGGCGGTGCAACCTTTTTTGGAGGTGCTGGGTGGCCTGTCTTTGGCAGTTTGGTGGTGCGTTTTTTTGGTGGTGTACCCTTTTTGGCAGTGCACAATATTTGGTGGTGCACTGATTTTTGGCGATGCAACATTTCTGGTGGTGCTAAATATATATTTTTGGCAGTGTGGTCTTTTATGGTGGTGTGGCCTTTCATGGCAGTGCAGCCTTTTTTGGGGGTGTGGCCTTTTTTGGTGGTGCAGAAAATATTTTTGGCGGGGCAGCATATTTGTTTTGGAAAAAAACTGGGTTTTTTCTCTGGGGACAAAAAGAGTTTACTTGTGGGTTTTTTGGTCATTTATTAGTAAAAACGCACGTGTGCCGATGCGGTTGGGCCATGTGACCTAAGGAAGTGGTATCCCTTATGTGTATATCAAGATTTTTTTCATCACATTTTGTTTGATTCAGACTTATGGTGTTTCGTTCATATGTAGAACTCATCAGAGGCGCAGTGACTATGTCTGCAAAATCCATGGTGATAGAGTGCCATAGAGGTGCTAGTAAGAACAACTGAAAACTCAAAAAAACATGCTAGAAGGCTTTTCTTATTTGAAACCTTAGTGGAGCTTAAAGGACCTGCTTGAAGGAGCAGGAAATAAGTGAGACAATACAATGACTATACAAAATTTAATCAGTAGAAGGTCTGATAATTCAATGTATGCTTGGAAAGTCCTTTGGTGGATGACGCTGGAGCTACAGTGCCGGAAGATGGCGCCTGTTTCTGAGCATTATGGTTAAAACTCGGTCCCAGTTTGCAACTGGGGCTTAACTGTTTTGGGCCAGCCCAGTTAGGAAGCATTGGAGGCAGTCTAGATTGAAAACGTGTTGCACAGTTAGTTCTCTTATGGGAACTTCTGCACTCATTAAGTCATTTTGAACATTAGCATTAACTGATGAGGAACTGGCAGCCCTACATCGCGTGGCCGTGGAGCTGTTAGTGGAGGAAGAGATAGATCCGACCAGCCTGTGTGCTGTTTCGCTTGCTGTTTCCGACTGGGTGACATAACTGCAGGATGGTTCGTCAAGTTGTTGACCTGTACTAAAACCGGACATGCTGCCAAAAAGTTCTAAACACTTTCTCAATTGTGGATGTAATATTGTCTATGGTTTGTCCAGTTTTAACTGGAATATCACTCACCATATTGCGCGCTAATGGCGCCATCTCAGTGGCTGATGGCGAGAATTGCCCTGGAGACCCATGAGGCACGGGAGATATAGAAGCTGGTGATGTAGCACTAGATGGTAGCATGTCCAGCTTGAAACAAAGTTTAGACAGGATGCTATCTAGAGTCTGTTGGTCGGCCGAAACTGTATTGGTTTTCTCAACGGTCCTGGGAATTCTGTAACACATGGGGTAGTGCGCCAATGACTCTTGGATTGAGCCTGGGAGTGGTGGGCGCACATTCTTCTTTGGCATTTTCCCACTGTCCGGTGCTGTCCAAACACGTTTCTTGGCGAACTTGTCCCCCCTTTATCGGTTTCAGGAGTGGTTCAGTCGGATTGACGAGTTGCCCTCCTATTGTGATGGTGTGTGCCAGGAGACTCGTGATGGCTGCGTCCCTCATACCATGTCTGTACCGCAGATGCTTTCTCAGGTGCTCTAAGCGCATGAAAGGCACAAGGCATGCCTTGCAGGTCCATGGTGGTACTGTGCGATGCTTAGTCATTGTGTATGTGTAGCGAAGGTGATGATTATGACATCACTGGTCCTTGTGATGTCAGCGCCATTTGTGATGTCGTACGCCTAGCGAGGGGAAGTCAAAGGATAGGCTTAAAGAATGAGTTGTTTTAGTAGTCATCAGTTGGATTACGAACTTTAATAACTACATACTGACTGGGAAGTTGTTGGTAAGCTTCAAGTCAGGAAAGTGATGATCATTTTTAGCCTGATTGGTTGATGCCTATAGGTTCCATTGTGAGGAGTTGGTGCATCCAGTGGCTTTCCTTCTTTTTCCTCCATATTGTGGAGTTGCTGTCCGCTGGGTCAGACTTAAACACTTGGATTATCCTGAAACTCATATCGATTCTGGAGTGTCCATTTTTGTTGAAATGTCTGGATACGGCGTGTCGTACCGTTTGTTTTTGTGTAAGTTTATGATGGTGCATAGGTGCTCTTGGATGCGACTTTTGAAGGGGCGCAATGAGCCATGTGTATGCATGCATACCGAAAAAGAAGTGCCCAAAGAAGCACTGATGTGCAGGCGCATGCATCAGTGCTTCTTAAATCTCAGACCCAAAGGATTAAAGTCTGTGCTGATATGCAGTCGTAAGCATGCGCATCAATGCCTTTTAAATGCAAGAGCCAATAGCAGAGCCTAGAAATAGTTTTTGGCCTTCCCCTTTCTGCATGCGCATTCATGCTGCTTCAGTGTATGTTAGAAAAGATTCTTGGAGGAGGCACAGAGTAACTGAACTCACCTTTGCATCTCCCCTGAACATGGATATGAAATTATGAACTCACTTCTATATTTCCAATGAACATGGATGATATGAACTCACTTCTAAATGTTCCCTGAACATGGATGATATGAACCCATCTCTACATGTCCCCTGAACATGGATGATATGAACTCATCTCTACATCTCCCATGAACCTGGATGATCTGAGCCCTCTGAATCTCCCCTGAACATGGATGATGAGCTCACCTCTACATCTCCCTTGAACATGAATGATATGAACTCACCTCATCTTCATCTCCCCTGAACATGGATGCTATCAGCCTCTACATCTCCTCTGAACATGGATGGTATGAGCTCACCTCATCATCTCCCTTGAACATGGATGATATGAGCTCACCTCTGCGTTTCCAAGGAAAATGAATGATATGAGCTCACCTCTGTATCTCCCCTGAATATGGATAATATGAACTCACCTCTGCATCTCCTCTGAACATGGATGACACAGCATGCACATTGCTCAAGTCCTCTTCTAACTGGATAATCAGTTGCTTCTGTTCTGTCACCGTGCCAACAGCTTCCAGATACTGGTCTTGAAGTTTCTTAGCGTGCTCTGTTAGAGGGAAATGTAGTATTAAAGGTGCTTAGAGATCATTTATGGGCCAGAATAGCAAGTCTATTAACCCTTCTCAAGGCCCACGTTCACACAAAATGCTTGAAAATAAAATTGTTAAAACGTTATATTTTTAAAGGCTTAAATTCTGTTCCCCAATATAATGAAACAAAATAAATCTGAAAATATGGTCATTTCATTCTGTATAAATTATTATAACTTTTGTTGTTGTTATGAATTTTAATTAGGGGTAAAATTCAATTTCACAACTTAAAAAAATTTATACGGAATGAAATCAAGACATCCTAGGCATATATTTCATTTCATTACATTGCGCTACATAGGTTAGGCCTCTAAACAATTTTATATTCAAAAGTTCTGGTGTGAATGTGGGCCTTTAATGGTCAAGATTGGTAAATTCCCCAAAGTCCAAATCCTTTGATAGTAATACTAATATTAACAGAACATTGATATGGAGGTGTTGTTCACATGCAGAGTTGATGACATGTGCGGTTTGTGTCGAGATGGTATTATCTGCATATTTAAGAGTTCATTATTAATGCCATCAGACCTACTTGCACTGTCATTCTATAGAGATGTTAACGCATTTCTAACATCTGCTTCTATTATTGGCTGCAGCCGTGGGTGGCCTTCAAACGGGAATAGATATTGATTTCTGTATCAGTGAACTGATCTTTGGACCATTCCTTGATTGTTTCAGCCTTTCCCTGGTCAGAACCGATGTGACTATCAGACATGTCAGAGTTATGTACAATGAGTGGTTGTTGTTGGAGTGCTGAGTTAATGCTTTGCTTGCTCTGAACATTTTTCAACAATCACCGTTGGAAGTGATCTCATTTACCAGGACATCTACTCTTTTGATGGCGCATTCTTCTAATCGTCCACTGATTTGGCGCAGGATCTTACAATCCATCTTTGATGTAGTACTGGAATGGTCATCCAGCGTGATAAATATATTATCTTATTATGTCGTCAAACTCCATCTCATATTCTGCTCTAAACCTGCGCCTGACAGCAATTTAAAAAGACATGACTCGATCCATGCTCTGGCCTGTCATTGTGTCTGTTTAAATACGTCTCATAGATGGGTTCAGGGCAAGAACAGACTTTTTCCAGACTGGGAAAATGATGGCGACAATGAGATTCAGATTGAGTTGGCAATGATAATGATGATGTTGCTAAGGATGATGCCCTCAATTATGATGATGATGATGATGATGATGTGAGATGATGATGCTGATGATGATAATGATAATGATGATGACGATTTTGATGATGCTGATAAAATGACGATGACTCAACGACGATGATGAGGATGATTAATCCGAGTCAATTCGGTGGTGGTGGTGGTGATGATGGTGATGATAATGATGATCATCATCATCATGATGAGGATGAGATGATGATGATGATTAAGAAAAACGATGACACCATTTTAACTTATAAACTTGAGTTTCATTTATTTATATATAAAAAGATGAGCAGCACCTACAGTTACCGTCCTTGAATTATTATTTTTTATTGAATTTTATTATTATTATTATTAACCAGAATTTAAACTTAGTTAATATATTAATAATATTAATAAAGTACATTTGTCATAATAATAGCAATAAATAAGTTCTTAGCGAGGTGGTATCGAATTCAATCCCGGCAGTAATAACTCCGATTTCGACAGGAAAGGATTTGGCGTTTTATTGAAAAGTATCTGAAATATGTGTTCTTTGAAAAGCAAAAATAAAAACTAATCAGAATGAACCCTTTAACCCTTATGGACACGTTTGTGTTTAATTAATCATTTAATCATCACAAACCTGAAATGATAAATTCTTTATGTTAACAGCTCCCAGTTAAAATACTTTCAAAATATTCAACAGCTTCCCTGTATAACTGTCTTGAAATTGAAATACTGGAACTTTAATGGTTAATGGATATGTGATTGTCATTCTTGTATTGGGTACTGTAGCAGTGCCGAAACAATCCACGGTATATTGGAATGTATGAGAACACAAAGAGGTGGAATAAAACATGAGTTTAGCATAAATAGAATTGTGTCGTCATTTATATATAATTAAGAACTCGTTTATTACTATAAATACGCATGGCATGCGTGTACGCACAATACCCCCCTACACAATGTTTTCTGAGGCATGTCAATAAATTAAATTCTTCACTAATCTAGAGGCCAAAATCTAACCCTTCTTCAGTGACAGCAGAGGCATCGCTATGAGACAGATGGGGGGGGGGGGAGGGAGTGTGGTGAATGAAACCCCTTATTGACCCTTTAACACTCATATCAGCCCAAAACGGTTTCTGCAGTGGTCTTGAGAAATGTCCATATGCAGATGAAGAAGACTATCTTTGAAAATTTACCACTAGAATGACTGGCTCGATTACTGAGCCAGTTATTCCAGTGGTAAATTTTCAAAAATAGTATTCTCTTGGCCGGAAAATTGACATTTCTTTATGAGAAAATATAAATTTTCTGGAATAAATTCAAGGGTTAATAGAAAACTACTTTCGTGATTTACACACACCATAACACCATCACCCCCCCCCCCCCCCCTCACAACCCTCCCATGTACAGATTGAAACTCGGCCCATGTGAAAATTCCTGCAGCCACCCTTGGATACATCAAAGAAGACATAGTTTCCTCTGAAATCTGTGAATTGGAACTTGTAATATTTTAGGAACTGAGTGATGCTGAAGTTTGACTCGTGTTCCCCAAAGAGCTAATGATCCTACAAATATGCTACTGAAATCAAAGCTTGATAATCGAGCCAGTCATTCCAGTGGTAAATTTTCAAAAATAGTCTTCTCTTTGTCTGCAAATGAACATTTCTCAAGACTACTACAGAAGCCATTTTTGGCAGATATGAGTGTTAAAAGGTTAATTTTGCTACAGCACAAGTCTACCTCTGACATTGTAAACGATGTGTTTTTATGTGGACAGGGGTTCTCATAAGCCACCTTTTGAGGGTATATACCCCCAAAAATACAACTTGGGACCCCTAAATGTTGTAGCAGTGGGTCCCATGGGAACCTGGAAAATCTTTTATTGTTAAATTCTAATTAGTTTTATAGGATTTTGCATGGGCAAAGCCAGAAAATCTATCATGGGACCTCAATAATTCATAGCTGTAAGCCCATGTTATTCTCTAACTTTATCATGGATGAGAAAAATTGCATGGGAATCCTAAATTTCAGTTTAGGACACCCTGATTTCATGTTCGGATCCCCAGTTTTCTAGGTATGGGGGGTCTCTGGGATCCCTAAGATTTAGATGGCATGAGAAACACTGTATGTGAACAAGTTTGGACATGTCAAAAGTGATGGAAAATGACCAGAGGATGGGGAGGGGGGGGGGGGGTTGAGGTGGTATAGAGAAACAAGATACACCAAACAAATACTGCGTCCATTACTTATAATTTGATGAACTACTTGACTGAATGATTAAAACAACAACCAGGATGTTAGACCATAAGTGGGCTTATCTAAAAACTTTAAAATGTCTCATATTAACACACAAACTGTGTGACCCACAAAACATTTCAAAGATAAAATAGCCGGACCCTTTAAGTAGCCCACACATCAGCGGTGCAGGCAAAGATGCAATTATGAGGTACCAGATTAATTGATAAACATTTTGAAATTGATCTGAATTGATTAACTATCTGACTGCTGAGTTTTTGCAGATGCCATTTTCTGAGAGCTATAGCTCCGAACCTGCTAAATATTTTGAAAACAATTTGACTGAAAGTTGTTGGTGGCTGAGCCACCAACAACTTTCAGTCATATTGTTTTCAAACTAGTCAGCAAATCAGGTTCTTGCTCATTGAAATTTTTGTCCGGTGGCTTGCAGCTGCGAGACAGTTAAATAGTTTTCAAAAGACATGGCGCAAGTGTTCAGGAAAGCAGTTATGAGATCAAGGCACAAAGAGGGCAAGAATCAATATAATTTAACCTGAGTCCAACCAATAGTTCACTGAAATTTCGTTTAATTTCCTAGTATATAACAGCTGGTGTTTATTTTGGAAACGATGTTGCTGTCTAATGCTGTCCAAAATGTACACAGGCATTATTTTACAGACTCTCCAATAATCAACCTACTGACACTGCTGGACTAAAGTTTAACCCTTTCACACTCATATCAGCCCAAAACCGCTTCTGGAGTGGTATTGAGAAATCTCCATCTGCAGACCAAAAGATTATTTTTGAAAATTTACCACCGGAATGACTGGCTCGATAACCGAGCCAGTCATTCCAGTGCTAAAATTTTAAAAATAGTCTTCTCTTGCTCTACAAATGAGCATTTTCATAGAGAAAATTTAAATTTTCTTAAACAAATTCGAGAGATTAATGGCTAAAGCATTGAGCTGGTATTCACAAAGAGAGCTTATGCTCTAGAGGAGGTGTAACTAGGACTCACGCCTCCCATGTGACATAAAAGCAGTATTCTGATTGGTTAGTTAACTACATTACGACAGGGCATAATCTAAAACCCTCTTCACGAACATTGTCCCTGGAACCTAAAGCCAAGTTTCTCATGGCCCAGCGGTAGTAGACATACTAATGTATATTTTGAGAATGATGCCGCTGCTCGCAATTCAAAGGCAACAGCGATTTAAATCAATGACTCACCAGCGCAGAAGTTAACCAGACTGACTGCTGAGTTTTTGCAGACAACATATTCTAGGGGTTATATCACTGGACCCGCAGAATATTTTGAAAACAATTTGACTGAAAGTTGTTATTCAGCAAGTCAAGTGTTTTTGTCAGTGATATTATTGTTTGGTGACAGGGAGCCAGTTAATGATATAGCCGACAGGAAAACTTGTTGATGTCTCAAGCAGGAAACAATTCAAAATGAAAACTGAAAAACCTGTTTAATGTCCAAATCGGAGCTATTACTCTGCCGTATACGGTACCACCAGAACCGTCTATTATCTGTTTCAAATGTAGACTAGAAATAGAGAATATGCCAGATTGCTGTACTGCTGTCCAAATACAGAAAAAGAGTAACAAGTATACATAGATTTTAACTTGAAGGTTCAGCTTTAAACTGATTATCATAATTATTACGCAATAATATATTGTGAAGTGAATAATATTATTTAGTATTAATAATAAATCATCTGTTAATTAATTATTGTCTCTGTTAATTTATAATTATTTCTCCGCTTTGATCTTTTCATGAAATATATTTACTTACTAATTTAACTACTATCATATAAAAATATTTCAAAATCTGAAAAACAGAATATTTTCATTGTATGTGAAGGTTGTTAATTAATAATATTATTATTATTAATAGTAATTATTATAGATAATTAATTTTAATCATTGATTAAATGTGCAGATGTGAAATTTAATTAATTAGAGTTAATTAAATAAACAGACAATTTAACATCGATTATTGTACAGGTTCGATCGACAACAGTGACATGCGCGATGACAAATACATCTAAGTTATAATTATTGGGTTTTAAAAAAAAATTCAGTAATTATTATTTCGAATAATCATTTAACATTTGAATTAAACGCTTCTTCAAAAACTCATGGCACTATGTAAATATTTAAGAATAATTCTCTAAAAACTACGGATTATTATTATTATATTAATTATTGTTATTATTACGTAAAACAGCACTAAATTTCTAAATATACGTGGTAAATGATAAAGACAATAGAAGACGATCAAGACACATGCATTGTACCTGGTGTGAATTGAAATGCCAGCACCGCAATTTCAAAACAACTATTCAGGAAAGCTGTTGAATATTTTGAAATTAATTCGACTGGGAGCCTTTGCTGCTATCGGCATCAACGGCTCCCAGTCAAATTATTTTTAAAATGTTGACGAGAATATTCCTTACATCATTAATCGTTTCACCGACAAATCCCTGAAAAAATTCAATTCTTTACGACATGAAACGTATGCTGTTGAATATTTTGAAACTAATTTGACTGGAAGCATCAAAATTAATTTCAAAATATTCAACAGTTTTCGTGTATGGTTACCTTGAAAATCAGATATGGGTAATTCATCAGTGAAATCATTAAGAATTTGTTGTTTCTGGTCCATATGAATTACACCTCTCTAAAAAGACCACCCCAAGATGACAGCGTTTCTTTAACCCTTTGAATCCGAAAGGCCAAAACACCAAAATCATTTATGATTTTATAAATATTTTGTTGAGTATTTTGAAACTAATTTGACAGGAACAGCTCCCAGGCAAATTAGTTTCAAAATACTCAACAGCTTACCTGTATGATCGTTTTAAAATTACAATTCTGGGAATTCAGGGTTCAAAGTGCTAAGACAGGTGGTTAGAAATTTTTCGATGGTTAGAAATTTTTCGACCACCTGCCTCAACGCAACCACCATCTTTGACAACAAAAATTGGAGGTGGTGTTTTTTAATAAATCGGTTTGGGTGCATCAGTTGCATCAGATACATAAACTGATGCTATGACTAAAATAGACAAAGATAAATCTATTTCAATCAAATATCATTAAACTTATTTTTTATATAAAAAAAAATTTTTGTTTCATCATTGAGATGACTTAATTCTGCAGCAAAACCAGTAAAATACTTTTGAAAAATACATTTCATGAACCTATAAAGAAACAGATGTTTATTTTACGTGATAATGCATAATAGATTCTTGGCTTATCAGGACATTAACAACTCCTATAAATATACCAAGCCAATTAAGCATGGTGCTTATTCTTTTCACTCAAATCAATTGCAATTATGAAATTTAAAAGAAATTTTGTAAAATTCACTATATGATTTTTTTTGCCGGTGGTGTGTGCAGATCATGTGACTCTTTCTCAAGGAAATAAACATGTATCACGCAGACACAATTTTTTATTATGATTATTTAAGAGAATTTCAGACAAGAAATACAATAAGACTGGGATTTACTTAACCACTTAGCACTGAAGTGGTTTCTATATTGGTCTTAAGAAATGTCTATTTGCAGAATGAGATGATTATTTTTGAAAATTTACCACTGGAATGACTGGCTCGATAACCGAGCCAGTCATTCCAGTGATAAATTATCAAAAATAATCTTTTGATTTGCAAACGGACATTTTCCGTGAGAAAATTAAAATTTTCTTTAACAAATATGACCGTTTAAGTGTTAATAAATAGAAGGAATTACAGATCCGTAACAGATGCTTCATTAATTCATGACAAAATAATCGTGTACGTTGATACTCTTTGTCCCGCAAATACGCTATAGAAATAAGATTCCAATCAATAAATATAGCCAACAATTAGAAAGATAAATCGTATTTATTGCAACAATTATTAATTGAGTCGTGTAAATAGAACACATAAAACTCCTCAGGAAAGGTCAAATTAAAAAATATTCTCATAGCAAAACACGCAAGGTTTATCAATAAAAAAAACACCCATCTACAAATCTGTATCTTAATTATTTTTAGAGTCAGTGCATTATTTATATTTAGAAATTTAATTTTAAATCGCAAACAGTGATTGGCGACTTTCTAGGTAGGTGGGTCATGATTTCTGTCCAAGGTGATGGCAATGCCACACCGGTAGTCTGGTATGGCTCAACCGATGCCATATTGCTCAAGCCATTTCATGCGACTCAAGTGACAGCTCCCAGGAAAATTACTTTCAAAATAGTCAACAGAATAAGTTTTATATCGTAAAGAATATACTTTTTCTGGGATATGTCGTTGAAAGGGTTAAGTTCCATTCTAAACATAAACATGTTTTTATTTTGAAATTTATGTTGCTGTAGGCCATTGCTATCAATGAAACCAATATCATTCATCAAAACCATTTTCAAAAATTCTATACATGCAATAGATATTTAATCTTGCAGCAGTAAATTTTGTTTAGATAATACTTTAAAAATTTGTATATTGAAAATATCATTCGTCTTAGTTGAATTTACACATAAAAGATGTGAAACAGACCAACAAGAAAAGAGTAATGAGAAATGCATGTATCTATTATTGTCTTCCTGATAGACATTGACCCTATAAAACTCAAGCCAGCCAAAAATGGATTCCGCAGTGGTCTTGAGAAATATCTATTTGCAGACAAAGCGAAGTGTTTTTGAAAACTTACCACTGGAATGACCGGCTCGGTAACTGAGCCAGTCATTCCAATAGGAAATTTTCAAAAATAGTCTTCGCTTGGTCTACAAATGGACATTTTCTTTGAGAATTTAAATTTTTTAAACAAATTTGAGGGTTATAGGGCTAAAGCTGAAGCGATATGATAAAATATTCTGTACTAAATGATACCAGCAATATATTAATCTAGTAATTTATATACCAGTAAGAGCCATATTTGATAATAGTGTGGTCCATTTCTCTCTATGCCCCACCCATTTCTAGCCAAACCCCTCCCACAATGTACATGTGTTAGAATCAATTTGAAACTTTGAAACCTGAATACCAAGAATCTAAATTGCCGGGTAACTATACAGGTAATCTGTTGAATAGCTTAAAACTAATTTGACTGGAGCTGTTGCTATCTATGGCATCAACAGCCCCCAGTTAAATAAGTTTCAAAATATTCAAAAGAATGTTTATCGTAAATTCATGACATACACTTTAGACATTTTCGTAACAGACTTTTAAATTTTCGTGATGGAGCTACGCTATTTTGATTGTGATATTAGCTATCATGTGACATATTTGATTATAGCGAAAGATGATTGAAGAACAGATCAGATCCCTCAATTCAAGGATGTATAACCAGAAAACTATAATAATCTTTGAAAATGCATCGACATAACATCACCTTCCTCTCATGCCCGCTATAGACAGGGTTCACTGTACACTGGCATCATTTTATTGTTGATATCAGTTAGTATTGAAAAATTTAACACGTTATTTCAGCTTTAAGAATGACTAAGTAAGTTCAGACCTATTGCACAGGAATATACATGACATAAACAACAAGAATAAGAAAAATATCAGTGATCATTATAATGACTATCATATGCGCATAAAATTAAAATAAAATTTACATACGCACATGTGACCGGTACTGTGAGTTAGGAAATGACATTTAAATAGTTTTTAATTTTCTATAATATACGAAACAATGATAATATCAGATGTAAATTACTGCACACAAGAAACGGTCTTTACTACATGGAGTTAAATAGTACTAGATAGCTATACCAGTAGTGTAGTGCCCTATGCAGAAATACAGCACGGGACAAATTCCCGTAACTTCGATTACTAAATAAATTTTTGAATTTTCTTTAAATAATTATAGACTGATTGTCGTCGTAATGTTAGCAAATATACATAAGCACCGTAACTATTTTCAAAATAATTATTATTATGAATAATAAGTCAGTATTGTTGTTGTTGGTTTACATGATCCCACCATGTTAGTATTAATTAACAATGTTTACTGACGTCTTAACGTGTTGGTTAGAAATATTATCATAAGTTCTTAAGTAATAATTTAATAATTAACCAAACACCTAATAAACAAGTGATGAGTGGAATAGAAAAGATATTAATTTACAGTTGTATTATTATTATTATTATTATTATTATTATTATTATTATTATTCAGGCCAGCAATAACTGGCCTCTGTAATGCTCTTGACAAATGTCCATTTGCAGAATAAGAGTCAGAATACTATTTAAAAAAATGTATCACTGGCATGCCTGGCTCGATAACCGAGCCAGGCATTCCAGTGACAAATTTTCAAAAATAGTCCGCTTATTCTGCAAACGGGCATTCATCAAGAACCCTGCAGAAGTCAGCTTTGACTGACTTGACTTTTAACTGCTTAATCAGGACTAAATCACTGTCCATTTATGAATTGTGAAACCTATGTATTATAAACCCATACAGTTATTTTCAAATGCGCCAGTTCAGCGACCCGCAAAGCCAGACTTCTAACAAAGTAATCAACTGAATCAAAAAGGCGAGAAAAAATAAAATAAAATATAACAATAATAATCCTAACGTATTAATCTTTTTTTGTGTGACTAGAAAAAAACATAGTTAGTACATAACATAATATTACTACAAATATACAAGCGTATTATTCCTAAATTACTAGTAAAGGCGAAAAATTTCTTATTATTATCCACAGACAGGCGCGCGTATACCCGACATACCAATACAAGCTATTGCATCAAATATTATTACTAAAGTATCCGCTTAAAAATTTGCGATACAATATCTGTGACGATTGCCATTATTCGTGACTAGAACATTTATTTCGATTCTCCTCACAACCTCTTCATTCAACAACACTCAAATGTCACTGATAGCATCTACTGTCTAATGGAATGGTAGTACAGTTATACCGGCAAAAGGACCACTTGTTTATCTACGCCAAATTAAAATGTTTCTTTTAAGACAGATGGTCAATCGAATGATGTAAGTCGACTATTTGTTAGCTGGATTTTGAAACTTTAAAGCCAACATGGCTCCGATAACTTTGATAGACACTCTACATATACCCTATACCTTCAAACACGTTATATATCTGCGCAGAAAATGGCAATTCAATAAATGCATATTTCTTCACTCAATTCAAAATGGGAGACTAATTTACAAATACGGATTCTAGGTTTAGCGAACAAATAACTAACCTCCTGGCAGTTAGCATAATCTCAGTAAACATGGGCTACTGTATCACGGTCATAAATTACGATAAAATAATTCTCGGCCATAATCAATCGCAACTATCATGATATTACCAGTACAAATTGCACAATACCTACCTAAACTCTAAACAGCTGTGTAAACCAAAGACGCTTACAACATAAACGAACACGAGTAGTGTAAAATTATTTAAGGAAATTTGAACAAAGTAAAATAACTCGACTAGCAATGGGACAACAAATCGCTGTCTTAACGTAACCAGTTCAGGATAATAATATTATTTAGAGTAATATACAGACGACAGGACTCTTTCAAAACAAATCTCAGTGAGAAAATATAGCTAACTACTCCATCATAATAATTATTATAATAATAATTACATAAGCACCGGGAACCACAGCAAGATTAGGTTCATTTTCATCCTATTATTTCCTATTATTTTTACAGACTGGATTTCACAAGGCGACATAAAACGGAAAAAAGATTTAACAAGTATAGAGGACCTGTTTTAGTGTAAGTTACAGAACCGATTCATTATTGAAGTCAGAACAGAGACAAATTATGGCAAATAAGTAGATATATGGAAATATTATAGCATGATTAATCAGCGACAGACCATGGCACACCTACAGATAAACACATCTTCACAATTTACATAATGTGCACGTTATTCAGTCAGTAGAATTTCAATATTCAGTCAATTATTTTACAGGATAACCGGGTGAAATTCTTACCCCCTCATCTATGAAATACAGTGTTTCTCAATGTCCAGAGAAAAAAACATGTATCGATTTGAAAATAATTTACAGGGAAGACATTGCTGCACCACGTCTAAGGCAACAATCACTTCCAGTTAAATTAATTTCAAAATATTCAACAGAATACTCATACATATTGTAGTTTGCTAAATCTCATTCGTCGAGTTAAATTATTTTTTTCTGATAAGTGCCATAGTAAAAATACAATGTCTTAATCAATATGCCAAAACAAGAGACAGAAACAGAATATAAATGTAAGTATTAATTGTAGCCTAATTGAAAAGAAAATAGCTGCTATTTGATGAAAACAGAAAAACTTTAGCAGTGACTCGTTAAATTAAGCGAAAATCAGTCGTCAGAATCAACATTTTAACCTTTAAATTTACTCAAGAAAATTTCAATATGCTCTTAGAAAATGTCCATTTGCAGACCAAGAAAAGATAATTTTTTTGAAAATTTACTACTGGAATGACTGGCTCGATAGCCGAGCCAGTCATTCCAGCAGTAAATTTTCAAAAAAAATCTCTTTGTCTGCAAGCTGATATTTTCTATGAGTTAATTGAACAAATTTGAGGGCTAACGGGTAAAATTACCTCCCTTCTTGTTCCCGAGTCATCGAGGGCTACAGCCTCCAGTCAAATTAGTTTCAATATGTTTCACAGAATATTTCTCACAGTGCAACCAGTTTGACAGATACGGGTTGAAATGGTTATAAGATGGCAGGATAGTTTGCTTATATATTTAATAAAATAATTAAAATTTACATTTTCAGATCGCTACAGTTACAAAGTACAGAACTGATGAATAAAAATAAAAATAAGTTTTCAGATCAACTTTTAAAAAAGATCACAAAGCAACATGCACTGAAATCAGGAGACTTTGTAAAGAATCCATCTCACCATTTAATACTAAATTTCGTCAAGAATATTCAAAATATTTGAATATTTAATATCCATTTGCAGGCCAAGACAAGGCTATTTCTGAAAATTTACAATTGGAAGGACTGATTTGGTTATAGAGCTAGTTATTCCATTGAAAAAATTTCAAAAATAATCTTTTGGTCTGCAAATGGACATTCGTTAAGACACCTACAAAGGCCAGTTTGGTCATCTTCACCATGGAACGGTTAGAGGACTTGACTTAAAACAGGTGTAATGGTTAGTATTATTAAATATTATTAATTAAATACAAATTAAAGACAAAAACTCTGACAGTTACAACGATCACATGTATAAACTCAAACACAAAAACTTAAAACAATTAACAATTTGAACTGACATTTAATCAGTCACAAAAATAATAGTAACCACAAAAATATACCCTTTTAACTGAAGGACAGAAAACTATGGCAACCAATCGAACAAAATACAATGGATTCTTCTGATTTCTCTGAAATTATTTGTATACATGTCTGAAATGATTGTTGGAGGAAATAAAAACAAAATAAATGTGTGGATGGCGTAAGGTTGGCTGAGATTATAATGTGTCCAGATCTAATTTACAAACGCTGTTTTACAACTTACGATCTCTACTGTAAGTAAATGCTAAATGACTGTGTGTTAATTTTGCGCGACCGACTCGTCGTTGAGAGATGCATGGTCATTGAATATATAAATAATTATTCTATAATTAGAGTGGTTGTATAGTTTTTACAACACACTTATCACAACAACAACTCATTGTGCCTGTGCATAGCTCACATGCATTCAAGAAATTATTTTCTCTGTTCTAAAATCTTTAAAGGAATTGAAGTATTCAAGAGAATACCAACAATGTAAATTTTGAGAGCACTCTAACCATTAATCCTCAAATTTATACAAGAAAATTTCACTTTTCTACTAGAAAATGTCCATTTGCAGACCAACAGAAGACTATTTTTGAAAATTTACCACTGGAATTACCAGACTGAGACAGTCATTCCAGTGGTAAATTTTCAAAAATATTCTCTTTGTCTGCAAACTGACACCTCTCAAGACCACTCATTTACAATTTAACCGTTTAACACTCTCACCAGCTAAAAATGGTTTCTTCAGTGGTCTTGAGAAATGCCCATTTGCAGTCCAAAAGGAAAACTATTTTTGAAAATTTACCACTAGTCATTCCAGTGGTAAATTTTCAAAAAATTTTCTTCTCTTGGTCTGAAAGTGGACATTTTCTATGAGAAAATTGAAATTTTCTTGAAGAGATTTGAGTGTTAAAGGGTTAAACAAAACGTTTATAACTTCTAACCATCAAATAAAACACGCAAAATTTATAATACGATTTTACAAACAACTGTACCCACGAACCGTGCATGCATATGTATTATTATGTAAGTACAAAACTGTATATAACCTGTAAGTATCGAGTAACATAAAAACTACGTAAGATCAGAACACGTGTGTGTGTGTAGAAACAAAGAAACGGGCCGCATTATTACTGAATGTCTAATGGGCACACTCGTAAATTAATTTCCCTACGAATATGTGAGTGTATAACAGCGAAAAAAATAATCAATAAAAACGGACGTACTTATTTTATGGCAGATCGTAAATTATATAAAAGAAATAAAATTTATCATACAAATGATACAAGAATAATAATAATAATAATAACTAATAGTTAGATAATTAGACTTCACGATGATCGATAATAAACATATAAAGCAGAATGAGGACTGGATAGACAAGACGCGACGAGACGCAACGTTACATAGCAAAAATCAAAGTGATACAACGCTATTTTAATTATTAATTTCCTTATCATTATAATAATAGTTAGTAATCAAGATAATAAATATTAATAATAATAATAATTATATTACTGAATAAATGAAAACTAATTACGTTCATGTGTCTCTGGCATTTTGGCTGAATAATACTTTAAGAGAAAAATGGACTCCAATTTCGATCACACTATTATGCAAGAAATATGATGGGGGAAGGGGGGGGGGGGGGTACCGGACTACTACTCAAGAAATACAGGGGCACTATTAACTGTCTCGCTGCTACAAGCCACCGAAAATTACTTTCATTGAGTAAAAAACTCCTGACTTGCTGAATATTTTGAAAACAATTTGACTGAAAGTTGTTGGTGGCTTAGCCACCAACAACTTTCAGTCAAATTATTTTAAAAATATTCAGCAGGTCCAGAGATATAACCCTTAAAATATGTTGTCTGCAAAAACCCAGCAGTCAGAGAGTTAATATATCGGTCAATTCAGATAAAAGTGCTTTCTAAACTGGTCAAGAAATTTCCATTAGTAACACGAGTGAAGAATATTTTCAAAATCTTATGACTTGAATAACTGCAGCAGTAACCAAACCACTTCTTAAATGAACATTTCCAACGCTGATTTAACAAAATATTCATCACTTGCTTTACAAATTTACACTTCTTAAGAACAGTACAGAAGGCATATGGACTTATTTTTTAACAAAATTTCGACCATTAACCGGTAAACACTCATATCAGCCAAAAATGGCTTCTGCAGTGGCCTTGAGAAATGACCATTTGCATACCAAGAAGACATTTTTTTTTTTATTTACCACAGGAATGACTGGCTTGATAACCGAGCCAGTCATTCCACTTGTAAATTGTCAAAAATAGTATTCTCTTTGTCTGCAAATAGACATTTTCTATGAGAAAATTGAAATTTTCTAGAACAAATTCAAGGGTTAAATGGTTAACCTTTTAACAGTTAACCGGGCCAAAACTGATCTCTGCAATGGTCTTTACAGACAAATTTTTTTCAATTTACCATTCGAATGCCAGTCATTCCAGTGGTAAATCTTTAAAAAAAACTCTAGATATTCAATAAGCACCTATTTTGTTTCTCTTGGCCAATTGTGGCTATCAAAGGGTTAATGTGCTAATGAAATATTACACGAGGAGTACTGAGACTCCAGAAACAGCTATGGTATAAGCCTAGGTGATTTTTAAATATTAAGCCTTATATTGCTAAATTTCCAAATTCGCTTCACATGATAGCCGGCGCTCGATGTTGTAATATGGTCTTGATATGTATTACAGCACCACCACCCAACAACAGCATTCTAAAACATAATATGAGGCATTACTTTCAGCAGTTGCCCTGACCCCACCCCACCCCACACCCAGACAACGGTTAACCCTTAGGGTCAAGCTGGCCAAAAACGGCTTCTGTAATGGTCTTGGGAAGTGCTCATTTGCAGACAAAGAGAAAAATATTTTTTTAATTTTACCACTGGAATGACTGGGTTGGTAACCAAGCCAGTCATTCCAGTGATAACCGTTCAAAAAATCATTTTTTCTTGGTCTGAAAATACACATTTTTTAATGAGAAAATTTTAATTTTCCTAAACAAATTTGAGGGTTAACAAGTTAACATTCAGTAAGCTAAGAGTACGTATTAAACCTTGAAAGAGAAATGTTGTGACGAGTCAACTCTTGATGACTACAATGACAGCCGTGATGACTGAAAAAGCTAATGGTGATTATTAGTGACGCAAGTGACGAATTATACATAAATACTACGTGGTGTAAGGAGGATGTACGCGTTAATAAAATAATATACATAGCATAAACTTGATTGTCTTATACGATTCATTTCGTTGGCTTATTACACGATGTCACATGGCTATGAGGTATTTTTCATCAATTAAATGTAATTTTATCTGGCCTATTATGAGAGATAACATTGTATAATTATAAAGAGAGAAGTTGAGAGAATATGAAAAGATCCACAATTTAAATGACTATAATGACAACCCAATGATTCGCAACCAAATCTCCACCTGTTATATGTACAGTAATATCTGGGAAATACTTGAAAAAGAAATTGCTAGCAAATCAAGAGAAACTTACAACAATAGATCCTGATTTTATAATCAGGTTCAAAGTCAAAGTTAGCAATATCAAATCTAACGAGTCATCACCAGTAAGGATAGAATTTTGAATAGCGAGAATAAAAACTCGATCTGAATAAACCTAGTGACTAAATAAAAGTTTTGGTCAATAAATTCTTTTTATTGCCTGGTGTGAAGTGTGACGCATATTTAATCACATTGTATGCAAGTTATTACTCCTGCTATTGGTTCCGTAAAGTGTCAGTCTTGTCTAAGTGACTGATATGCTGCTTCAAATTGGGCCTGAAAATCTTGTATAATAGACAGTCTTGCGACGGGAATGAAGTCTTTGAGCGTCAGTTTGGATACATGTTATATGATTAGCTTGAGCCAATAACACTTGTCTTTTATTCCAATTAAATATGAAAACTATGATGTAGCCTCCTTACTTTTGATCAGCAAAAATATGAAGCTATAAACACATTACTTAATAGCAAAACTGAGTGATAAGAACAGGCCAAAAGATTCTTGTAATTTCATTTAAAGTTAGGAAAATATTTAGGAATTAGAAAACCGTGAGTCTACATTTACTTCCTAAAAATAACGCTTCGAATTTAGCAAACACATCTACAAGCTTTCGTGACTTCGATCCGGTTGCGAACAAGGTCAAAATTATGAAATCGCTTACAACTTTTTCCTGTTGTGTCAATTTATTTCTGGGCAGTATTATAGTTACTGATAACATATTGTGTGAGTGGTTGACCAAAGAAATTACCAATGATCCACAATCTTGAGTAGTAGTAGTGGTGGTGGTGGTGGTGGTGGTGGTGGTGGTGGTGGTGGTGGTAGTGGTAGTAGTAGTAGTAGTAGTAGTAGTAGTAGTAGTAGTAGTAGTAGTAGCTGCGTAAGTAGTAGTAAGAATATACAGTAAAACCATCCATAATGGACACTTTATTGACCAGCTAAAAGCGGTCATTAAACCCAAGTCACTACGTATAAGGTCACAAGATGGTGGTTCTTTAAGTCACCTAAAAAAACACCATTATGTGGCTTCATAAGTGAGTGTCCACAATACACAGGTTTGACAGTATATAGACAACGCATTAGTTGTGATAAAATGACCACTGTGCAAACAGAGCAGTTATCCACAAAAATTTGTTCTCATTTGGACACAGATCTGAAATCGCACTGAACAATAAACACAGAGAAAAATTAATATAAATAATTATAATATAATAATATAATGGCATCAGTTTCCTTATCGGAGTTTGAAAAGATCACAAAACAATCACACGTATTCGTAGAAGTAGAATAGTATATGACTGGGACTTCTATGCTGGTTTTGTTGTTCTAGTTATTTAGTCAATAATACAGTCAAATTATTCAATAAAACCATGTGCCTTTTGGACCCAGATGATTACTTTTCTGTCTTAAAGAACCGCAATCTTGTGGCCCACCCCCCATATAGGCAGTTTATATGAACACTTTCAATTATCCTTAAGATGGTCACTAAAATAAAATTGATGTAGCTGTAAATGAAATAGGACAAATACCTGATTCACGAGAACTCAAATAACATATAATAATAAAAATCAACATAAACCGATATTGGGCTAAAATAAAATCATACACAATTCTTTACCAAGGCCTATTTTATCAAGGCAATAACAAAAGGCTTATATCTTATATGATCATCAAATAATTACACACAACCTCATGTAACATATTCCATCATAAGGTTGGTTAAAATCTGTCAAAATGTGTTATACTTAATACAGTTAAATGCAGTAATGCAAGATTGTCTAGTTAAACATACTTGCTTTCCAGTAAGTCACTGCCTTAAAAATTGACGCAGTGAGTAGGTTTTTCAATATTTAGTCATATTCATAGTTCAGTAGCAATACACCTAATACGTAACTTAATAAACTAAAGAAATTCTAAACACATCATTCACATTTCAACAGATCAAACAAGCAATATGAACAAAACAAAAACACTGAACAAAACATAAGTTTAAATACAAATATCTGAATGTGATGAAAAAACATTCTAAACAGAAATCAATATTTTGATAACTAATCGATAACAAAATCAATATTGCCCCAGGAATATTACTGGCAAGATTCATTAACAAGGAATGAAACACGTTCAGCTACAACACAGAAAAAAATATAGTAAATATATTATCCTAACATCTTAGATATTATTGTTCGTGAAAATATTAAAAAGGCCAGTTTTTGTGTATATATTCAGAAATTGTTATTATAATACTTTCGTGGTTTAACAGGGAAATACAATTTTACGTTAAATTAGCAACACATTCTTTTGGCAAATGTTTTTTAAAAACTTATATGCGTAAGATTAATAGCCTTGATTGTATGCGCTTGGAATTATTAGGAGAAAGATAACATTTAATAACAACGATTATCAAACACTTGCGTACGCTGAACATAAAGATATTAAAGACACTAGCCTATCATTTATTGACATTGATTTAAAAAAAATATATAAATGTCTTACTCAACCCTTTAACACTCATATTCGCCAAAAATGGCTTGTGCGGTGGTTATGAAAAATGTTCATTTGGAGACCTAGAGAAGACTATTTTTCAAAATTTACCACTGGAATGACTGGCTCGATAACCGAGCCAGTCATTTCCAGTGGTAAAATTTTCAAGAATAGTCTTATTTTGGTCTGCAAATGAACATTTTATATGAGAAAATTGAAATTTTCTTTAACAAATTCAATGGTTAAAGGGCTACCATGAGCAAGAGTATCTCAGATCTTGAAATTGGCTGAGCCATTAGCCATCAAGGCTAGTGAAAAGTACTGAGCTTGCCTTAATGCCTATGATTAATTCATACTCAATGCAGGTTTTCACAGAATAATGAGACAATATTATTCAGTTCCCTCTTAAATGAGACTCGAAGGATCCCTTTCTAGCTAAGCCCGACCCATATCTAGCTAAGCTCTGCCCATGTATTGCGTGTGTTGGGATCCACTATATATACATTGAACACTGAATTCTCATAATCCCATTTTCAAGGTAACTATACAGGTAAACTATTACCTGTATAGTTTTCTAGAAATTGAGATTTCAGAGAATGCAGGGATCGATCGATCCCAACATGGGCAAAACGTGAGCGGAGCTTAGCTAGATATCGATGGGACAAAGCTAAAACTGGATTCATTTATTATGTAGTCAAGCAATAATCTTTACGCTTAATATTTTGAGAACAATTTTTAATAAATCATGATTATCAAAAAAAATATGGGAATGAAAAATCAAGCAACTCTCCAATATTTAACACTGAAATGAACACTCTTTGAAAAGCTACAAAATGCACCGTAACATGCCACTTGAAAAATATGGATTAGAAACGTTATATAGTATATTATATGTACACAAAATCTGCATGGCATGGATGCTGGATTTGGGAATTCATTCATTATATAAGCCAGTATAATTATTTATCAATAATATTAATAATAAAAATAATACCATTAATACGCAATGAACAAAATCATCATCACACGACACACAAAAACAATCTTTTAGAGGATAAAATAAATCCTCACGATTATACTTATAATATTAAAATTTGTAATCTCAGCGGCATTTTACCCAACGTACACTGATTAAGCGCAATTTGCTGTCACATAGGCAGCGCAAGAGTATGTTATATTTGACAGAAAAACATGTTTGGCATACAGACTCTAAAAAATTAGAAGCGTACATGAACACTGCCACCGTCGTCAATTCAAAACACCCTTCCCCACCCCCCCCCCCCATAAACTGTTAAGTTTGTAGAATTGATGATTGACGACCATGGAAAAGCACTTATTAACATCTAAAATGCTGCAATTTTAGCTTCCTATATTTCCTTCCATAACATAGGATAGCCAGTTATCATTCATAAACAATGTTGCTGTTTGCAACCTGTGGCAGTTAGGGGTGCATAATTCTGTGAATATTTTGAAACATTTCAAACTGATTAAAAATCAGAAATCTTTTACGACGTTGAACTGGAGAAAATTGGAAAATCATTAACAATGTACCATGCAATGTTGAATATTTTGAAATTACTTTTAACACAGACGTGTTGCTAATTTGGGCCGCAACAGCTCCAGTGTCAACATGGTCAAATTAATATCAAAATATTAACTTTTTAATCTGCATTCCATAAACACAAAGGAGTATATTTCTCCTAAATCATGTCAACGCGACTCATAATAGTGCTTGAAGTACATACAATCTATAAATATATCCAAATTTAGATGGATTATTAACTATAACCATAATTGCCGTTATTGTACCAAATATCCAATGGCGCCTTATTCTACAGACTCTATTACATATCAATATCTCTTCACGTCAATGCAACAAGAGTTTGAAATTTAATATACACTTCGTATTAAAAACTTAATGTAATCAGCAATTAACACATAATAAAGCACTAATATATCACTAACGAGAGAGACAAGTATTATCATACCACTGATACACACACACGCACGCACGCACACACACACACACACACATATCTTGCTCTTGCACTATACTTTGCAGTATCAATCTGTATGCCAAACACACCCTTCCTTTTAACTTTTATTAGACAGCCTTAACTTAGGTGAAATCTCAGCAAAAAAGGTGACTAATGCGACTATATATTTATAGTATACACTACACAATCAGTCACATTATTATTGTAATAACATGCTGGATATTTGGTTACTATTACATATATATTCTCAAAAGGCACTGTTCACACTGCATGTTGCAGCTGATGATGATGCTAATGCGGGTGGGTGGCTACTGGCTACCATCTTGAGCTCATGATATCACTCAGAATTTATGAACATTAAATTCAACACTACATCTCTTAAGCATTTAACGATGAAGCCGGCCAAAACCGGGCTCTGTAGTGGTCTTGAGGAATGTCCATTTGCAGGCCAAGAAGATTATTTTTGAAAATTTACCACTGGAATAACTGGCTCGATAACCGAGCCAGTCATTCCAGTGGTAAATTTTCAAAAATAGTCTTTCCTTGGCCTGCAAATTGGCATTCAATAAGTAAATATTTAAAAATTTTGAACAAATTTAGTCATTAAAGGGTTAAGCATTGCTAAGTATCAAGAGCTTATTTCATTTCTAACTGAATTTTATCTCTATAAAAAAAACCTCCATTTCAACTCAGATACAGCCAATACAAGTTATTACGAATCAAAGCTAGTACCATTTATGCCTAACTTTATATTTATTCTCACACAAAAATTTGCATGATGGATCAATTCATGGATCAGCCTTTGAGATCTATGTTCTTCTCCCGTTGCCGAGTTTGAATCTATTTTTTAACAAAAATGGTTGTTGAAGAAGTAAATTTTCAGCAAATTAATAATAACCACTTTTTATATTAAAATAGAGATCCATTTGGCATACAAAAATACTATCCAGAGACAACATATTCCAAGGGTTATATCTCCGGTACTGCTAAATATTTTGAAAACAATTTGACTGAAAGTTGTTCGTGGATATGCCAACAATAACTTTCAGTAAAATTGTTTTCAAAATATTCAGCAAGTCAAGAGTTGTTGCTCATTGAAATTATTGTCTGGTGGCTTGCAGCAACGAGACAGTTAAAAAGAACATAACTGACAAAAGAACAAAAACAAGAGGAAAAACCAAAAAACAAGACTTTTCTCCCTGTGACTTGTTTTTGTTGAGTTTCATCTTTGTTCAGCTTCTGTTCCATCTTGTTAAATGACAGGTTGTTTTAGACTGTCCTGTAGATAAATTTGTTTTTGATGGTGCCTGACAATTAAAAAAAATTGGACATTTATACTTAAGATGTAGTGTTGAAATAATTAACTGTAAAATTTTATTTTAAAATTCCCAATCCTCGAGTTTATCACGTATCTCCGCAATGTTTTTCTGTAGCTTCTCGATACTCTCTTCCCTGTTCATCTCATCCCATGCATCATGGGTAAGAGTGACACCTTTCTTGAGCTTTTCAATCTTTACTGCACGATCGTACAATGCGGACGATGGTAATCGTGCATCATCATCGACACTTTCATCATTACTAATACTACCATTGTCAGTACGTTCATTTTCAATGTTATTGGGCAAATGTCCGATGTCATTTATTTGAGTTTTAATGTCTCTGATGTCCTCATGATAACTATCTACAGTATGCGAATCAATTCTAACTAGATCTTTATTATCTGTTTTTCTGTCACTTAACGATGCATCATCGTAAGAGTTACTGTTATCTAATGACTGCAGAGTATGGTCAGGGTTTCTGGCTGAATCACCGATACTGTGCTTTAACTTGCTAGTGTGTGACTCTGACTTATTGTGTGGTGATAAACCACCATTCTCCTTTATACGTTTCTTTTTGTGTTTTTTACTAGTCACCTGAGTACCCTCGGTATCATCATATATGCGCTGTGGGTGTGAACTTTTTCTCTTCTTTACTCCGGCTGATGACAATGCTGCATGTGGTGTTGTGGTGTCATTATTCAATGTTGAATCATCACCCTGTCCGCCCGCACTATTGTAACCCATCTCATCCTCGTTCTCCTGCTCTACTTTCATTTCAGATTTTACAACTCGATGCTCAGATGATGCCTCATCAGAGAAATCAAACACACCACCACCGCCATCACTGTGGCTTGCTGCTGAATTATGCTTCTCCCGTCTCACCGGACTCTTCTCAACAGGCTCAAATTGTGGAAACATCCACTGGCTTCCAGATGTCGAGCCATTCTGCAGCTCTCCTGAAACAGGACGTCTGTCACTGGCAATGACAGCCCGCTCTGTGGCAGGATACGACGATATGTCATCCGTGATGCTCAGATTATCACCGCTTTGACTCGAAGTGTCATCATTGTCACCGAGATCAGATTTGACAGTGCTGCTAGCATCCTCATCGCCGCTCTTTCCTGCCAGTGCCCCATCATCACCACCACTCGGGTGCTGCTGCTTGGCACGCATTCGATGATTATGAAACCAGTTGACCACAGTTTTGACCCCAACATTCAATTCAGCAGCGAGCCCTTCAATTGTACCGGGTGCTGGGTATGGATCTCTATTATAAGCATCCCGTAACGAGTCTTTCTGTTCTTCGCTGAAAAACACACGTGGACGTTTAGTTGGTGCCTCGTTCCCGGATCGCTCATCATAACTCTTTCTTCTACGACTCACTGGAAGAAAAGACAAAGATGATTTAATGATAGACATATTAAGTACAGTACATGTGCATTTTGTTATAAACATATAATATTCAATGGACCCTTCCAGTTTATTCATCAATCATATGATGTCATAATCAACTTTGTGACATGTATCCTGATGTCATAATTAATGACATCATGAACGACGTAAATAAGTTCGTCACGAACACTTAATTGAAGACAGACTATGCGTTGAACGAATTGTATGTTTTTACTATTTAATAAACATGCTGTTGAATATTTTGAAACTAATTTGACACCACAGCAACTGAGCAACAGCACAACCCAACCCACCCAATCCCGCAAAATTACCAATCAGAGATACCATCTACATTCACCAGTGCTCATTTTAGAAGAGGGGGGGGGGGGAGGGGGGGGGGCAACACAGGATCAAAGTCTTTCCTACTTCTGAAATAACAAATACTTTCCCAATATGGGTTATATCACTTATATGGCCGCATATTATTCATGGTTATTCATCTACCATATGAGCTAACCCCTTCAACCATACATCAGATATGCGAATATCTCTAAGATCATAACAATAAATTTTATTTAATATTTTAAAACTAATTTGACTGAAAGAAGAAGGCAGCGACATCTCCGTAAAATTAGCTTCAAAATATTCAACAAGATCTTTGAGATTACAATGTTACGAATCAGTGTGTATGCATCATTTGAGCTGCTTTGGTGATTTGAAATTGGGTGTGAGCGATGAAAGCGTTTACCAGGGGGTCGTTTAGGAGGGCGAGCGGTATGCATTCGCCGTGCGACAGTGTTCAGTAATGTGTCATCTAGATTACTAAACTGAAGTATATAGTGAGTATGCGAAACATTATTAAACATTATCCTGCAGCGAACGCAAATGGTTCACCCTCCTAAACGGGCCCCAGATGTGTCACCCCGGTAACCGAGCACAGAATTCGAGCATGGAAGGTCTATCTAAGTACTTCAACACATTTAGGTGTTCACTAGGTTTCTTAAAACATTTCATACTTCTCTATAGTGATTACCAGTAATGACATTTCGGATGGGTCTACACTAGTCATTTGGCTCCATTATGCTAAATACTAGAATCAACACCATCTATGCTAGTATTTTTCTATTAAACAATTGCCATAATTTGGAGACCACAACCTTGACCCTTGGAGTTGAGAATCAAGACAATTCTTCAAGCATTTAATGCAAAATGACTACATAAAGTCTGGTTAAGAGAGCATAAAATATTGTCTAGAAATTTAATTTTCATAAATGGGTCACCATGACATTAGGATATCGAAAGCATTCTATGAGGGAACCTAGTTTTGCTTACCTGTCTGCCTGCTAATTGTCTGTAGACAACATTTTCCATGGGGTTTACCTCTGGCAAATCGGCTGAATATTTTGAAAACAATTTGACTGAAATTTGTTGGTGGCCTAGCCACCAGCAACTTTCAGTCAAATTGTTTTCAAAATATTCAGCACATCCAGAATTATTATCCATTGAAATTATTGTCTGGTGGCTTGCAGAAATCAGACAGTTAAAGGCCAATCCTGATTCACTCTTCAATGGTCAAGCCTCTGCCGTGGTCTTGAGGAATGTCCATTTGCAAACCAAGAGAAGTATGTTTGAAAATTTACCATTGGAATGACTGGCTCGATAACCGAGCCAGTCATTCCAGTGGTAAATCTTCAAAAAAACTCCTTTTTCATGCATTTAATAAGCAGAAATTATGATTTTCTTGACCAAATCTGACCTTTAACCCTTTCGCCGATGTTTTCCTCATATCCCATTTGCAAGGCAACCCTACAGGAAAACTGCTGAATATTTTTATATTAATTTGACTAAAAACCATTGCTGCCTTTGGCAGCAAACGGTTTTCAGTCAAATTAATTCCAAAATATTCAACAAGATAAGTTTTATATCATAAACAATATACTATTCCCGGGATTTGTGGGTGAAAGGGGTAAAAGAATATTATCATATTTATGATACCCATAAGAGTTAATATCAGATATCATCACCAAACCTGATTTCCATAATTAATCATTATTATATATATGGCATGTTTTCCGAACAATTGGATGGAAATGAAAAGAATAAATTACTTCTATCTATTTCATGGAGAGGGAAATAATACATAGACCATAACCCACCTCCTCGCACAAGACCTGCACCAACGCTAATAGTAAACAGAGTCTTAACACGCAGGCAATATAATGGTCAAGCCAGCCAAAACCAGCCTCTGCCGTGGTCTTGAGGAATGTCCATTTGCAGGACAAGAAGACTATTTTTGCAAATTTACAACTAGAATGTTTGGCTCAATAACCGGGCCAATCACTCCAGTGGTAAATTTTCAAAAATAGTCCTCTTGGCCTGCAAATGGATGTTCGATAGGGAAATATTTGGATTTCCTTGACCAAATTTGACCATTAAAGGGTTAAGAAAATGTCCTGATGCGGGCTAGAAGAAGACAATTTGCTAAATTTTCATACTCAAATGATTAGCTCCATAACTAAGGCAATAATTCTGGTAGTACAATTTCAGAAATCGTTTTCTCTTGGTCTGAAAATGGACATTCGCCAAGCAAGAATTAGAAATTTTACTGACAAATCGTGGACCCTAAAAATGGTAAAATACCGTTACAGATGCACTCATTATTTATGACAGAATCCAAATCAAAGATGCATGTATTGTAAAATTTTCGTTCAATATTTTGAAACCGATGGTAGCAACAGCCCCAAGTCAAATTGGTTTCAACATATCTAACAGCTTACATGTACCTGTATAGTCACCTTAAAGATTAGATTCTGGGAAGTCAGGTTTCAACTTTCAAATCAATTCCAATACACGTAAACAGAGGATTGAGCTTAGCTAGAAATGGGCGGGGCACAGCCAGAAATAGAACCCTCTATTTCACTATTTCCCCTATGTCAAACCTAATTTTACAGTACCATGTTGCTGACATAGGCAGCAACAACTCCCAGCCAAATTAGCTTCAAAATATTCAAGAAAATATTTATATATACACATTAAGGGTCAACCCGGCCAAGACTAGCCTCTGCAGTGGTCTTTAGGAATGTCCATTTGCAGACCAAGAGAAGGATATTTTTGATACATTTTCCAGTGATAAATTTTCAAAAATAAACCCTTGCTCTGCAAATGGACATTTTCTATGAGAAAAACGAAAGTTTTTCCGGGTAACCGAGCCACTCATTCCAGTGGCCTGCAAATGGACAGTAAATAAGCAAATATTTAGTTTGTCTTGATCTTGAGGAATGTCCATTTTCAGGCCAAGAGAAGACTACTTTTGTTACATTTTCCAGTGATAAATTTTCAAAAATAAACTCTTGCTCTGCAAATGGACATTTTCTATGAGAAAAATGAAATTTTCTTCCAACAAATTTGAGGATTAAAGGGTGAAATTGTAATTTTTCGTATTTGGTCATTCACGTTCAAAGTGCTAATCACATAGTTGTGTGGACACTCAGCACTATTTTAAGAAGCCCATTTGACCTTGATCTTTGATCTCAAATTCATTCTGGCAAAATTCACTACATTATGTGAAATAAAATTGCATACCAAATATTAACAACTATTTCTTCTAGAGCTTTAGAGCCATGACCATGACCGTTTCATGTCACATTCATCCAGTTACCCGTTTTCCATATACACAGCCAAAAGACTTATATACAGGTTGAGGCCCAGTCTTCTAACTTCTGCACATTTTCCGTCAATCAGTCTGTCAGTCTAACCCTTAACACTATGATGTCAATATCCCGCCTTTTACTTTGTCAATAGCAAAGAAACTGGTGTACCTTTTTCAACAATTTTGGTGGATGATGTTACTGTCTATCTTCCACCAAATTTCTTGAAAAAATTAACAGCAGTTCCTTTTAATTTAATTTGAAAATTAAAGTTTTTATCCATCAGAGTGGTAAGGGTTAGTTAATAATTTGCATAGTTTTTTTACCAGACTCGTGCTGAACTGCAAGAGAAGATCAAAGACTTGTGAATGTTGAGAATAGAAAGATAAAGAGTAAGATAAGAGAAAGAAAGAGAGAAAATAACTGTTTCTTCCTGAACTGAACTTAACAAGAACAAGAATGGCAACAAAGTTTGCCAAATGTAAAACGGTTAGTGAATGATTACCAACCTTTAACCTCATTTTGATATTCCTTGAGTTTGTCTACACTGTATGGATCATTAAGCCAGAGTTGCATGCGTACAAATGGCTCCCGTCCCTTAATACTGAGCATATGCCACGGCTTAGGCTTGGAGAGCAGTTCACTGACAGAGCCTTGAGACAACCCAAGTACGGCCTCTCCGAAAAGCCGCTGACCTAAATTATGAAACTGCAGAACATCTTTCACACGTGTCGTTACATCCACCGTGTCCAGCTCATGAGTCATGGCAGCGATTTCAAAGATGTAGTTTGAATAAAAGGCGTAATACGAGCTGTAGGCACCGTAAGCGGCTAATGCACTAGGGTCTTGATAATATCCAATAGCGGGTGGTGAAAGTTGCTGCTCAGGCGTGTGCACCACAGGGAGCGGTGGTACAGGAATAGGCGTACTCGGCATCGATAAACAGCCATTTCTTAGCGCTGGGCTAGAGCTAGGCCGGGAAGGCGGACTCACAGGTGAGTTTGCTCGACTTTCGTCATTCACTGAGCACTCCGTTGTATTATCAGTCTCAGCAGTTGCTACAAAAGTCAGAAATATGGCGAGATATAAACAACTTCCTCTAGTACACGCCATGTAATTATACTTGTGTGTTTGCTTATGCGGCTGGTCATCGATCAATAATGAATAAATTTATATAAAACTCACAGAAAGCACAAGACAATTGTACAATGTTTCACCAAAAAGCAGACTGTGTATCACCATTTAGAGGCACAGAAGAATAATTATACAACATTCACTGATAACAATACTCAAGAGTACAAAACACGATCAATTATCAAGGTTACTTTAGCTTCATTCAATGCAACAGCCACCAACATAATAAGCGTGAACGCTTCTGGAAATATTAATGGTGCAAAAATCCACAAAGCAGTCAGTTAAATTGAAACATGACAACACCACCAGCAGTCAGCTCCCACCGCTGTGGTGAGGTGGGTGTAGGGACAAATCACCAAGGCAACCAATCACTTTGTCAATACAACAACACCATGGCAATTATTTGCGGAAAAAACAAGCAAGCATAGAGTGCAGATTGAAATGAGTAAAGTCCATAACCAGATTAGAATTGAGAATAAACACTGAGATATTTAAATGTTACTCAGGGTGATAAATGTCAGTAAATACTATTACAGTACTTAATATCACCGCGAGAATGAAGGATGGGAGAATAACACAGTTATTTCAAACTGAACTGATTAAAAAATAAGTCAGTCAATAGTAACAATAATTAATATTATTATTATTATTATTATTATTATTATTATTATTAATATTATTATTATTATTATTATTATTGCAAATTTATATAAACAACAGTTTAATTTAGAAAATATGGAAAGCCATGCACATCAAAGTACGCGAAATAACGTGTCCAGAATAATCTGTCAATATGTCATTAGTGCTGGAGTGAAGTGAAGCAGATGATAAAATAGACAGATGACAGAAAATGGTGGAGGGAGAGGAAGATGGGGATAGGGGTGGAGAGGGGAGAGAGAATCGAGAGGCAGGCAGGCACAGGCAGGCAGATAGAGACAGACAGACAGACACACGGACACACAGACAGACACACAGACAGGAAGAGAGAGCAAGCGAGTGAATTAATAATCACGAAACCAATCAAATACAGCCAACAATACCACATGACAAGATTAATATAAAAATATTTTCAATCAAAATATAATTAGGTGGTGAATATATATATATAGGCCAGTCATTATTTAACCGTTTTAAAGTCGAGCCAGGTCAAGAAAATATGTTTGAAAATTTACCACTGGAATGACAGACTAGGTAACTCAGCAAGTCATTTCAGCAATAAATTTTCAAATATAGTCTTCTCTTGCCCAGCGAATGGACATTGTTAAACAAACCCTGTGCTATGACAAAATTTGAATTTTCTCATAGATGTCCATTTGCAGACCACAAGATTTTTTTGGAAATTTGCGCCTGGATCCACTGGGAAATTTTCAAAAATATTCTTTTCTTGATCTGCAAATGGCCATTTTCCAAGAACATTGCAGAAGCCATTTTTAGCCGGCTTGAGTGTTAACGGGTTACTGGTGCAATGCGTGTGTGGTGTTGAGTGCATGTGTACTATGTGCTATATAGTGCACTCATTATGTATGGGCAAGGTCAAATAGATTACATTTCACCATTGAAGAATGTCTAGTTTAAATGTGGTCAAAAGTTAACGATGATTTCACCAAATTATCAAAATAATATAACAATGTAATATAATTGCTTGCCCATACTCACACACATTCATGCATACACGCATGCACACACGCGTACGCAAACATGCACACACAAACTCACGCATGTAGCTATGCAAGTAACACACAAACGTGTGCACATGCGCATGCACACACACATGCATGCACTCAAGCATGCATGTACACACGACGCACGCACACACACACACACACACACACACACACACACACACACACACACACATACGCACACACGCACACGCACACCTAAAAGCTTAGCAAACCGGAAAACTGATTTAACAGAGTTTGTAAATCTGTTAGCTTTGTACACCAAATTTCAGTGTGATTTTTTGAGAGAAATATTTAAATATTTATTGTTGGATATGGTTGGTTAATTGAGGTGAAAAATTCATAGCATGAACTGAACTTATCCAACGTAATCAATTAAGCAATCCAAATGCACAATACAATCACAAACCGTCAAATATGACATTATAGCAGTATTGAGCTAATGGGTCAGCTTAAAGGATAACTAACCTCATCTCTCGATAGCTATTCAGGTGATCTTATATGCCACTCATAAACTATGTTGGTAATTTTAAGCTTTTTATCACGCCGCTAAAGAAAGATATTCAGGCATTAGTAGCTAAATGTTGGTACATTTCTACACCCTATGATGGCTGTCATGATTTATTTTTCAACCAATCAAAAAAACCCTAACATGCCCACCTCGGTCTATATGCTCCATCATAAAGGCGCCAGCCATAGTTTGACAATTTCGTATGAAACCAATCATACATGTAAGCTGTTGAATATTTTGAAACTAATTTGATGGAAGTTGTTGCTGCCATAGGCAGCAACAACTTCCAGTCAAATTAGTTTCAAAATAGTCAATGGGATAAGTGTTAATGCATTAATGCAATGTAATGCATTGCCACTTTTATGACATCACATACTATCGCTTGAGGAGACAAAATGGGAGCGATCACTGTTCAACATTTACGCGATATTACAAAGCAGATAATTGTGATACAGATATGGGAATGTGACAGGATATGAATGATATTGAATCAAAAAACCATAATCGATCGGGTCAGTGCAACATCTGAGATGAGATTAGCATCCCTTTAAGTCAAATTTGCAATGTGTGCCAAAGCGGTGTCTGAGCCAAGCAGAAATCTTGTCAATACCACACCATCAAATTGCCATATTCACCACTTTGACCTTTTGATAGCCCTCAAATGTACATAGCTTCCTACACTCCGTAATCATATGGGAAACTTACATACCACATTTAGCTTAAGTCCGTACAATGGTTTCGGAGGTGTTACGATCAATTTCTGCACAGACGGGCAGGCAGATGGGCAGGAGGACAGAATCTCCACTTTTCTTTGAAAAATGTGGGGATAAAGATGTGAGCACACACACAACAGGATACATGCATATATATATATATATATATATATATATATATATATATATATATATATATATATATACACACACACACACACACACACACATGCGCACGCATGTACATGTACCTGCACACACACACACACACACACACACACACACACACACACACACACACACACACACACACCAACATGCACGCACACACCAACAACATGCACATGCACGCACACACACATACACCACAACACGCACACACAGAAAGTTATTGTGTTCATTAGAAAAACCTCAACCAATTTAGCTATGTGTTGTGCATTCGTAATAGTTTGCAATAAAAAAACAGGAAAATATTTCTGATCCTGATTAAATACTCTTATAATAAATGGCAAACAACCCTTTAACCCTTCAAATGCCACTGTCTCAATAGCAATACAACTATACAGGCAGGCTGTTGAATATTTTGAAACTAATTTCACTGGAACCTGTTGTTGCCTTAGGCAACAAACAGCTCCCAGGCAAATTAATTTCAAAATATTCAACAGAATACTTCTTAGATCAAAATGAGTTTGCAATTTCACTGCAATTTACCGATGACATCACAAACTATGTTCTGATATTTTATCCATTAACCCTTTCACTGACAAATCCCAGAAAACATAAATTCTTTACGACATAAGACTTATTCTGTGGAACACTTTGAAATTAATTTGACTGGAAGCCATTGCTGCCAACGGCAGCAATGCCTTCCAGTCAAAGGAATTTCAAAATATTCAACAGTTTTCCTGTATGGTAGCGTTGAAAATGAGATACATGTATGTTGACTTCATCAACGAATGTGATAACCTATGAATATCGATATCCAGGCATGTACAGTACTGCACATTTCAAACTTACATATAAATTGGTATGGAAACCGCTTGAAGTGCAGTGCGCTAAGCTTTCTAAAGGGAACTTTTCAAAAGAGCCAACAGTATTCATGTTTTTGTACAATGGCACCCAATATGAATCCAAGATGTACTGAAAAACAGGTCCTGACCCGCAATAGAGGCATCTGACCTTTCGCTCATGTATCTGATGTCATAAGCAGATATGTTACATGTTAGCTGATGTCCTATTCAAAATGACATCGAAATCGAAAATCGAAAAGCATAGATAGCAACATCCCTAGTCAAAGTACCGTCATTTCAAAATATTCAACATTTTACATGTGTAATCTTGAAATTTAAATTATGGAGATTCACGTATAAAAGTTTTAAATTGATTTCAACACATATGACAAATGTACAGGATTTTGCTAGAAATGGGTGTGGCATAACTAAAATAGATCCCTCTATATTTGAGTAACGGAAGCACTGGAAACATTTTAAGATTACGTGGATTCGTAATACCGGCTTTAACTGCCTCTCACCGCTACAAGCCAGCAGAAAATAATTTCAATGGCCGATAACTCTGAGTGTGCTGTATATTTTGAAAACAATTTGACTGAAAGTTGCTGGTGGCTTAGCCACCAACAATTTTCAGTCAAATTGTTTTCAAAATATACAGGATATCCAGAGTTAAACCACATGGAAACTGTAGTCTGGAGACATTCATCAGGCAGATGGTTAACTGGTATACAAGGATCTGACACGGTACATCAAAGATGGTAGAACGGCCCACAAAAGTACTTGGATAAGCAAGGCTGTGACATTCAATGGATATGACGTGTTTATAACGTCTTAAATTGGGCTTGATAGAAGCCCGCTTGATGTTCTAAAGTATTATAAATGAGAACAAATGACTTCACAAAACCCCAACAATTTATACAACAAACAGAGCAATATAAATACGCACCAGTTGGCTTATCTCCTTGTGGTATAGAGTTGCTCCGTATTAACTTGTCATGAGGGATACGGTACTGGCTGGCAACCAGCTTAGGGATGGATTCAGCATCTTCTAGAAATATATGCATCCGAATGAATGGCTCACGACCTTTTTGTGTCAGCATGTGCCAGGGTTTCGGCCTCGCCAGGAGGTCACTAACCGAGCCTTGCGACAAGCCGAGGACATTCTCACCAAATAATCTCTGGCTAATTGAGTACTGACTGAGCATCTCCTTAATCTTCTTAACGAGGTCCTCTGTGTTGACATTTGAGTATTTATCAAACTCATCTTGTGAGATCGGTGGCAAGACGGCACGAAGTGGTTTGTTAGAGACTGCATTGAGGTTATCACCTCGTGTGGTTAATGAATTGGCAATGTTCTGCATTCGCTGTAATGGTGAGATGCAGTCGCTGGGTTGAACATGAGATGGTATGTAGTTTGGTGAAGGAGGAATTTGTTGCTGCTGGTCATCGCAGACACCGATGCTGCTATCCTCCTGCTTCATACTAATATCCGTATAAGCAACCTGGCCATTTACTCGTGGACGGACCAACATGAAGGCACTGCCAGCATGGTGGCCATTTTCAGCAGTTGATGATGATAACGATGATGGGGATGACAATGCATGAATATTTGAATCAGCAGTGCTAGTATCGTTGTTGTTATTTTTGTTGTTGTTATTGTTGGTGTTGTTATTTGTGCAACTTGACTCAGTATCATGCTTCCTAGATGAGTGTTTGCTCAGGTCTTGAGGACCTTCTTCAGTCTGCAATAGATCAGTTGTTGTACTGTCTGGTGGTTCAGCTTTGACATGCAGACGATCATTAGTAACATTACCGATATCACGTTGTTTAACTGGCATCATCGAGTCCTGACTTAAGTCTATGGCGCGCAGGTTATCCCTGTCCTCAGCCTCATGATGATGATGGTGTTCATGTTTCTGTTGCAAATGCACACTCTGTGCCAGACGACTCAACTCTTGTTGATACATAGAACAAGCTGCAATATTTCCCGCCTTCTCTGCTGCAACGGCGAGTTTTGTCAATTCTTCACGATAAATTCTCGATACCATCTCCTGTGGCGAAGCTTCTGACTGGCCAATAGCATTAACTATAGCGCCACTATCTTGACTGAGGCTTCTCTCAGTCTCTTTATGTATGTAATTACGTGAATGAGTCGAATCGCTATGAGTACGATTTTTCTTATGTCTTGCCCCGCTACCGGATTTCTCACGATGTTTTTCGTGCTTGTCCTCGCTAGCTCGTCTTTTGGTGGTAACTGAGGATGAATTGTGCTGGTGGACATACTCGATGGCTGGGAGAGGGCTTGGCAGAGGTGGAGTTGTGGAACAAGACATCGCGAGTTTCTCTTGCGTCATTTTATAATATTCTGCTGCGTATATGCCATGGCCATAAAGTGCTGCAGTGACCCCATCCTGTAACAATAATATATCAAATGATAACGAAAGAAAACAAATTGTGAACTGATTATTAATAATTTAACCCTGAAAAATGCCTTCTGTAGTGAGATTAAGAAATGTCCATTTACAGACAGAGATTTGTTTAAATTCACACTTAAATGGCTGGTTCAATAGCCATGACAGTCATTTCAGTGGAAAACTTTAAGTCTTTTCTTGCCTGCAAATGGCCATTCACTAATCAAATATCTGTATTTTCTCAATTAAATTTGACCATTAACACTTTAACCCTACAACCCTCCAATTTGTTCAACAAAATTTAAATGTCCTCATAGAAAATGTCCCTTTGCAGACCACACGAAGACTATTTTTGAATATTTACCAGTGGAATGACTGGCTTGGTTATCGAGTCAGTCATTCCAGTGGGAAAATTTCAAAAATAGTCTTCTCTTGGCCTGCAAATGGATATTTCTCAAGACCACTGCAGAAGCCATTATTGGCCAATATGAGTGTTTAACGTGTTAACCTTTAACGCTGACCAACCTGTAAAATTTTACATTTTCGAATTAAATTCGTTCATTTTTTAATAAATTAGGTGGAAGATGTTGCTGTCATAGTGGTACAGGTTGAAACATCAGTACCTCAATTTTAGACTAGCTATACAGGGAAGATGTTGAACATTTTGAATCTAGTTTGACTCGAACCTGTTGGATTTATAAACAACAATAGCTCCCAGTTAAATTAGTTTCAAAATAATCAACAAAGAATTTCTAACAGCAAGCAGAATGTCGTTTCTGGTATGTTTACGTTAAAAGTGTTACGGGTTTAACACTTTAGCCCTCAAGATGGTCAAAGACTGTTTTTGAAAGTTTACCACTGGAATGACTGGCTCGATAACCGAGCCAGTCATTCCAGTAATAAATTTTCTTAAATAGTCTTATCTTGGTCTAAAAAAATGACATTTTATATCATCAAATTTCAATACTGAACACATTTGAGGGCTAAAAAATTTAATTAGTATCACCGCATCGAATCACATCGCAGGAAGCCTCACCCACGAAATAGAATACCAGAAATCATGATATGGATGGAGTTCAGAACAAAACCATAATAAAGATTTGCCCACTTTTTTATGCATGTTGCCCAGAATCGATTTGAAACTTTCAAACCTGAATTCCCAGAATCTAAATTTTAAGCTAACTATACACGTTATTCGTTGAATATTTTGGAACAAATTTGACTGGGGGGGGGGATAGTTTCTACATATGGCAGCAAAATCTCAGTCAAATTAAATTCAAGTTAGTCAACAGATGTTTTCTGATGGAGCTGCGCCTCAAAGCGCTCATAATATTCCATATATCATGAAAGCTAGTTGCATCAGGTAGCAATGACTTCTTATCAAAGGATTTTCAAATCTTTCAGCAGATTTTCTATTTAAATCCGGGAACTCAATTAAAGACAATATGTGGTCATTAGTTGCTGCTGTGGTAGTGGCCACCGTGCCATTTTACACACTCACCTGCTCGGGTCTTTTGTATTGCATGGCCTGTTGTGCGTCAAATAATATTTGTGCTATTTTATCTTCAGTCTCCGCATCTTCACGTTTCACAGTCGCCATCAACGGCTGAGATCCTGCAGGACAAAAATGATAAAATACAATAATGTGGTGATGTTGGTGGTGGTGGTGGCAATGGTCGTGGTGGTGGTGGTGGTCGTAGTGATGGTGTCACTGCCGGTGGATATCATGGGGATAGTGATGATGGTTTTTAGTGATGGTTGTGGTGGTGGTGCTGGTGGTTGTATTAGTAATGGTGCTCATAATTGTTGTGGGGTTGGCTATCAGGGTGAAACCCTACAGCGAATCAGATGGCATTCAAGTCATGCCATATTCACAGAACAGGTAGGCTTGCACAATTATGTGATTAAATCGAAAATCGCGATGTCTTAAATCGTGAATTTATATGATTAAAAATTAAATAATCGAATAATTGTGAATATTTCTATTGCATAGATTATTTCAAAACCTAACTTTCAATTACTTTCTAGTGCGATTGTTCATGAAAAATTACATTTTGCTTAGTGAATGTATGTTCATTTGCAGGGCAAGAGAAGACTATTTTCGAAAATGTAATACTGCATTCTTGAGCCAGGCATTTCAGTGATACATATTCAAAAATAGTCTTCTCTTGCCCTGCAAATGGACTTTTCTAAACACCATTGCAGTTTTCGTCATTGATATTCCTTTGTTGTTATGTCTTGGTAATTTGTATCCAAGCTGATTAATCGAGTAATCACGATTGTTTTTTAATAAGGTATCGCGATCACTCAAAGCAATAATCGCACAAGCCTAAGAACAGGATTATTATTAGGATAATCGCCTGAATACTCTTACCTATTTTACGATTTCATGCCTTTGATTGTCAAGCTGGGCATAAATTGCTTCGACGGTAGTCTTGAGAAATATCTACTTTCAGCCCGAGAGAAGACAATATTTGAATATTTACAACTAGAATGACTGACTTGGTAACCAAGCCAGTCATTCCACTGGCAAATTTTCAAAAATAGTCTTCTTTTCAAGCCGGCAAATGGACATTTAACATAAACAATCTTGACCATTTAAAGACTACAGAAATATGATACTGTTACCCTGATAGTGTGCATTACTGGGCTCATACTTGGCCAATACCAGGCCTTATTGGGATATTGGACCAGTAACTAATTCTTGTTCTTAATTTTAACTTTTGCCCTTAACCCTTGCACCAGCGAATTCCCCATATCTCATTTTCATGGCAACCACACAGAAAAACAGTTAAACATTTTGAAATTCATTGACTGCAACGGCTTCCAGTCAAATTAATTTCAAAATATTCAACAGAGTAAGTTTTATATCGTAAAGAATTTACTTTTTCAGGGATTTGTCGGTGAAAGGTTAAACCAAAAACTCGTGATTCCCCCCCCCTAAAAATATGGAGAGAACACAAAATACAGAACTAAGTGCCAAAAGCTCCGAGTTTGGTACCACGGTCAGTTACATGCACCTTGAACTTTGACCTAATGACCCCAATGTCCTGGTGTCGCTTCTTACCCCTTTATTAATTGTCAAGCCAGCCAGCCTCTGTAGTGATCTTGAGGAATATCCAATTGCAGGTTAACAGAAGGCTATTTTTGAAAATTTACCACTGGAATGACTTCCTCGGTTATTGAGCCAGTCATTCCAATGGTCAATTTTCATAAATAGCCTTCTCTTAGACTGCAAATTAACATTTCTGAAGACCGCTCCAGAAGCTATTTTTGACCAGCTCGACAACCCGAGGGTCAAGAATGACCCCCAATTTTCTTAAAGCCAAGGAGGCAGCTGGTCTCTATAATAGTTTAGATTGTACAGTACAGCTGATAAATACGCTATCATGTTTCCAAACCAAAAACAGAAACATGTTAGTCAGTACAATTTTGAACATGATATAAGAAATGGTCTGTTGAATATTTTGTGCTTAATTTGATTGGGAGCCATTGCTGCCTTAGGCAGCAATGGCTTCCAATCAAATTAAGTACAAAATACTCAACAGTACATTTTATTTCCATTTTGAAATATTTAACGTTATTTTTTAGTTGTACTGTACAAGATTGATTTGACTGTAGAATAACTCTACCCCCTACTTACCTTTCTTTGGTGAGATTTCCTTCAACGCCATTATATATCTCTCATCCGAAGCCCAAGTGTACATCTTGCGATACGATTCGCGTCCCTTTTCCGTAAGTTTATCCCAGCTTTTTGGCTTCGAGAGTAACTCACTAACCGTGCCCTGAGATAATCCCAGGACATGCTTAGCAAAAAGTCTCTGTCCTAGGTTATGAATACTCAGGAGTTCGCGTACCATTTTCGCGACTGCCACGGTGTCGAGTAAATGAGAGCTACCGCTCGACAACGCTTCTTGGTACTTATTGTTTGTAATAAAAAGTTGCGACACAATATCCGTGACACACTCATCATGTTTATGATGCCGTGGTTGTTTCTGACTATGTCTACTTACAGGAGAGGTATAAAATGGCGTCGGTGATAATGGCAAGTGGCCATTCATACTATAATGCAGAGATGGCGAGGTGGGAATCGGCGTTACAGGCGTCGTAATACTTGTGTTACTGTTTGATGACAACTTCCTGGATTTCACTTTCGGAGACGGCTGTTCGGAATCTGCTGTACTGCCATTCGTCGTCTCCGACGGTGTGGGTGTAGGTGCCGGCGTATGCAGCGTAAAAGGCGTAGCTGGTTTGCTGTGATTTTGCTGTCTGTATGTCGAGACAAGTTCCTCTCCTAACATAGACGCAAATGCCTCAGCACTGGCAGAAAGTGCGGGACTCTCAGACTCTGCAACACAAGAAAGGTGTATAATGCACAAGCATTGTCATTCATCGAATATCAACTGCTAAATGCAGCGTTAGAACAAAACAAACTGAAAGCACATTGAACGAAAAACAACTTGCTTTTTGAAAATGGATCTTTGGATTTCAAAACATGCAGCTTAAAAAAATTAATATTTAACCCGTTAACACTCAAATTTGATCAAGAAAATTCTAATTTTCTTATAGAAAATGTCATTTTTCAGACCAAGAGAAAAATATTTTTTTAAATTTACTACTGGAATGACTGGCTCGGTTATTGATAACCAAGGCATTCATGCTAAATTTTCAAAAATAGTCTTCTCTTGGTCTGCAAATGGACATTTCTCAAGAGCACTGCAGAAGCCGTTTTTGGCTGGTATGCGTGTTAAACGGTAACATGTGGCGAGGAATTTGGCACATATACACAGACATCACTTCAAGCATTTAACACCTTTCTTGTTTTTTCTATACATTTCTTACTAGTATATAGCCTAGAGTACCTTTGCTAGCATGCATGCATTCAGGTATATCAGGTTGTAGAAGAATCTTTTATGGAAGAAAACGTCAGTGTTATCACTTCAAACAAGTTGGTGTAAAAATCATCTTATAAAAAAGAAAAATGGTGCTAAATATGCATACATGTAAATTAGTTAGTCGCAAAGACAGTCATCTAAACTGATCAATTATCAGAAGACATTTAGAAAAATAGTCATGGGTGAAATTCTTTTTAAAATATAGTCTTATACATTTATTTGCAAGACAAAATTCCATGGCAAAAATCAATGAATATTTAACCCTTTCATGGCAAAACTGGCCTCTACAGGGGTCTTGAGGAATGTCAATTTGCAGGTCAAGAAAAGCTAATTTTATAAAATTTACCACTGGAATGGCTGGCTCGATAACCGAACCAGTCATTCCAGTGGTAAATTTTCAAAAATATTCCTCTATTAGCCTGCAAATGTATATTCAATAAGCAAATATTTTTATTTTCTTGAGCAAACTTAGCCATTAACCCTTTAACACTTAAATTTGTCCAACAAAATTTCAATTTTCTCATAGAAAATGTCCATTTGCAGACTAAGAGGTTATTTTTGAGAATTTACAACTGGAATGACTGGCTTGGTTATCGAGCCAGTCATTCCAGTTGTAAATTTTCAAAAATAATCTTCTCTTATTCTGCAAATGGACATTTCCCAAGACCACTGCAAAAGCTGTTTTTGGCTCATATGAGTGTTAAAATGTTAAATACAATATATGAATAAATTAAGTATTCCTTAGCTTAATACTATTTTTTAAAGTCCTCTAACCTAATAATTTTAACAATTATTCAATATATTTGTTTAAAATATTTTGTTGATACACTATTACAATTTTAAAATTTCAAGGCATAATTCTAAAATTCTTTTATAATTATTACAAAAGATATGAAAATTATTAAAATATTGACATCTTGCATTTTAAATTGAATAAATTCTTTTAAAATTTAGAGCAAGTAAGACAATAAGCAACATATCAAGTCTGGTAATAATAACACCATAGGGACAAATCAAACCATAGATGCCATTGATGATGATGATTAAAATGACAATGACGATGCTGCTGCTGATGATGATTAAGATGACGATGACAATGATGATAATAATGGTCGTGGTGATGATGATGATGATGATGATTAAAATGACAACGACGATGCTGCTGCTGATGATGATTAAGACGACAATGATGATGATTATAATAATGGTGATGATGATGATGATGGTGATGATGATAACGATGATGATGCCGATGATGATGATGATGATGATGATGATGATGATGATGAATACGTGGATGAGTAGGATTGTTAAACAATAATTCTGTCATGAAGTATTTGTGTTAGGAATGACAATGAAATATCAAACCTGATGAAAAGGGCAGTAATAATAAGGATATGATTGATTTTGTTAATGGTAAATAAAACAAATGAACTCCTCTAATAACTAATGCTAATAATAAACATAATAAATGATAGAAGTTTAACCCTATAATGGTCAAGTCAGCCAAAAATGACTGACTTGAGAATTAAAGGGTTAAATAATTTAAATCATTTACAGAAGTCAAAATGTTAACATATTCATACGATTATAATTAAACTGCTTTTCTTACCGGTTAGCTCTGCGTTGTTCATTTTGAGCTGCGTCGTCTCCACCTGCAAGCCCTTATTCTTCTCCAGTAGGAGCATTTCTAAGGACTTGGCACCTGAGACTTTGGCGGCGCTCTCCTGAGAACTCGGGAACTCGATTGATTTCAAAACACTGAAAAGTAAAATGTTATAATGTGCTGAACCCTTTAACACTCATATCAGCCAAAAATGGCTTCCACAGTGATCATTAGAAATGTCCATTTGCAGACCAAAAGAAGACTATTTTTGAAAATTTACCACTGGAATTATTGGCTAGATATCAGAGTCAGTCATTCCAGTGGTAAATTTTCAAAAATAGTCTTTTCTTGACCTGCAAATGGATGTTTTCTATGAGAAAATTGAAGTTTTCTTGAATAAATTCGAGGGTTAAAGGGTTAAACTCCTCATTTGACATATTAATGGTCAAGACTCTTTCAGGCCATGAGAAGACTATTTTTGAAGATTTAATGACTGGCTCGGTTACTAAGCCAGACATTCCAGTTGTAAATTTTCAAAATTAGTCTTCTCCTGACCTGCAAATTAACATTCTTCAAGATGACTACAGCCGGTTATCAAAGCCTTAACGTTAACGAGCTATCTGAAATTATGCAGTAATGCAAGATGTTGAATATTTTGAAACTTATTTGACTAGAATCTATTGCTGTGTTAGGATAAGAACTTGTGTTTTGTTACTGACTATATTTTTGTGTGCATTTGTCACAATTCTCAGCAGTTAAGCAAAAAGTAAAGTGACACCTTACTAAATGACTGCATAACTAAGATTGATACAAAATAACGATGACTATTTATCATATAAGCTCTTTAGATTTTTGATTAGGAAATGTCCATTTGCAGCTCAATAGAAGAGTATTTAAAAATATTTAGCACTGGAATGACTGGCTACATTATTGAACCAGTCATTCGAGTGGCAAAATTTAAAAAACAAATTCTATTCTTCTCTTGTCCAGAAATTGAGTTGTTATCAAGGCCAGTGCAAAGGCTGATTTTTCTTGAACAAATTTGAAGGTTAAAGAGCTTAAAGAGCCGATATATATATATATATACACCTGTGCAAAAGTTAAGCACCACCCTCTATTTACGCACATGCGAGGGTATATTCATGTGCTATGAAGAAAGCAATAGCATAAACATTTATGTACCCATCCATCTTAGTGCAAGAGGTAATAATGCAACTAGAGGAATGCTGATTATGATGGTGGGGAAACACTGTAGGTTTTTGTTTGAACTTGAAAACGAGGCCTGAATATGGTTACGTTGACACAACTGACAACTATTGCCCTACAGTTGACACACGTGGCTAGATTGTCATTAATGGTGTCTGAAAACGAAGTTTAACATCTGTGCACGAGTTTGAGACTGTCATTATTAATACCGGGTATATCCACCTTGTGCCTGGATGACGGCCTGGATGACGGCCTGGACACGACGTCTCATGCTGGTCACCAACCGACTGATATGCCATTGTGGTATTCGTTGCCATTCAAGATGGAGTGCGTCTGTTAATTCCTGTAGGTTCTGCACAGGAGGATCCCTCCTTCTCGCCATGTTTCCCAGAATGTCCCAGATATGCTCAATAGGGTTCATGTCAGGGCTCCTTGCTGGCCATGGTAGGGTTTCGATGGCATTCTGGCGGAGGTATTCATGCACAGCTCTAGCACGATGTGGTCGGGCGTTGTCATCCATGAATATAGGGTGGGTTCCAGGTGCATGATTTACAAAATGAGGGACCACAACTCTATCCAGTATGGAATCTTGATATCTTTGTCCATTTAGTGTTCCAGGTACAGTCAACAGATCCAGCTTACAATCAAATGAGATGCACCCCCATATCATAACGGAACCTCCACCAAATGGAACTTCTTCCATGATGTTACGTTGGTCGTACGCTGTGCGTCTGGACCTCCATACACGAGTTCGACCATCTGTGGCATGAAGCAGGAACCGACTTTCATCGGACCAGTGTACCCGTCTCCAGGATCTCATGTTCCGGTTTCTTCTTTCGTTGCACCACCTCAGATGCTCCTCTTTGTGGTGTGCAGTGAGGAGAGGACGTCTGACAGGTCTCCTAGCTTTCATGCCAGCAGCATACAGTCTCCTTTTGACGGTAGCCATTGACACTCTATTGCGCGTTTCCCATTGCTGGCTGAGCACTCTGCTGTTGGTGAATGGAGATCTCCTAACAAGGCGTACTAGGGCTCGATCATCATGGGCAGTAGTCTTCTTCGGTCTTCCAGATCTAGGCCTGTCCTTCACCTCGTTAGTTTGCCCATGTTTTGCAATCAAACGACTGATTACAGTATGGTTAATGTTCAGCTGTCTGCCAATCTCTCTGCATGACATACCAGTGGTATGCATGCCTATGATTTGCCATTTCACACGATCACTTAACATTCGTCTTGCCATAGCGGTTCACAATCAAGAGCTAATTCTCTCTGTACAAATAAACCACGGTCATGAACACAAAATTCCTAATCTTGTCGCCTAAATCTGTATGTAATGTTCTACACCTCAAACTGGACTTTTACATAACTGAACACGTGTGCTGTTTCCCGCCACGCACGGACATCAAGCGGCGTGAAGTCATGCATGCATGTGCATTTCGTACTTGGAATTATGTCAGCTAACGCGGGGACAAAAAGTATGGCAGCCTAGTTGTACCATCATGTTTCTACGTTCTATTGTTTTTGCTGGTGCTTAACTTTTGCACAGGTGTATATATATATTTATATATATATATATATATATATATATATATATATATATATATATATATATATATATATATATATATATATATATATATATTGCTGTGAGAGACTTAGCCTATCTGATATTGTCTAAAATATGCAAGCTCACATTTAATATATAATTTACAGTGTATAATTAGCCTATTGGACATTGTGTATAATACCAAAGCTCCCGCTTAATCTCCTCATAATCTTCCTGAGATTTGATTTTCTCCTCCAGACTCTGAAACAGCTGATTCTTACACGTCAACTCCTCCTCAAGCCTAGAAATCTGAATTAAGAAACAAGAACATGTCTCAGGAACAAAAATAACAGATACAATCATGATTACTGTACCACAGGTAAAGCTTCAAATGCAATAGTTAAAGGATAACTAACCTCATCTCTCGATAGCTATTCAAGTGATCTAATATGCCACTCAAACTATGCAAGTAATTTTAAGCTTTTTACCATGCCGATAAAGAAAGATATTCAGGCTTTAGTAGCTAAATGTTGGTACATTTCTACACCTACGAAGGCTGTCATGATTTACTTTTCAACCAATCAGAAAAAACCTAGCGTGCCAGCCTCTGTATATACGCTCAGTCACAGAGGTGCCCGCTATAGTTTGGCAATTTCATATAAAAGCAACCATACAGGTAAACCGTTGAATGTTTTGAAACTAATTTGACTGGAAAGTTGTTGCTGCCAATGGCAGCAACAACTTCCAGTCAAATTAGTTTCAAAATATTCAACTGGTTAAGTATTAAATAATACTGAATGTAATGCATTGGCACTTACATGACATCATACACTATCGCTTGAGGAGACAAAATGGTGGCGATCACTGTTCAACATTTACGCGATATTACAAAGCAGATAATTGTGATACAGATATGGAAATGTGACAGGATATGAATGATACGGAATCTATACACCATAATTTATTGGTACAATACAACATCTGAGATGAGATTAGCGTCCCTTTAAGTTTAGGCTTCTGCGAGTATTACTTTAAGTGATCACGATAATTGTGATTACTCAATTATTCAGCCCGGTTATAAATTACCCAGACATAACAACAAACGCATATCAATGACGAAACCTGCCATTGTGCTAAGAAATGTTAATTTGCAGGCCATGAGAAGAGTATTTTTGAAAATATATCACTGGAATGCCTGGCTCGATGTTCGAGCCAGTCATTCCAATGATACATTTTCAAAAATATTCTTCTCTTGGCCTGCAAATGGACACACATTCGCTGAGCAAAACATAAATTTTCATGACTGATCACATTTTAAGAGTAACTAAAAGATAGGTTTTGCAATATAGTACGAAGAAGAAATTATTCATGACTATTTGATTATTTAATTTTTAATCATAAAAACTCACGATTTAAAAAACAATCGTGAGTTTCGATTTAATCACGTAATTGCACAAGCCTAGTAACACTCGACTGGTGCAAGTACATGGTTTTGTCCTGACAAACCCTATATAGTTAGTAATACTTTATTGCACATGTTACAATCAATTTTAACATGTATTTTCAATTCACAGAACTCCAATTAAAAGGTAATTGAAGATGGCACCGATTATACAGGTAAACCGTTAAATATTTTGAAAATGGGCTCACCTGTGACTGGCTCGTTTCTCGCTGTTTGGAGAGTGATGCCTGCAGTCTCTGAACATCTTCCACCAACTGTGCGATCTAAAATAATCAGATATGGTTTACTCAGAAGTTTATAAATTAACCTGCTTGTGTCAACAGCACTTCAAAACCCTCAAAATGCTCCTCATATCCATTAGCCTACAGATTTCTAAAGGAAATTATAAATTTTTGGAGGACAAAAGAAAACTATATTTGTAAATTTACCCCTCAGATTTACAAAAAAAAAAGCTTTCTGGTGTTCTGGAATGGGAGATTTCTCAGCACTATGGCAGATGCCACTTTTGGCTAACTTGGCAATCAATCTCGTAATCGTAAAAAAAAATTTGAATTGACGTTTTCCCCTTAGACAGTGTCAGGAGAAGACTATTTTTGACAATTTACTACTGAATGACTGGCTCGCTCAATCCAGTGGTAAATTTTCCAAAATAGCTTTTTCTTGGCCTGCAATTGGACATCCCTCAAGACCATTGCAGGGGCCGTTTTGGATGACTTATCTCAGGCTGCAAATTCCCAATATCACTATACAGCAACATTGTTCTAAGAATATACCAGAGACTGCAATGTTGCTTGAGCGATAACTCAACATTGACAGCTTAATCATTTAACCCTTTCATTGATAAACTCCAATTATCCCAATCACCTGACAAACAAACAGGAAAACTGATGAATATTTTGAAATTAATATATAATTATTCGATATATCGAAAGATATACAAATTGATTTTTTCAGGGATTTGAAGCTGGTTAAAATGACGTATGCCGTGTCCATTTGAAAACTTACAACTGAATGAACCTGTCAGTCCAGTGCTAAATTGTCAAAGATTTTCTTCATTTATTTTTCTTCACTAAGAAAAAATTGTGATTTTCCTGACCAGTAAAAGGTTAACGTATAAGATGCCCTCTAAAATCACTCAGAAGATGAATCTGTACATGCATGGACGAACAGACGTATACAAAGGAAGTGGTACAATTCCTATCCCCTTGTTTGTGAGACAATTGATGAATCCCATCGGTCACTCTAGCATATGACGTAATAATTAATTATGTCACATGTAACCTGACGTCACAGTAAAACATGTAAAGACTGATGTAGCTAAGTCTGTTAGGAACTTTTTAAAAGTCTGTCAGTTGTACGAATACTATGTTTTTATGATTTACTAAACAGTCTGTTTAATATTTTTTAACTAATTTGAGTTGGAGCTGTAGCTGCCATAGGCAGCAACAGCACCAAGTCAAATTAGTTTCAAAATATTCAACGGTTTACCTGAGTGTAGTTTTCTGGAAATTGAGATTCAGGGAGCTCAGCGTTGGATCGATGCCAACACGGACAAAACATGGGCGGAGCTTAGTTAGTGATAGGCAGGCATATCTACCAGTGGATTCATCCATTATATCAACTCATGACATCAAATATTTGTAATGAAAATCTGTCACAAATAACGGTACTCGGCAATCTCATACCACATTATGTTGTCCACATACTCTATTCTCAGGGTCACTATTCATTTCCACAAAATTTGAAAACACTTGAACTAGTTTACAATAAAATCAATACCAAGCATATTGCGTCAGCAATGATCCGGATTCTATATCTGGGGCTGTATTCACGATGAATGTCTAACTTACAGACCCATCTAACTGACCGCACATATTTAGAAAACCTGACTATTTTGCATTTATGAAGCGTCTATGAAATATTCATCTAATGTAGGTGAATATATACTGAGATGGTTTTGGGACCTACAAACATTTTAGTCAATTTTTCGTACATAACCCTTTAACACGCATATCGGCCAAAAATGGCCTCTGCACTGGTCTTGAGAAATGACAATTTGCAGACCAAGAAGACTATTTTTGAAAATTTACCACTCAAATAACTGGCTCGATAACCGAGCCAGTTATTCTAGTGCTAGGCTTGTGCGATTATTGCATTGAGACATCGAGATCGATTATTAAAAAATAATCGTGATTACTCGATTAATCAGCTTGGATACAAATTACCAAGACATAACAACAAAAGAATATCAAAGACGAAAACTGCAATGGTGTTTAAAAAAGTCCATTTGCAGGGCAAGAGAAGACTATTTTTGAAAATGTATCACTGGAATGCCTGGCTCAATTCTCGAGCCAGTCATTCCAGTAATACATTTTCGAAAATAGTCTTCTCTTGCCCTGCAAATGGACACACATTCACTAAGCAAAATGTAATTTTTCATGAACAAGCGCATTAGAAAGTAATTGAAAGTTAGGTTTTTTAATAATCTATGCAATAGAAATATTCACGATTATTCGATTATTTAATTTTTAATCATATAAATTCACGATTTAAAAAATAATCGCCATTTTCGATTTAATCACATAATCGCGGAAGCCTATCTACGGGTAAATTTTCAAAAAATAGTTAATTCTTGGTCTGCACCTGGACATTTTCTGTGGGAAGATTAAAATTTTCTTGAAAAATTTTAAGGATTAAAGGGTTAAGTACCCTTCAAGAATACAACCTCTACATATTACAAGGGGTACCTGTTTCTCTTTAGCTGCAAGTTCCACCTCCAGACTGGAGCGTTTTAATATGTCCAACGCTTGTTCCATGTCTGGAGTTTGTTGCATGTTCTCAGCCTGCGTGAGCGTCTGTGTGGCCATCACCAAACGCTGGTGCAACGACTCTATCTCACGCTCAGCTGTGCTCGCACGCTGCAATGAGTTTGATTTTTTTAAATAAGCTACAAGGAATAAGCAAATCAAGATCTCCATCTGAAACGAAATATGTGTCAATGGAGGGATATAATCTGTCACTCAAGTATCTGACATCATGATCAAATATGTCACAATCAAAATCCAGTTTATCCATCAATCATATGACATCATAATCAACGTGATGCATAGCATGACGTCATAGTCAATTACATCATGAATCACATGGCTATGTTCGTTACAGATGCTTAATTGATGACGGACTAAGCCTTGTTGTATGAATTGTGTCTTTACTATTTAATAAACATGCTGTTGAATATTTTGAAAATTAATTTGACTGGGTGTTGTTGCTGCCATAGACAGCAACAGCAACTAGTCAAGTTAGTTTCAAAATATTCAACACCTTACGAGTATAGTTTTCGGGAAATTGATAGTCAGGGTGGTCAATGGTAGTAAGATAGCACATCGTAAACTTAATGTGTGATGTCATACCATCATGATAAGTGATCCATTGTCCGTTGTGTTGATGGCTGTAATTGGCTGATGGGTTTTAACTCCTCAGCCAATCACAGTCTTCCAGACATCAACAGACACTCGCTGGTGAGAGGCTGTATTATATAATAATGTGATGACCGTTTGCATAGATGTGTATTCTAATTACCTCATTGGCTCTCTCAAGATCTGCCATGACCATTTCCAGCTCATCGGACCTACAAGAAGACATGAACAATGTACAGAATTATCATGCATTAATTATGATATATACTTAAGTCTCAGTATTAAGACTCTGGGGACTATTGCAATAACAGTATGTGCATGCCCGCAGGCGTGTGTGCGTGCGTGTGTGCGCGTGCATGTATGTGTGTGTATGCATGCATGCGTGCACATGTCCAGCATGGTCACTAATGCTCTACTAGACTGAATAAAGTTGGGTTGGACATTGTCCGTGGGGGCTTGAAGAATGCTCTTAATTTGTGGGTATGAAGGTTAAAGTTTAAGGACATCAGAATTCACCTTTCCAGTTTATCCATCCATCATATAATGTCATAATAAACTAAGTGACATGTATGCTGATGTCATAATCATGACATCATGAATGATTCAAAACTGTCCGTCTTTAACGCTTAATAGTCCGACATGTAGTACGAATTGTATGTCTTTGCTATTTAATAAACACGCTGTTGAATATTTTGAAACTAATATGACTGGGCGCTGTTGCTGCCATAGGCAGCAAATGCACCCAGTCAAATTAGTTTCCAAATATTCAACAGCTTACCTGCATAGGTTTCTGGAAATTGATAGTCAGTGAGTTCAGAGATCAATCGATCCCACCACGAGCGTGGTGTAGGTAGATCTTAGCTAGAGATGGGTGGGGCATAGCTAAAACTGGAAAGGTTTATTGGCAATGGTTCATGAGACGAGACATTCGACTTCTGTGAATACATATTTAATTATGCATTAGTAGTGCTATGCTACAACACAGGGAAAATGACAAACAAAATGTCTGATAGAAAATGGGTATTTACAGACCAAGAGACAAATTTTTTACTGGAATGACTGGCTTGTTTATCCAGTGGGAATATTTTCAAGAAGAGTCTTCTTTATAGATGCAAACGGATGTTTCTCTAGCACGTCTAGACTACTAAAGAAGCTGTTTATGACCAGCTCGAGCCTTAACGGGTTACGCATACCCATGATAGGATAATCATTTAGGAAGGGTGGGGCAAGATGGTGGTTCCTGCTTAGGGTGCGTCCATCTTGTGCTCCCAACCCCAACTTCCACCACCACCCTAAAAACAGGTGGTAAATTAGCCTGTTTATAATACAAAAATTATTATATTAAGACTGAGTAAAAAATCACAATCTACAACTTACTTAGCCGAAGTGGCTTCATCGTGTTTCGCCTTGAGTTCAAACAGTTCAGACTGAGCACTATCCAAACCTGAAAGAAAGAGTACATAATTCATTTAACACGCTATAAGATCATTATATTTGCAAATTCTTAACCTTTTCACCGGATAAACCACTGAAAAAGTAAATTGTTTACAATTTAAAAGTTACTCTGTTGAATATTTTGAAATTAATTTGACGGGAAGCAATTGCTGCCAAATTAATTTCAAAATATTCACCAGGTTTCCTGTATGGGTGCCTTGAAAATGAGATATGGGGAATTCATTGGTGATAGAGTTAAGCAACTTAGGCAAGAGAAACTTTCCTAAACATATAAAAACAACTTTCACCCGCATGTTCATTTCCTTAAGACTTTAACCCTCGAATTTATTCAAGAAAATTTTTAATTTTCTCATAGAAAACCTCCATTTGCAGAGCAAGAAGACTTGTAAAGTTACCACTGGAATGACTGGCTCGGTTATCGAGCCAGTCATTCCAGTGGTAAATTTTCAAAAATAATCTTTTGGTCTACTTTTCTCAGGACAACTGCAGAAGCCGTTTTTGGCTGATATGAGTGTTAAAGGGTTAATAATAGTCAAGTCGGTCAAAACAGACCTGTGCAGTGGTCAGTTGAGAAATGTACATTTACACTGACAAGACGACTCTTTTTTAAATTTAAAACTTTTCCAAAATAGTCTTCTCTTGGCTTGCAAATGTATATTCACTAAATTTTTTTTTTAAATCGAGACCACTAAAGAGCAAATGTTAGCCATTCCATTCAACTAGGCAACAAAAGTTAAAGACCATACAATTTCCACAAGTCTGAGGGGTACCATTGTGATCACAGTCCACAAGAACAGTGAAGGCAAAGAAACAAAGACAGAAGTCTATTGATCCACAAGGTTCACGAGCTGCTTGGGAAAGACCCGTGTGTAACGTGAAAAGAAATAGCACTTACGTCCAGAGAAAGCTGCCTTCAGATAAGATCAATCTATAAAGTACCAAATCATGTCGATTGTTTAATCAATAAAACCTTGAGCCCAATCAGGAATAAAAGTGGAGGGACATATATGCCCCTGAGGCCTATAAATAGCAGACACTAAAGCAGTGCTAAGCATCCAACTTCATTCTCACATCCAGAACATTACCAGGTATCAATCACTAGCGGTGTGGCTCTCCACTTCTCACTACAAATAGATCATTGACCTTGAATATGTCTTTGAAAATTCCTTTGATAACAAATAGAGGGGTCCATTTCTAGCTTCTTTGCCCTGTCAAATTCTGGCTAAACTATGCCCACTTTATGTGTGTTAGCATCGATTTGAAACTTTGAAGCCTGAATTCCCAGAATAAAAATTTCAGGTAAAACTGAGGAATATTTTAAAACTAATTTAGTCAAATTAGTTTTAAAAAACATTCAATAGAATGTTTAAATTAAATTAAAAATTCACCAAAGACTTACAAGTCAAACACATTTGTTACAAAATATTTACCATGCCCCCCACACCCCCCCCCCCACCCCTAGTGACAGACCTCAATGACCTTCAACATCATTTTGACATCATCTATGAAGTGACATATTTGATTATGACATCAGATACTTGAGCGGCAGATCCAATAACTCCACTAAGAAATGAGGTCATCCTTAAATAATAGTTTGGTTGTCCTCTCCTGATTGACCCTAAAAAGACCTGCCAACTCAAAATCTTTTTTTTGTAGTTTCCTGAGAATAATTATGTTTATTTTCTGATGTAGGTTCATTGGGAGATTGAATTGACTCCATTCATCAAAATGAGCTCAGATAATCTTTAGAAACTGTTTGCTTTATAGTTTCTGTTTCGTTTTGTTCTTTAAATTCAATTTTGTAATGTTATATTTCAGCAGGTAAAAAAGAATTTCCCTACCTACCTACCCTACTCCAACCACCAGCATCAGGATGTTGTCAAAAAACCCTTTAAGGATGGCCTGAGTTGATGCTAAAACTGCGAAAGTGAGGTATCTTTGTATGCATCCGTAAGTAGATTAACCAGTATGTACTGAAAACATGAGCCAGCCCACAGATCAAGCAGTGCTACAGTATGACAAGAAGTGAGCCTTTAACGCTTCTAATGACAAATCCCTGATAAAGGATATTTTTACGATAAGTAGCATATTTTGTTGAATATTTCAAAATTAATATGACTGTCATATTAATCTCAAAATATTCAACAGCTTTCCTGGATGTTTGCCCAGAGATTGACATACGGGGAATTTATCAGTGAAAGGACTAAAATAACAAATATGTCAAGTCATCTATATATAAGATTACAATAAGATCTCCTAAAGACGAGGTATGTAATATCGTCACATACTACTAGACAAGTGCCAGAGCACAGCGAAACTACAGCTCATCCTAATGACGAAGCTTTCTGGCACATAATGGTTTGCAGTAGAATAGAGCGTGTCTAAGAAGCCCAAGATGTTAGAAGGACTTGATGTCTCAGCGAGGATGGCACGGCAGCTTGTTTAACACCGCTGCCAAAGACAAATACCAACAGGAATAACTGACTACAAACCCAGACCATGAGAATGATGACCACAGCTATTAAGGGTCTACAGCTTCTGTATATTACAGAACTTTCAGACAGAAGACCCATTAAAGTTTTAACATAAATTCTCACGGTCAAGATACTTTCATATCGCCACATACACTCCACAGTACAAAGCAATGAATGGAAGACTCAAAGGAAGGATTCTAAAGATTCATGTTTGCACAATAAGGCTTTCTCTTCGAGGGTTGATTGAACAACAGGGTTGTGTTCACTAAGGTAAACATTTTACGATCACTGAACAGATTTCGGTCACGTGGTACGTTGGCTTTACTGAACAACCGGAATGGCCTGTTCGCTGATTTTTCATAGTTTTATGGCGAGGCAAACGGCTTGGAACCAAACAGGGAAGTCCAGAGGGTGGCCAAATTTACAGTACCATCAATTGACACATATGTATTGCTTAATACACAGGCTCTAAGCCTAAACAAAGCATAGCAATGTGGTTTCAGAGATCTTAGTACTGTGTTGGTCGACACAGTACTATGTTTTACCAAGGTCAGTGACATTGATTTTTGACCTCTTGACCCCAAGGTCACTGTATCATGCTCTCTCATTAAAAGGAAGCATGTGTGTACAACTTTGAATCCAGTATGATTAAGCGAACATAATACATATATGAACTGATAAGTTGAGCTAAACGCAAATTGGATGTCGCCTCTGACTTCGGCATCACCATCGTCACAACCGAAAGACAGACGTTATAACAATAGCTTGCTTTACTTCATAAAGTCGAGCTAAAATGAATTTCAGAACTAGAATTTGATAGAATCTTATTTATATACTATAGATTATGGTTGAATATCTGATACAACATCGAACATAAATCACAAATTCTGATGTGCAATAGACCTTTCCAGTTTTAGCTATTCCCCGCTCATCTCTAGCTAAGCTCTACCTATACTTCACCCATGTTGGGATCTAGCAATTTCCAGAAAAACATACAGGTAAGCTGTTGAATAATTTGAAACTAATTTGACTGGGTGCTGTTGCTGCCTATGGCAACAACAGCACCCAGTCAAATTAGTTTCAAAATATTCAACAGCATCTTTATTAAATAGTAAAGACATACAATTACTACAACAATGCGTAGTCCGTCATCAATTAAGCATTCTTGACAAACTTATCTACATCATTCATGACGTCATCGATTATGACGTCAGCCTACACGTCACATAGTTCATTATGACGTCATATGATTGATGGATAAACTAGAAAGGTCCATTAACGCCAACTGTTTTAAGTTCTACTTACACAAATACTTCTTTGTAACAATTACAAATTACTAAATCTCTAGTAAAATTTCATGTATTGAAACTATCTTCTTTTTTTTTTAAATATGTTCACTTAATCCCCAAAACAAACACTATATAATTTAAATGTTTGCATAAAAGAACCCACAAAATGAAAAGACAGTACATGTTCAATAGGGCATAATAACGAGCCTATTTTATCGCGCATAAATCTGATGCGACAGAGCAGCCCTAAAATTTCAATAACCCATGGCGATATCACCCCTTTCACCAATAAAATCATAGAATGTCAAAACTAAGGCATTCATTCAGGAAAGATAGCTAATATTTTCAAAATAATTTGACTGGAAGTGATTGCTTTCACATGAATGCACCAAACTGCTTCCAGGTACATTAGTTTTCAAAGTCCTCAATAGAATCTTTCTTACGTCGAGAAGCTATCGTATCAGGCATGTAGCAGTACAATGATCGATATAAGTATAAACAAGGGTAAACTATATAACTATTAGACAAGTTTGTCATGCATGATTGCACAGAAAACTCATCACCATGGTCACACATGATCGCACATCGAAGTCGGCTATAATATCTGCTCTGATTGATGACTGGTCGATAATGTGAATCACTGAAGCAAATACTCTAATAGCATCGCTGTTACATACACCCTTATCGTAGTGTCACCAAATATCCACGATTTTCTCTTGTGTCGATGAAGAAAGATTGGTGATGCCAGTGGTCATTGTGTTAGATAACACCACAAGGTCACCAGTTTGAATCTCAACATTCGCAAAATTCACTTTTAGATTCTGGTATGTGATTAATTGCATCGGATAACAACGAGGAAATATATACATGTAGACATTCGCAAATCCATCTGTTCCCTTGCTAGGCGCATTACAAGTTTCATATTACGGCCATACCAATTAAGTTTTCAAACTTAATATTTCATTATCTAGAAAAGCAAAAGGCCCAAGAGCCTGTGGTGCTCACCTGGACCATTGGTATTTAAACCATTATAGTTTAAATAGACATGATAGATGATTTTCGGAGAATCCAAGATGGCAACCAAAAGATTGACCAATCAAGATTCTCGTTTAATATGTTGAATCCTACCATCATAGGATCGTTCCACCAAAGTTTTGTTGAAATCGGGCTCATCGATTGAAGGAGTACTGTTTTTAAATGGTTCCGGAAAACTTTCAGAAAATCAGAGATTGCTGCCCAAAACATTGACCTATCAAAATTCAGAATAGAATTTCTAGAGGCTACGACAATAGGATTCTTCCAGTCAAATTTGGTTGAAATTGCCCAAGCGATTAATGAGGAGTAGCATTTTACACGAATTCACATTTTCGGAAAATCCAAGATGGCCACCATCAATATCAAACCGTCAAAATTCTGTATACAAGTTCTGAAGCGTACCAGCCTAGGGTTCTTCCAGCTGAGTTTGGTTGAAATCGGCCAAGCGGTTAATGAGGAGTTGCCTTTTAACTAATTTCCCAAAATGTTCACAAAATCCAATATGGTCATGATCGTCACCGGAAAAAATTACCAATTAAAATTCTATTCTGTATGCAACTTCCGAAGCTTACCACCCTAGAGTAGATGATTTTCAGCCCTTTTTCTGAAAATTCAAGATGGCCACCGAACAAATTGACTAATCAAAATTCTGTATACAAGTTCTGAAACCTACCAGCCTAGTATCCTTCCAGCCAAGTCTGATTGAAATTGCCAAAGCAGTTAATGAGTAGTGATTTGAATGATTTCCCGCCATTTTACGGAAAATTAAAATGGGCGGTGAAAAAAAATCGATCAATCAAAATTCTGTATAAAGGTTCTAAAGCCTACTCCCATCGGATCATTCATGCCAAATTAATTTGAAATCAGTCAAGTGGTTAATGAGGAGTAGCGTTTTTAAGCAAAAGTTGACAGACGGACTCGGGACAGACGGGCGGACGATGGAAGGTTGCCATGGCATAAGCTCTATCCATCCAGCAATTTTTCGCAGTCAAATCCTTATCACTCGGAATAAATTTCTGTAACTTTTTGTTCTCAGTAGCTTAGTTAACCCGAATGATCAAGCCACTCAAAATGGTTTTGCCATGGTCATGAGAAAAATCCATATGCTGACCAAGAAGACTATTTTTGAAAATTTACCAGAGGAATGGCTGGCTCCTTAACAAGCCAGCCATTCCAGTGGTAAATTTTCAAAAATAGTCTTCTCTTGCCCTGCAAATGGACACTCACTGAGAAAACGATTTTGAATTTTCTTGATCAATGTTGACAATTAACATGATGACAGGATTAATACTGTAATAGCTTAAAACTTCTGACCTTGAAATCGTACATTATTTTCCCCCCCACCTACCCTCTCCGATTGTGTATTTTGGGTGGGAATTTTTGTAAAACAACATGTTAAATTGTTAGCCCAACGCAGGTGGCACGCATGCACACACGCACGCACACACACCACCAAATATACCAGTAGTACCGGACAATCGTCTATATTAAAGAAATAGCTGTTACCGGTTTTTAACGTGGATACTCTCTGTTCAGCCTCTCCGAGCTGTCTTGCTACGATAAGTTGACTTTCCTGCAACTTCCGCTCTTTCTCGGCAAACTGTCGCTGTAATTCTCGCTCCTTTTCCTTAGCACGATTCTGGTAACACAAAAGCACAGCCATTCATATAAAACATTCAGAGGCATGTAAAGCAATGGGGAGGAGGTGGTTGTGTGTGTGTGTGTGTGTGGGGGGGGGGAAGGGGGCATGAATAGCCACATTTTGTCCAGAACTCTAATTTTCTCATAAAGTGTCTAGTTGCAAAACAACAGACATGACCGAAGACAATTTTTGATGATTTGATTATTGAGCCAGTCATTCCAATGGTCAATTTTCAAGAATAATCTCTTAATCTGCAAAGGGGTAGTTCTCAATACCAGTGAGTGCAAAGGCGATCTTTGGCCGGCTTACGCATTAACGGGATAACAGGTCAAGAGTTGCCAAGAAAATTGGAATTACTGCTTACAAGAGCAAGGTAAGAAGAGAATTTTTGGAAATTTACTAATGGAATTGCCCCCGAAAATAGCTGAACATAATGTCAAATATCTGTAAAACATCAATCTGGTATTCTCTTGGCCAATGAGCACCCACACTGACCAGATCATCATCTGCAGTGGTCTTGAGAAATGTCCATTTGCAGACCAAAAGAAGAGAATGTTGAAAATTTACTACTGAAATAACAGGCCAGTTATTCCAGTGGTAAAATTAAAAAAATAATCTCTTGACCTGCAAATGGACACTCTTCCAACCCACTTCTGAAGCCAGTTTTGGCTGGCTTGACCATTAAGAGGTCGATAGCAAATGCTTTGTGGTCAAATGTCAAAGAACGCATCTGAAAATGGTTGACATGCTAGAAGCCCATTTAAACTAAAATACAACAGTTGTGCCTTGGATTCATTGTCCAAGCTTTATTACAATAAGATATTTTATAGTGACTATTTTGATGAGTTGAGCCTAATTCAGACATTAAACTAATAAAAATAGACACACCAAATGTTATAGAATTCCACCCAACTTTTGAGATTCTGCCACCACCACTCACCCACACCCACCTTGGAGAGGAACCTAATGTAAATGTCACCTCACAATGTGCAAGCATGAGTAACTCGCATAGCAAACTTGGTTGAATACCAGTAAACGGTTTCAGAGGAGATAGATGAATGAATGGAGGACAGACAGGTAGGTGGGCAGGTGGGCGTGCGGGCGGATGGTTAGAGAGGCGATTGTGAAAGCCTGTGAAGCCTGTAAATGGAGCTTACAGTTCTACTTCAATTTTAGCCGACTTGATCATTCATGCCATTAAAGGTTCAGTTACCTCTGCAGTGGTTTCCAATCTGTCTTCATAATCCTTCAACTTTTCTTTCAACTGCTTTATTGTTACTTCTGTACAAAACAGAAAATTTTAGCAATAAAAATATGAAAACATGTTATACAAATCACAAGAGCAATCAGAGATTGCAGACCCTCGCTCTCATGTTATTGTCACATTATACACAGTTTTCGGATTTTCTGGATTTTTCCCACAGATTATCCAGATTTTTTCAGATTTTCCAGATTTTTTCGGACCATGCCAAAAGATCTTGATTTTAGTATATGGTCACACCCTTTCTTATGGTAAAATTTGAGCCAAGACAGACAGACAGACAGACAGACAGACTGACTGACAGGCAGGCAGGCAGGCAGGCAGGCAGGCAGGTGGGTGGGCAGGCAGACAGACATACAGACAACCAAGCAGGTAGGCAGGCAGACAGGCAGACACAGACATGATGACATAATCCACACCTTTTTCCTAAAAAAAAATATGGGGATACATACATCAAGTGACCATTTGACACGTGATTGAGCGATTTCTTACACGTGAATCACTAACCCTACGAACACGAAAGGGCAAAACACCAAGTATCATTTCCTATTAAATATGCATTCTGTTGAGTATTTTGAAAGTAATTTGACTGGGCGCTGTTGTTGCCATAGCAGCAACAGCTTCCTGTCAAATTACTTTCAAAATATGCAACATCTTAACGGTATACATGGTATACCTAACTTGAAAATGGGATTCTGGGACTTCAGGCTTCAAAGCATCAAGCAAAAAAGGATAAATTTAGCCGTACTAAAAAATCAAGCAAAAGGTACTTAATTTAATATTATAATAGAGGTTTTGACAGATAATTAATGTCAGTATATAACACCCACAGTAAACAATAGCCTAAAAGAACTTGCTAGTCAAATATTTGAGCAGCGACTGGTTTTACTAATTAAACAATTGCAAGAAACAAATAAGTACATAATACAGATAATCATAATTAGCCTACATTTAATGCTAAAATCTTGAATTTTAACCCTTTCATGGTCATGCCAGCCAAAACCGGACTCTGTTATGGTCTTATGGAATGTCTATTTACAAGACAAGTGAATACAATTTTTGAAAATTTACCACTGGAATGACTGGCTCGATAATCGAGCCAGTCATTCCAGTGATAAATTAAAAAAAATTCTATTCTCTTGGCCTGCAAATGGACATTTAATAGGCAGATATTTAAATATTTTGACCAAATTTTACCGTTAAAGGGCTAAAGCAAAACAGGAAAATTGTTGAATAAATTGAAATTTATTTGACTGCAAACTATTTAAATTGCTATCACAGGCGACAATAGCTTCCAGTCAAATTAGTTTTAAAACATTCAAGAGACTTATATTGTCATTAGTGTATTGTTAAAATTAAGTTCAATCAATTACTGCGTGTACCCGCACAAATATCATAGATCTATCCATATGAATTTCTCGGATTTCACCATGAAAATTATATACATAGAGCCTTTGATGGTCAAGCTAAGCAAAAACAGTCTCGAACAGAACGTCTATTTGCAGGCCAACAGAAGATTATTTTTGAAAATTTAGTCCTGGAATGAATGGATAACAGACCAAGATTGCTCGGTTGATGATGCATCATTGCAAATCCCCACATTCTCCGCTTTGACCCGTTGACACCCCCAACACCCACCATCCGTGCCTCCATCCTCTGGGTGTACAGCCAAATGCCAATGTCGTCTTGAACTCCGAAATCATATGGGTGTCATAAATGGCTTCGGAGGAGTTGCATTACAATCAATTTCTTGACCTTTGAACCACACACACCCCCCCCCCCTCCCCTTGAAACCCCTAGGGACGGGGCCAATTGTGATATACCACAATCATATGGGTACATGTAGCTGACATAACAAATTTGGTTGAATTCTGTCCAATGGTTTCAGAGGCGCATTAGGACATCCATACAAAAAATCTGTTGCCTGCAAAGCTTGTGGGAAAAGAAGACTCCAGTAGGGAGAGATGAAATTTTTTTTCATTTTCAATTATTACTTTATTTTAAAAAGGTTATAAATATTTGTTTTTCAGATACTGAACTAGATGTCCATTAAATATTGTTGTAATTGTCAAATTTGTCATGTTTTCATGTCACAATTAGCAAAAGACGTTCATATTGCGTACAAATGACCTTAAAAACATTGTAATTTGTAGATGAGCTATCCGGAATTCATCAGTGAAAGAGTTAAACAGATAAATAATTAACATCAGCAATAAACGATCTCTGTGCTGGTGGCACATATAGGTATGCTGTCCAAGCAACCCCAACCCCTCCCTCGATCCAAGTGGCTTAATTGTAATCCCCCGCATGTAAAACCTTATTATATTTCAGGGGAGATAACTCTGATGAATATGAACAGACTTTGTTGAAATGCAATCCCAAGAGAGTACTTCTCACTAGCTGTCAATGTCCTAAAGTTGAAGAGTATATCGCCAAATTACATGTACATGTATATATATATATATATATATATATGCTCTGGAAACCAGATATTGTTTTACATATTTTTAAGGGAGATAACTTTGGCTGAAACACAATACCAACCGATGGCTGGTTAGTCGGTATCTACATACCACACATGAAGCTAATCCATACCGAGTGTCTAGAGTTATGCTACAGAAACCTGATTTTTGACACAATTTTAAATGGTAACTTTGGCAAAAATGGATGGTTTACATTGCAATAGAGGATTCCAGTTTCTCAGTCAATCACATGACATCATAATCAACTACGGTACATGTAGGCTGACATCATAATCAATTACATCATGAATGGCATTATTAAGGTCATTATGAACGCTTAATTAATGACGGACTAGGCACTGGTATACAAATTGTCTACTAGTTAATAACATGCTGTTGAATATTTTGAAACTAATTTTACTAAGTGCTGTTGCTGCCATAAGCAGCAACACCACCCAGTTAAATTAGTTTTAAAATATTCACCAGCTTACCTGTATAGTTTTCTGGAAATTGAGATTCAGACAGTGCACGGATCGATCGATCACAGCACGGTCATAGCGTGGATGAAGCTTCGGTAAAGATGGGCGGGGCATAGCTAAAACTGGAATCCTCCATTACAAGATCTTACTAAGATATTAGAAACTTGAATGGTCAGGGATGGTCAACAGAAATGATACTTTTCCTTAATGAGCGTCCATTTTCACGCTAAGAGAAAAGCGGTTTCGAAACTTTACCACCGGAAAGACTGGCTCAGTTATCACTCCACGCATTCGAGTGGCAAATTTTCAAAAATACTCTTCTCTTGGCCTGCAAATGGACATTTTTCAAGACCACTTGCAGAATCTAGTTTTGGCCAACTTAACCAATGTTAAGTTCCTGGTCGATGATATTAAATAAATTTAAGTAACGATGGTTATGCATCCTTGACACGCTCAACCCGAGTCTATTTCAGATATGCTTGACTTAACTTTCACAAAGATATGCGGGTCAAAAACCAATATATTATTAATTTTTTCGCCGGGGATAATCTGTGTCAGACAGACTATTAGTTTTTTCGAAAATAAATAGACAAAAATTGTAAAAGTGACATGACTTTGAAAAACACAGACTGTCAGATATAATTTCGTTGATCGTGACTATACATGTATATATATTTACACTGGGTACTTTTTTCATAGCTTACAGCCACATTTAGTAGACAAGAAGTTAAATATTAATGTGTTCATTAATTAATAAATATTTCATTTTATGTACAACTACTAACCTCCATTCTGACAAAGTCGTACATATCTACTCTCTATAGATACGTACAATACTAAAAATAATATGTTTCCTACGAACGTGACGAAAAAAACTTTATAACACTAAAAGGCTCAAAGTACACTGTACAATAGAGCTAAAAATAGGTCAAAATATTTCCAAAAGAAAAAAAAAATATGTTAGTTAATAGTACTATTTTGAAAACGATGTAAGAAATGTTCTGTTGAATATTTTGGACTTAATTCGATTTAGGCAGCAATGTCTTCCAATCCAATTATGTTCAAAATATTCAACAGTATAATTTATTTTGTTTTGGAAACATCATACTTCTGAGATTTACTGTATATAGTCAAATCAGTCCACAATACGCGCAACGCTTGTTTTTGACAAGTCACCATAATGACGCTTTAATACTAAAATCTGTACAACGAAATTTTAATTTTCTCATAGAAAATGTCATTAAGACATAAAACATTCATTTGCAGACCAAGCCAAGAATATTTTTTTAAATTTATTACTGGAAATTAATTGACTGGCTCGGTTATCGCGCCTGAGTCGCTCGCTCCAGTGGAAAATTTTCAAATATCGTCTATATCTTTGTCGGTGAAGGGACATTTCTCTAAACCAGTGTCAAGGTTCGTTAAAGGGTTAAGAAACGACCATATTGTGCAACCCCCATCCGTTCAACCTCCCTGCCTCCACCACCCACCAAATGTCCTCCCCCTCCCCTCTCACAAAAAGCCATTTCATATGCCACTGATTTATATTAATAATGGTCAATTAATTTTGTCAAGAAAATTAAAAAAAAATTTCCTTATTGAATGTCCATTTGCCGGCCAAGAGAAGACTTTTTTAATTTACCACTGGAATGACTGACTCAGTTATCAACACCAAAAAATAGTCTTCTCTTTTCTCTCAGACCACTGCAGAGGCCGGTTTTGGTCGGTTTGACCACTAAATAGCTACAAGTCATCATCACTTATACATGTATAAAACTGAATCATTATTGCTTTTATTGGCCTTTATCAAGTCCTTAACTGTCTTGCTGTTACAAGCCACCAAATAATAATTTCAATGGGCAAAAACTCTTCACTTGCGGAATATTTTGAAAACAACTTGACTGAAAGTTGTTGGTGGCATAGCCACCAACAACTTTCAGTCAAATTCTTTTCAAAATATTTAACAGGTCCAAAGATATAACCCTTGGAATATGACATCGGCAAAAACTCAGTTAATTTCTAGGTCCTATTCAGGCAATATCAAGACTGGGTTTTTATTCCAGTATAATACGCCATTACGTCCACCTTCTTCAGGTTTTACAAGGATACCTATTTACACTTCTGGGTGGACAGCCGAAATAACTTGAAACTAACATATATAGGTCAGTACATCTATAACGACTGTTGGTCAGTGTATCAAATTATTGACATTAAGTGTATTAACTATCTAACTACTTGCAAGCCACCAGACAATAATGTCAATGGCCTAAAACTCTGGACCAGCTGAATATTTTGAAAACAATTGAACTGAAAGTTGTTGGTGGCTTAGCCACCAACAACTTTCAGTCAAATTGCTTTCAAAATATTCAGCATATCCATCGAAAATGTAGTCTGCAGAAATTCAGCAGGCAGGTAGATCATACCTGCAGATGTCACGACGATAGCATCAATTGGGCCATTGATATATATTATGGTAAACTGTCAGCTGATTTATTAGGCCAAACCAATAAATATTTTTTGTTTTATAAACCCGAGTCATGGCTTAACTTTTCCATATCTAGAAGAATATTACTGCTGGAATTTTAAGGGGTTATTTTCAACATTCTTTCCACTTAGCAATTTTTGGCAGCCTTATCACTCGGAATTCCTCAGAATTTTCTGTAACTCTTTGCTCTCTGTAGCTTTGTTAACTCTTTAATGGTCAAGCCGCTCAAAATGGCTTTGTAATGGTCATGAAAAAATCCATTTGCTGACCAAGAAAAGACGATTTTTCAAAACTTACCACTGGAATAGCTGACATGTTACCAAGCCAGCCATTCCGGTGGTAAATTACAAAAAAAAATTCTTCTCATGCCCTGCAATTGGACACTCAGTGAGTAAACGTTTTTGGATTTTCCCGATCAATCTTGACAATTAACATGATGAAAGGAGTAATACTGTAATAGCGTAAAACTTCGGAGCAGAAATTGTATTAATTTTTTAATAATACCCCACCCCCCTCCTCCGATCTTGTGTCTTGGGTGGGAATGTATGTAAAACAAAACATTAAATTGGTCTGGCCTTATGGATATTAAAAAAAGCCATCAGGTAATGTTAGTTCAATTATTGGGTCATGGAGATTAGAAGTTCAAGAACAGATAATAGATTATTATTGAAAACTCTAGTGACCGATAATTTTACTGAAACAAAGACAATCCCATGTCGGTTTCAAATATATCAGTAACATTGAAAGCGTTATCACTGACATGACTGCCATACAGTTCAAAATGTCTTAAAAACTAGAATAAACCCATTTCATTACAATTTATCAAATATCATGGCTTTCAAAGTGCGAGGCAAGAAATCAAATTATTTTAAAAACCAATCCGCCAAAAGTCATTGATGCTTAAGCCTATTAAGTCAGGATTTTTTTAATATAAAATAATCATCAGGAATTTAACTGTAAACCATTTACACCAAAGACAAAATAGAATGAAATATGTTAAGATTTTTTTTATCAGCCAACATATGGCGAATAATCAGGGAATAATTGTATTATTGATTTTTTTCATGCAATCGTCCATATACATGTCCTCTAGAGCCCAATAGATCGTCACCACACCTGCTACACACAATTAGTTCCCAGGTGTGTGTGTGCCCCAGGGATATACAGACCTACACTTAGCTCAAACAATCATGGCTGATCATGCAGGACAATGTAAGACATTTTGCAAAATGGCAAAATGCAAATCAATTTTATTTTTAGAAAGATATACATTTATCTCCACAATTCAGGTCTATAAATTTTAGGAAAATCATACAATAACGTTTTAACCCTCATATACCAAAAATTATAAATTCTTTGATGAAATCGTAAGAAATAGTCCGTTGAATATTTTTGAAACTAATTTGACTGGAACCTGTTGCCGCAATGGCAAATTAGTTTCAAAATATTCAGCATCTTTCCTGTATAGCTCGCTGGAAATTCATTGAATTGATTGCGGCGAATTTGTCTGGAAGCTGTTGCTGCATACCCGTCGAAATGGGCCTTTCCAGTTTTAGATATGCTCCGCTCATCTCTAGCTAAGCACCACCCACACTTTGCCGTGTTGGGATTGATCGATCCCTGAGCTTCCTGACTATCAATTTCCAGAAAACTATACAGCTAAGCTGGTTGATTTGACTGGGTGCAGTTGCTGTCATAGCAATGTCAACGTTCAGTCAAATTTAGTTTCAAAATATTCAACGGCATGTTTATTAAATAGTAAAGACATACAATTCGTACAACAACGATTAGTCCGTCACCATTCCTAACGTACTTATCCACGTCATTCATGGCGTCATTGATTATGACATCATCCTACACGTCATGTAGTTGATTATGACATCATAATGATGGATGGATAAACTGTACAGGTCCCTTCTCAACTAAGGTTAATCATGACCAGATCAGATCCCATTTTTAGCATAGCTAACAATGTAAAATAAAGATCTGATTAGGATCATTGACCATAAATTTTCTCGCATCGCCATTTGATAGCTACATCAGTCATCCTAGCTGTAAGTATTCAAAAAATATCTATCTCTTAGTCCGCAGATTAATGAACTCCCATCCCCCCCCCACGAGAAATTTAAGCCGGATCTTGGGATATGTTCATTTGAATGGCGGGGAAAGACAATTCTTTTTGAAAATTTACCACTTGAATGACTGCTAAGTTTTCAAAACAAGAATGCTAATGCATGCAATGTCTTGTCTGTTATAGGCATAGATACAGTACAGCTCAGAAATAACTTTAAATGTTTCCAAAACAAGATAAAACTCTGTTGAATATTTTGAACACAATTGAATTATGTACAAAATATTCAACAGAACGTTTCTTACACACTATTCAAAATTTCGTTTGTTTTGGAAACGAGTAAACTTATTTACTGCTCTCACTACTCACTGTCATGACTGCACCCGCAGCATCAGTACTGAATACCTTACATTGTCTTACAGCAAACAGATGGGAAAATGGACCACATTGAATATGGCTGTATTGCGTAGAACTAAAAAATGTCACTGTCTTAAACAACATAAAATAATTGAAATGCCAAGACATCAAACTACAAAGTACTTACTAATGATGCAGTTTTGCATCACATAGAAAACCATTGTTTCATTGTAAGCTGAACAGCCAGTGTTCACTAATACGGCCAATTAACCCTTACCACTCAAATTAAAGTTTGAAAACTGTTGAATATTTTGAAATTAATTTGACTGGAAGCTGATGCAGCCTTAGGCAGCAATGGTTTCTAGTTAAATTAATTTTAAAATATTCAACAGAATACGTTTTATATCGTAAAGAATCTACTTTTTCAGGGATCTGTCTGTGAAAGGGTTGAATTGCAAATTCATCAAGACATACTGGTACAACTCGTACACCGTAGTGATGGACATTTTGATTTTCGTGACAGCGCTACATCTCTTTGACTGTGACATCAGCTAACTAGTGTCATAATGGACCTTTCCAGTTTTAGCTATTCCCCGCCCATCTCTAACTAAGCCCCGCCCACACCTCACTCATGTTGGGATCTATCGATCTCTGAACACCCTGACTATCAATTTCCAAAAAGCTACATAGGTAAGTTGTTGAATATTTTAAAACTAATTTGACTGTGTGCTGTTGCTGCCTAAGCCAGCAACAGCTCTCAGTCAAATTAGTTTCAAAATATTCAACAGCATGTTTATCAAATAGCAAAGAATTACAAAGACATACAATCCATACAACATGTCAGACTATTTGAGATTTGACGACGGTCTATATGGAACCCTTTGTGGCGTAATGATTGTGACGTCATCATACGCTGAACTGATTATAATGTCATACGAGGTCAGATGATGGATGGATACTCTGGAAAGGTGATTTACTCACGCCGCCAAAGACCGGTGTGACTATTGTGGTTGGTGCCGTCTGCTTGTCTGTCTGTTTATCAGTACGATATCTTCGGAGTTCGAGAAGGTAGAATCACCAAATTTGGCATATAGATTCATATTGTGGATGACTAGAGAAACAATGAGTTTGAGGTCAAACGGTCAAATATTTACGTCACAGGGTGACTAATTGCACCTGGAATTTACACATTTTTGGCCATAAATAGGGAAAGCAATTCAGGCGTATGTACGGTACACATAAAACAGGTTTATGGATACCAATAACCTAACTATGCTATTGATAACTTAGTTCCTACTCATGAATATGCATGAAACCAGCCAGCAGCAAGCATCCTTATTAGGAAAGGAATGCCAATTGCCTAAACCTGGGACTGTTTAGCAGTGAGTCACAGTCTGACCATAGCCAGTAGCAAGTAGTCAAACATACAGAGAATTGTTTCACAGTTTTAAGAATACATGTCCTAATTAGAGCAAGTAATTAGTCAACCATCATAAAAATTGAAGTGAATTGTTAAATTTCATCAGAAATTTCATCAGATGTGAAGTTGTTGAAAATAGTTTATGTTTACAAGTTATCATTTTAGTTGTGACAGCAGTAAAACTAATAGTGTCATTGAGGTTTTTCAAGTAAACAAAGGAAGAGAAGGATACAAGTGAAAGTTTGTTTGCTTGCAGTGCGTTTGTTTTAAAACAAAAAATAAAACAAGAGGCCTAAGGGCCTGTGATGCTCACCTGGACCATTAGCATTTGAACCATTTACATTTAAATAGACATGACGGATAATTTTCAAAAATCCAAGATCGTCTCCAAAGAAATTCATCAGTCAAAATTCTCAGTTAATATGTTGAGCACCCATCACCATAGGATCATTCGACCCAAGTTTTGTTGAAATCATACCATTAATTACGGAGTAGTGCCTTAATGGTTCTCGAACAACTTTAAAAACATCCAAGATGACAGCCAAAAAAAAAGAAATTGACCAAGCAAATTCTACCACTATAGAATCCTTCCAGGCAAATTTGAATAAAATCCATGCAGTTAAGTAAATCTTTCATAAAATCTGATTTTCACCACCAAAACATGACCAAGCAAATCTCTCTATAGAAGTTCTGGAGCCTGCCATGACAGTGCCAATTTCGTCAGATTGTGTTGAAATCCGTTACACAGTTAATGAGTAGAGCATTTTGACAATTTCCAGTAAATCTTTTGTAAATTTTTACTCAAATAAAAAAAATAAAAATAAAAAGTTGACACATCAAAATTCTGTACACATGTTCTGAAGCCGAGCCCCATAGGGTCCTTCCAGCCAAATTAGGTAGTAATCCGCTAACATAAAATGTAAGATTTTATCCACGGTCGATAAATCAACATTCTGAATAGTGGTTCTGGAGCCTGCCCTGATAGGGTCCGTCCAGCCATGTAGGCATGGAATCAGTCAAACGGTTAACAATGAGGAGCATTTGTCAATTTCCAGTAAATCTTTTGTAAATTTTTACTCAAATAAAAAAAATAAAAATAAAAAGTTGACACATCAAAATTCTGTACACATGTTCTGAAGCCGAGCCCCATAGGGTCCTTCCAGCCAAATTAGGTAGTAATCCGCTAACTGGTTAATGAGAAGTAGCGATTTTTACAAGGAGTAGCATTTTGACCATTTTCGGTAGATTTTTCATAAATCTAAGATTTCCACCAAAAGAATTGATCAATCAGTATTCTGAATAGAAGTACTAGAACCTATCACTATAGAATCTGTCTAGCCAAATTTGGTTGGAAATATGCCTGGCAGCTATGGAGGAGTAGCATTTTGAGCATTTCCCCTAAAATTTTCATAAAATCTGAGATTTTCACCCAAAGTAAAAAAATGACCAATCAAAATTCTGAATAGAAGTCTAGACCCTACCACCATAGATTCAGTCTAGCCAAATTTGAGTGAACTATCAAGTAGCTAAGGAGGAGTGGCATTGACCATTTTCGGTAAATTTTTCATAACACCTAAGATTCTGACCCCCCCCCCCCTATCTATCAAAATCCTGAATAGCAGTTCTGAAACTACCACGATAGAATCAGTTTAGCCAAATTTGGTTGAAATATACCAAAGTAGCTATGGAGGAGTAGCATTCTGAGAATTTCTGTTAAATTTTTAATAAAATCTTAAGATTTCCACCCAATGAATAAAAAAATTTGATGAGTCAAAATTGCGAATGGAAGTTCTGGAGCCTACAACCATAGGGTGCTTCCAGTCAAATTGGTTTGAAATCAGCCAAGTGGTTAATGAGGAGTAGGGTCGAAGCAAAAGTTGACGGATGACGGACGGTCGCCGATGCATACGCTCACTTGGCCCTTCGGGCCAGGTGAGCTAACAAAAATAAAAATAAATAAATAAGTCATTGTTGTAGGCCAACCTGGTCATAGAGTTAACTTTCTGTGTAGAATGTACGTTTAGTCAGTCATTTAATAGTTAAATTGTGATAGCAGTAACACTGTAATTGAGTTTAAAATAATCGAAAGCAAGAGAAATATACAAGTGGAAGTCTGTTCGTTAGTGGTTTGTTTTGAATAAGTCATTGCCATAGGACTACCTGGTCTTCTAGTGTAACCTTTTCTGTACTGTACAGAATTTAAGCTTAAGAGTCAGTCATTTTAATAGTTAATTTGTCAGGAAGTGTCATTAAAAATAGGAAATCAAGATAGTTGCATATTAAATTCAGTGTCGTAGGTCTACCTGTTTAGTGAGAATTAAATTCTAAGTTGGATATCGAGTGCGGATAGTGATGTAGCGCTAAGCCATAATGCATCATCGGCTTGCATACGAAGCTCACAAAGCAGATGATATCTGAATGGCCTACCGAGTGGATGTGCTTCCAAAGACGTGTCTGAGGCCAAAGCTTAATATGTGGTGTAAACGCACTACAGTGATAATTATCATGGCAGACGACCATGCCCAAACCCAAGTTGCGACGTGTCGGCGGGTGTGAAATGCTCTATGTGACATAGAGAATCCTGCAAATTGGACTGTCAGCAAGTTGAAATATGAATCGCTAGAGAACGGGATATATATTCCAGCAAGCATGGCGAAGGTACTATGAAAACATTATATTTGGATAATGCAGGATGACGTCGAGAAACAGTTCACTCGGACAATATTAACAACCGATGCGTCCAGAAATAACTGTGATGACAACTTAAATGCTGACGCGATGTCAGCAGACATAATTGATTCAATCGGGAACGGTAGTGAATCGGAAGTACATAGTACACAAGAAACTACTCAGCCAAGTAATGAGAACAGTAGTGAACCAGACATATGTAATAAGTGAGAACATACTCAGCGAAGTTACATGACAAACTGGAAATAGCTCCACAGTTAACCTCAAAAACTACTCAGCGAAGTGCGATAGAACAGGAAGTGCATAGAAACAATGCTGTATGTAACAGTAACCAAGATCTGACTGCGGTTATGTCGTCTTTGACAGTTATACTGCAAACTATTATGGAATTACAGCAGGCTGTGATTGGTTTGCTAGATAAAGATAAGAACACAAACGCACCACGGGAAAAGCCAGTCCCGGGAATACACATTAATACATCAATACATTGATATTCTGACCATATCATCTAACAGACAAGGGACATTTCCAACAATTGGCACCTCACGCCAGGACATCGCTATGTGCCATACCACCTCCAGCAGTGGTCTTGTGGCACTCAGGTGGGTCGTAGATGACCTGTGGAAAGCAGCAGCAGCAGTAGCACCCACGACACGGATGGAGTACATTCTTACGGTTCCTGCTCTTGACAGGTGCCGTGCCAGTGTTGATGAGCATGGAGTCGGTACCTGTAGCCAAGGATTTGCTTATGTACTTTGTGGTGCATTGCTACAATCGACTAGGGTTGGCATATAGTGCGATAAAATTATACATGTGTGGTATTCGATTTATGTGTTTGGTATATAATCTGTCATACCCTAAAGCATGGAGTCTTCAGCGCTTGCAGGCCATCTTGGATGGGGTTAGACGCGTTATGTTAAGCCAGTTATACTTAGATACCCAGCCACTTCAGACATACTAGAGGGTGTGCTTGTTTCTATGCAGGTTTTTTTTCATGAAGTTTGAAGATTTGATGCTTGTGATGCGCTGTTGCTCTCTTCGGTTTTTGAGATGCAGTGGGTTTGTAGTGCAGGGCGTTTTCGACCCATCATCAAATCTTGCCAGAACGTGTATCGTTAGTCTTGCAACGCTCAGAAACTGACGATTTCCATGAAGGTATAGCCATAAAACGGTTTAAGACAGGTCATACGATATGTCCATATGCCGTTTGCTGTAGGTACATGTGTGTCCGGGGGGAAAGTAGATCCTTTTCTTCCCTTGTTTATCTCGGGAATAGGGAGGCTTTAGGTCAGACTTCATAGGTATGCTTAGGCATGTGTTGGAGGGCCTTGGTGCTGCCTCCAGTCGCTAAAGTGGTCATTCCTTTCGTATTGGTACTGCAACCACGGCAGAGGCAGCATGCGTAGAGGACCATATATAATTAGGGTGTTGGGTATGGTCCATGGACACATATTGTAGATATATTAGGAAACGCCATCATACATTGAGGGAGGCTCAGACGTCGTTTGTAGGCGCTGAACATTCCTGATTATGCTTACATGTATATATCCGCATTATCTTTCCAAACACAGATGTTATGTAGGTGGCTAAGCCTGTTGGTGATAAGGTTTCTGTAAGCTGTTGCTGGCGCCTGGCGGTAACGGTTTCTGGAAATGTTATCTACTTAGGGTGTGCACTTGGCACCAGAGCTATACTACGCGTCTGTATATGTACACATATGTATATGTACACACGTATGTATGTACATGTATGTATGTATATATATTGAAATGAACATCGTCAATGATTCAATGGCAAACTTCTATTAATTCTTGTTTGTATGGACTCAGATACATTGTCTGGGCTTTCCTTCACATTTGATTGTCTGACTAGTTTTCTGGCGTAATAATGAATTTTCAGGTTAGAATCGGCCTTTCACATTTACCCTAGTATGTTTTGAATGATGACAATTATGTAGGCCTGATTTTATGACCTCAATGGGGTCAAACTTCGGCCTGCGTAATGTCATCCTTTGAACATGCTGGGATGATAAGGTTTATTATCGTAGCCGCATTAACTTCAGTCATGGATTCTGGGGAACGCCCAATTAATTTATCCCCTTTTTCATGATGCAACAGTATTCCGGTTATTGACATTTTAGACAACGTTTGCCTGTACATGTATTATTTTTAATGTTTGTCATTCGGTTGTTGGTTTATTTTTAGATATTGCCTGTCACATGGGCATTTTTCCTTAAACCTTTACCGAATGTCTGTCCCTGTTCGGGCGCCAATTTAATAAAATAGGGATTTAATAGGCCAAAACGGATGCTACTAAATCCAGGAACAGTACAGGAAAAGGTGACTAATTATGGGTTACATGGGACCCCTGGGTAAGAATTTCCCCACATGCCTTTCCGCCCACCACCCTGCTAATGATCTGCATCTGAAGTTCATTGGTGCCGCCGGATAGCTGCTTCATCTCTTCGTCGTTGACCTAGTTTAAACACTTCTTTATACACAGAAGATTCCATCTCCCTGCAGTCCATGAACCGCTCAAACAATTGACTCGCTTGAAAGTCCACTGAGTGCATTAAGATGAAATGTTCATAATTTAAATAGGGTCAGATGACTCTGTTGGACATCTTGAGGAGTAAAGTGTGCAAATGTGATGTTAGTGCAAAGACAGTGCGATGTAGAGGGTGTTAGTTAGTGCAAAAGGTTGGGGTGGCACCAAAATCCAAATGGGTCTAAAGGCTATCCTGTCTGCAAAATTCTAAAGAAGAATCAAATTCTTAAGGGAAGTGTGATGCAATATAAAAGGCTCTAAATATAAAGACCGAGCTGCGAAAGACAATGGATCTTAAACCAATAAGTTGATAGTTGAAAAGTCGTTGGTCAGATTGCAAACAAGTTTGCAATCGAACAGAAAAGCGTTTCAAATATAAACAAAGTGGAAAAAGCCTAATGTACTAATAGCTAGCTAATGGCTCAACTTAGGTCAAATTAACCTACTGTGTCCCAGAAAAGTGTAACGGTTATCTCAAAAATCGCTTTTAAAAAGGTCAATTGAAACTGACTAAGTGATCAAAGTTGAATGTTATAAATAAATGTCACTTATTATAAACAATGGCTAAGGTAGAGACAAATAATAACAATCTGGCAAGTAAATGGTGCACAGATTAAATACTGTAGTGATAGCGAATGAGCACACTATCTGGCAACAACACTCCAATTTAAATTCTATCCGGCTTTGATATAACTACAAATACTAACAGTGTAACAGTGTTAACACTATCTGGCAACAGAATAACATGAGTACAATCCAGCAAGACTATCAAATGGAAGACATTCTGATAGGGTTCAAACACCAAAAATGAGGACTAGGCTCAGCGACGTTGTCGGGTATAAAAGTACCAAGTATGAATGCAATCCGGCAATAAGTACCAATTGGAAAGCACTGACAACAAACTACTGTCCTGAAATCTAATAAGTGAAAAGGAAAACTAACTCTACAAATTGACTAGAACAACCTGGCACAGAACGCAATCATGAGCCGCTGATGAGACATGAGGTGAATCAGCAGAAGATTACTTTGCCTGCAAAGCTATTCAGACGTAATAAGAATGAGGATAAGGACGTCAAAGTAACTTAAATTCTAGGGAAGCCGGTTACTGAATTGATTTGGTAAGACTATTGATTTTTAGACTATCCTGAGGCTAACTTCTTATGTTATAGGAGCACGAACTCGCTATTGAAATAGCCTGGGCAAATAAAGCAGACTTATAACTTAATTGTAAACCATTTATGGCGAGGAATATTATTCAAATGTGTTCTTGAAAACACATTTAACCTAACCAACATTAATCACAAAAAAGAGGTTATACCCTGCTGCTTTACTTTCGCAACCCCTGCTCAGATGGACAAGCTTTCCCTTGGGGCCTGGGTTAATGTGATACCGGACTAAGTTTTGAGCCTCCAAAGGGTGTTAATACCTAGTAGGCTTGCACGATTTCACGATTTAATCGAAAATCGCGATTTTGAAAAAAAGATCGCCATTTTCTACAATGTAATTGAAAAAAATCGAAAAATCGTGAAAAGATTTAGCAGAATATAAGATTTTAAAACTCATCATTCAGCGGTAAAAGAATACAGTTATAATTCATTCGCGTATCATTGTGTTTTTTCGTGATTGCTTCACGCATGTGTTCATTAAGTCCTAATCAAAACACAAAGCTCTATGGTAAACCAGCTAACAATAGCAAGGTAACACCTTTGTCATTGAGAAAACCAGCTAGTTACTCCGTCAAATCGCCATATAATTTTCTTTCTTTCGCTGCAGACCCTGAGTCTGTCATGAAATACCAAGTATATACTTAGTTGCAAAGTGTTAGGCAATAATTACTGAACATAGTTCTTTTTAATTCTTTTAGCAATTTCAGGCGGTGTACTAATTTTTCCTTTTTGATTCGATTGTCATGCCTAATTAAAGAAAATAACGCAACAGCATTCCAGATTGTTGTATTTTGAACTGTGCATGACCTAATGACCTAATCGCGTCCTACAAAGGGAGGCTATAAGCGGAAGTGGGATTTATATTTTTACTCGACAACATTTTATGTCAAATTTTGATGAAATAAACAATGTTTATTAAACTATGCGCAATATTTAGGTGGTCCCAATTAATAATTTCACTCCCGCGATGATGGATATAAGGTATACATTAAGCATAGACGTGGGATGGTAAGAATTCGTCGCATGAAATTGTGTTCTGATTTCGTGCTTTTTTTGTGACATTTATTTCAACTTTTTCTAGAAATTCCAAGTCCCAGTTTTGGTGACTTGTCACGTTACCCCAGTTTATACTTTTGGGAATTTGGACCTACGATTTAATCGAAAATCATGATTTTTTTTATAAAATCGATAGCGATGTTTCAAAGCAAAAATCACGCAACCCTAATACCTAGAGCCAAATTTGTGGCAATTTGGAACTAATTTTAAAGTACCCAGTCAAAGTTTTACTAAATTAATCAGAAACAGCCAAGACAGAACTGATAAGCACCCTAAGCTGCTATCTAATAAATCTGGTTCGCCTATGCTAGCTATAAAGATTAAATGGCCGGACAGATTCAATAGCTATAATTTTCTAGTCTATGATGTAATAGTGCTTAACGCGTCACTAAGTGAGGAAGGAGCACCTCCTTAGCAAAGATTTAAGCGATGTACAATAAAACTTCAATAAATGACATTCTAGAAATAACTGTAAATCCCCTAGTGAATATGTATAATAATCAAATAAGCAAATCCGCTCCGTGTATGCACTAATGAGTTATGTTCCTATGTGGTGTAAATTTATAAGTAGTGGCGAATATCCACAACAATAAGAAGTTTCTAACACAGTTAAATAGTACCTTGTATAACAGTGCACCGTATAATTTTAGGTGCCTAATACATTTATAAAATAGATGCACCGTATAATTTTCAGCTAGGTGCCTAATACATTTATAAAATACATGCACCTTATAATTGTCAGTTAGGTGCTTAATACATTTATAAAATACATGCACCATATAATTTTCAATTAGGTGCCTAATACATTTATAAAATACTTGCACCTTATAATTTTCAGTTAGGTGCCTAATACATTTATAAAATACATGCACCTTATACTATACCACACATCCAGGCTTAGCACATGCATTTTATAAATGTATTAGGCACCAAACTGAAAATTATAAGGTGCATGAATTTATAAATTCATTAAGCACCTAACTGAAAATTATAAGGTGCATGTATTTTACAAATTTATTAAGCACCTAGGTAGGTTAGTGCCTTACGGTTCCTTCACGACTCCACTTGAACAGTCTCAGCTAACAAGCCAAGAGTAGTGGGGGATGATGTACCATTGAATGTACTAATTTGGCTTGTGCACCCACCAAGGTGACTCTCATCTATGGACATGGACAATCTGCACTTATCGGTGCCTACATCTCATCATCTATCCGGCACCTGTGTGATGAGCACATGCCAAATCTGGGGGGATTATTGAGCTGAGTCTGCTCCACTTGCCAAATATAGTGTATAGTTTTATGAGTTAGTAATCTACATTTATATTATATAGATAGTTTATGAATACAAATGAAAGCACAATCAAATCACTCATAGTGTTGGTTTTTCATAAAGTAGGTAGAATCACAAAATATGGCACAGGCACATCCATTCATATGATAGGTGACTAGAAGTTCAATGAAGTTCATGACAAAACATCAAATATCCAGGTGACGGGTTTATGAAGTGCATACAGGAAATCATATTTTGGGCCAAGAAGGCAGAATCACCAGATTTAGCACAGGTCTTCATAATACGAGTTTATAATTGCTTTTGAGTTTTAGGTCAAGATATCAACTATCTAGGGTATGGGGGGTGGGGGTCACTAAGTGCATTGCTAAGACACCGAGTAAAGGCTGAGTCAGCATCTCCCGAGTGAATTCTTGTTGATCATGACGTGAGATACTTGAATGATGGATCGGATAACTCCATTTTTTACGCACTAAATATCGTGATATTGTCTAGGGCAGTCCTAGCAACAAGAACTATACCACACATCCAGGCTTAACGCATAATATTTATATTATTACGCACTGACTAGCCTTTCACATTTCATTCCAAATTCCCAGAAACTTGCTCTTACCCAGGAAATTTAAACGAAACATGTTATTTATGGCACAGCAGTAAATATTATCGATCCGTATCTACCTAGCATGACATAGGATAATGAATATGAAAACCCGATATATTCTATATTCTATCAGCTTATCAAGGGACTGATAAACGCATTAAAGACAGTCGAGATATATATACAATGCTTTCTTTGACAGCCATTCGTGGTAAATGTCATATCTACTAATATCGATCGCCTAATATCGCCGCACGACCACCATATACTTCAAAACCACAACAACAACAATATAAGACAAATGAGACGAGGCAGAGAATAATCAATCGGGGAAAAAAGCCTAGCATAAATCGTCTTTTCAATTCAATATTTAGCGGGGATGGGATTGATCGCCGTACAATAATGATGTATCGACTGTTGAACGCCATCCCTTGTTCTGCTGCGTCGCTTAATGGACTCATTTTCTTATTCCGTCCCTTTATCGTTGTCTTCACTGGCGGCATAAAACGATGTTTTAATGACGAGAACATTTCTGAACATATCTATATTGAAATATAATCTTTTAACTGTCTAACCGCTGCAAGCCACCAGACAATAATTTTAATAGGCCATAGCTTTGGCGCTGGTAAATATTTTGAAAACAATTTGACTGAAAGTTGTTGGTGGCTTAGCCACCAACAACTTTCAGTCAAATTGTTTGCAAAATATTCACCAGGTCTAGAGCTAATCCCCATGGAAAACGTAGTCTGAAAAAACTCAGCAATCAGACGGTCAACACCGGGATAGAATGAGAAAATCTTGTTCAGCAACACTCCAATTCACAACCTCCGACATGACAGAAAGACACAATTAGGCAAATTAAGAAACATGATAATTTTCTAAAAATCTGGTATATAAGTAATTTTTGGGCAGTTTGACCATTAACTGTCATCTAGCAGAATTTCTACAGATTACACTTTCCAAGAGTTTTAACTCTAGATTTGCTTAATATTTTGAAAACAATTTGACTGAAAGTTGTTGTTGTTGGAAAATACATGTATTCTGTTTATCTCCTCAATGTCTTAACTCTAACTCTCAAATTTGTTCAAGAAAATTGCTGACCAAGATTATTTTTGAAAATTTCCTACTGGAATGACTGCCACAATTATCGAGCCTGATGGCAGCAACAGGTTCCAGTCACATCAATCTCATAATCTTCAAAAAAGGTTTTCTGTAAATCTATCTTAAAATTGAGACAGTGGAATTTCAAGGGTTAAAAAATTAGGCGTTGATTTTCTGCACTGTAGGATGAAAAATGCAAATCAACCATTTAATAGTAATTCCTGTCAAAACTGGCATGAGGCAGTGGTCCTAAGAAATGACCATCCACAGGGAAAGAGCATTTTTTTGGGACAATTTCCCACTGGAATGACTGGCTCGATTCCAGTCATTCCAGTGGTAAATATTCAAAAATAATCTTTTTGGCTTGTAAATGGATGTTCATTAAGCAAAAATCTAATTTTTCCCCCGACAAATCCTAAACATTAAAGGCTTAAGGAAAGTCTATATATAGGCCAATAAAACAATTTTTTGAAAATTTACCACTGGAATGACTGGCGAGTCATTTCAATAGTACACTGTCAAAAACAGTCTTTAATTCCTGGCTTAAAAATGGACACTTACATCAAAACCACTGTAGTTTTTGGCGTGACCATTAGAGTTAACCCTTACCACTCTGATGTCAATATTCTATCTTTTACTGCGTCAATAGCAAAGAATCTGGTGTATATTTTCCAACAATTTTGGTAGATGATGTTGCTGTCGTAGACAAATTTGTTGAAAAATTAACACCAGTTCATCTTTTAATTTAATTTGAAAATTAAAAATTTTGACATCAAGGTAGTAAGGGTTAAACAGCTGTGTCACACATTTGCTATAAATCCTTATTTCAACAACAAAATATCACAAATTTACCCAAAATCATGAAACGAATGGACCTTTCCAATGTTTATCCGCCCATCATATGATGTAATGACATCATAACCAACTACTTGATGTGTATGATGATGTCATAATCATGACGTCATGAATGACTCCATATAGTTAGTTTTTAAAGCTTAATAGTCTGACACGTTGTACGAATTGTATGACTTTACCATTTAATAAACATTCTGTTGAATATTTTGAAACTAATTTGACTGGGCACTGTTGCAACAGCGCCCACTCAAATTAGTTACAAAAGATTCAACAACTTACCTGTATAGTTTTCAGGAAATTGATAGTCAGGCCATTCAAGGATTGATCGATCCCAACACGGCGAAGTATGGGTGGAGCTTAGCTACAGGTGGGTGGGGCATAGCCAAAACTGGAAAGATCCATTGCAGATTTGCAACACCAGAGGTTAATTATATTACAAACAATAAAAATAACTATAATCATTACACTGTATCCTTCATTCCGTAACACAAACATTCTTAAAATTATGTTAATTTAATTAATTAATTAATTAATTAAATTTTTGCATACGTGTAAAATGTACTCTTTGTACATCTCGTACTTTTGTTATCAATTATAGTAGTATCCAAATGCGCAACGGGTTCGTCGGTCGATCAAACCGAAATAATAATACATAGAAATAAAACACTGCGGCTAGCCGCATAAACAATCAATCTGACCAATCAGTGAGCGATTAACGTTTGTTCTGCCAGAATTCCCAAACATGTCTAGTATCAATAAAGATGCTGAATGCGCAAAACCTGTATAAATCATATACTGAATATATTGAAAACAATTTTACTGAATATTGAATATTGTTGATTTCAGTCAAATTATTTTCAAATTAATCAACAGTAGTGATTTGAAGACGGCAGCATGTACATGTATAGGTAATACAGGGCAAAATGGGGTAATGTTAATGAATTTATCTGGTCGACAGTAAAACATTTTATTAATCGCCTGCAATGCGTATAGATAAATGAGAAATTATGGATTAATCAACACTGTTATAAACGCCTCTCCAATAAAGACAAGAATTAGCAGAATAGTCCTACGCTCTTAACGCTTCAATCCTCAAATTTGCAAGAAAGAAATATTTTCCCATAGAAAATGTCCATTTGCAGACGAAGAGATGATTGCTTTTAAAAATTTTAATTTTTTCCAAAACAATTTTCTCTTGGTCCAAAAATGGACATTAATCAGGACCACAGCAGAAGCCATTTTTGGCCCGCTTAACCATTTAACACTCATATATCAGCCAAAAACGGCGTCTGCAGTGGTCTTGAAAAAATATCCATTTTCAGACCTAACGAAGACTGCTTTTTGAAAATTTACCACTGGAATGACTGGCTCGATAACCAGTGGTGAATTTTCAAAAATAGTCTTCTTTTGTTCTGCAAATGGAGAAAATTGAAACTTTCTTGAAAAAATTTGATGGCTAAAGCGTTAAGTGTAAAAGGGTTAAAATCGCTCCCAAACCTATAATGAACGTTAAACATAATAACTTGCTATTGTCTAGATAAATCTGTTTAAGGCGTACTGTTAAAATCTCACCAGAAATTACTTTATTATAGCCAGCATAGAGCATTGAAACCTCTTATTATCCGTAACAAGGCTATAAAATGACAAGACATAATAATCTTTTACAGAAATTCTATAGGAATGGTATTATCGATAACAGCTGGTTATAATTTTGTGATCTTCCAGTAAAGATGAGGTTTTATTATTGATGCACAACTTACTAAATCGACAGGATAATCTATAATATTATAATAGAAATATTGTTCTACCATTGATTCGCTATCTGCCAAAGTGGGTCTGTATATACTTTGTTAATGCTTTCAGCACTGAACTCCTGCATGTTCTGCTTTCGTCTTTTCTTTTGATATGTTTGAAGCAGCCATTTAAGAAAGCTGTTCCTTGTTTTGAAAATAGTTTGACTGGCAGCCACTTACGCGCACGGCAGCTAAATGGTCCTATAATCTGCTTATTAACCCATTACTGGATAAATTTGGTGAAGAAAATCAACCTATTTCCTTATTGAATGTCCATCTTCCACAAGCAAAGAGAAGAGTATTTTTGAAAAATTATGACTTGAATGACTGGCTCGATTATCGAGCCAGACATTTCAGTCGTAAATTTTCAAAAATACTCTTCTCCGAGCCTGCAAATGGACATTCCTCAAGACTACAGTAGAGGCCAGTTTTGGCCGGCTTGACCATTAAAGGGTTAAATAACCCGTTAATGGTCAAATTTGGTTTTAAAAATTTGCTTATTGAATGTTGATTTGCATGCGAAGTGAATACTAAATTTGAAAATTTAAAACTGGAATGGCTGGCTTGATAACCAATTCAATAAGCAGATATTTAATTAATCTTGTTGACAAATCTTGGCAGTTAAAGGGTTAAATCATCAAATAATACAAGCATAATACCACCATTCAGAAGATTAATATTTATATTTAAGGAGGCGACTGAATTCCTTTTTCATTTTCTTAACTTTTTAACTCTCAAATTTATTCAATAAAATTCTCAATAAACAAGCATTCTGTAAGTACTGCTTTGCAATACATGTTCCCGACCTGGTGATATAAATCTTTAGAGATTGACAGTCAAAATGTCCATTAAGAATTGACAGAAGCAGCTGAAACTCGAACGTGAGCTGTAACTTCTCATAACATAGCAATAAACCGAGTTTCAGTTATATATGGTGAAGGAAAAGGAATGTCTTGAAAGTTGATATGTTTGTATTTCATAAGTCAAAGGGGGACAATAACTCATTCAAAAAATGACGCAAACACCTGAAACTCGAACTTGACCTGTAATTTCTCATAATAAAGTAATGTACCAATTCTCAGTTGAATATCTTGAAAGACTGCGAGAAAAAGTGCGGAAAACTAATATTTTTCGTATTTCATAAGTTGAAAGGGGGCATAACCCCATGAAAAACTGACGAAAATGTCTGAAACTCGAGGTCAAGCAAGATGGCTGCCAAACTATTTGGCCAATCAAGTTCACTTGAACAAACTTGTTTCAGCTGTTGCCCTCGATCATATTTAATGAGTTTTCTAAAAAATCGGCCAACATCCAAGATGGCCGCCGCCCAAATTGTCCGACCAGCTTCATTTTAACAAATTTGAATATCTATGCCCTAAGGATTGTTCCTGCCAAATATAATTGAAATCGGCCAACTGGTTCTTGAGAAGTCGTTTAAAGAATTCCCCATTGCTTTACTATGGGCCCATTGCTTTACTATGGGAGCCTATGATGTGAAAACAAACCAAGATGGCAGCCAAACCATTTATCCGACAGTCTGGAAAGTGGCATATTTGAACTCACCACACTGATAAGGATATATAAAGCAATTTTCGCCATCAAAATATATCAAACACAAAAAAGTCAATATGACCAACAAACGCTAAATTTTGATTGGTTGATGGCCGCCATGTTTTTTAACATACGAACTTCCCTGGGACAAAGTTGAATGGACCTTGGTCCCTAAACATATTTACCAAATTTCAGGTCTATCCCTTCAGCGGTTCGGGAGAAGTAATTTTTGCGAAAACTAGGTCATCCAAGATGGCCGCCAGGCAAATCAGCCAATCAGGTTGCCTTGAGCAAACTTGGGTCTACCGTTGCAATAGATGATGTGTTATGAGTTTTGAATCAATTCCTCCAGCGGTTTCGGAGAAGATTTTTTAGTGTTTCTAAAAATTAGCCATTTTGGCCGGCGGCCATCTTGGATTTTGGCTGATCACCTTCCTTTGAACAAACTTGAATCTCTATGCCCTAGGGATGCTTCCTGCCAAATATAATTGAAATTGGCCCAGTGGTTCTTGAGAAGAAGTTGTTTAAAGAAAAAGTTGATGGACGACAGACGACATGCAGACGATGGATGGTCGCCATCGCATAAGCTCACGTGGCCATTCTGGCCAGGTGAGCTAAAAATTGACGCATACGCCTGAAACTCGAACTTGGTCTGTAACTTCTCATAACAAAGCAATGTAACAATTCTCAGTATAATATCTTGAAAGACTGCGAAAAAGTGCTGAAAACCAATATTTTTCGTATTTCATAAGTCGAAAGGGGGCATAACTCCATGAAAAATTGACGAAAATGTCTGAAACACGAATTTGCTCTGTAACTCCTTATACTAAAGTGATGCACTGATTTTCGCTTAAATATCTTGAAGGAGTGCAAAAAAAAAAGTGCGGAAAGCTGATATTTTTCGTATTTCTTAAGTCGAAAGGGGGGGGCATAACTTCATCAAAAATTGACGCATACGCCTGAAACTCGAACTTGGTCTGTAACTTCTCATAACAAAGCAATATACCAATTCTCAGTTGAATACCTTGAATGACTGAAGTGCGGAAAACCAACTGCGACATACGGACAGACAGATGGATGGACAGACGGACGGACAGACGGAGTGCAAACCTATAGTCTCCATGATTTTACCGGTAGGGGACTAATAAATAAATCTCAGAAAATGTCCATTTGCAGACCAAGAGAAGACTATTTTTGAAAATTTACCACTTGAAAGTCATTTCAGTGGTAAATTTTCAAAAATAGTCTTCTTTTGGTCTGCAAATGGACATTTCTCAAGACCACTGCAGAAGCCGTTTTTGGGCGATATAAGGCATAAAATTCATCAACATCCCTTTTTCATAGGAACAATATTTTGGAAGGTATATGATAATGTATGTATAACAGTACAGCATTTTCTTGATATTTGCTAACTATATAATCATGATTAACATTAGATGAACTGCGTCCCGCATGTCGAAACCTTTAGTTTTTCCTCATATCACACATCAACTAAATTGATGCAGTGTCAAAAAAATAAGGATTTCTTAAAATCATAAATCATGTTTATTGAAAACTAACATTCTTACAATTCTTGAAAAGGAGACAAATTATACAGAAATAAACTAAGTTCAAACCATGTAAATTTATGGAAAAAACATTAAATTAATTAAGATTTTGCTGTAAATTGAATGTAATGATGATATATAACAAATCTGTAAAGTTTCATTAGGATCGGATAAGCTCTTAATAAACTTAAAAAAACATTGAAAAACTTTAACATTCTTCTAATTCTTGGTCCACAAGTCCAAACCACGCAAAATAAGTATGGAAAATGGATGCAATGACGGCACACAGAACAAATCTTTAAAGTCTTATTGACATCAGATAAACTCTTGATGAATTAAATGTTAATTGAAAAACTTAACATTTACCTAATTCTTCATGTTCTTGGTGGAAAATAATTTATGTCCCCACACCATAAAAATGTGGAAAAAATATTTTAAATCATTTTAATTATGATAGATACTAGATTCAATGATGGTATAGATCAAATCTGTAAAGTTTTATTAACATCGGATAAGTCCTTGATGACTTAAATGTCCCTTGAAAAAACTTAACATTTACCTAATTCTAAGTACATGCCAGAAGCCAAATGCTGGGCGCCGACGGGCATATGGAGCGCTATGTCGAAATCCTCTGATTCGCTAATGGATTGACAAAAATAATTACAATTTTAGAATTAGTCAGGTAAAATTCAGCAAGTAACAACGGCCATATTTTTTCATGAATCAACTTCCTTGAACAACCTTGAATGACATTTGATAGTCCCAGTTTATATTTGATATATTTGACAAGTCTCTGCCCTATACCTTCAGCAGTTCCAGATGTTTCTTTAAAACTAGGCCATGCAAATCGACCAATCGGGCTCTCTTAAACAAACCTGGATTATCCCTTGCCCTATGTGATGCTTCTTCAGTTTCATGTCACGTCGACCAAGCATATTCAGAAAAGATATTTAAAGAAGTTTCTAAAATAATGCAGGAAAATAATAATAATAAAAATTTCAATTTTCCTAACCAATCCTGACGATTAACCCTTTCTTTCCACCGTTCAGACTTAGTCAAGAAAATCTTTTTTTTCACAGAAAATGTACTTTTGCAGGCCCATTTACCTCTGGAATGACTGGCTAGGTTATCGAGCCAGTCTAATTCTAGTGTTAAATTTAAAAACAAGAAGGCTGACGCATACAATGTCTCGCCTGTAAAGGCATGGATAGTGTTGATTGGTAAAGCAAACTTGGCATGGTTTGTAATGTGTTTGTAATACACATATTCAGTAATGCACCAACAAACATGTGTAACCAATTAAACATCAAAATTATTTACCAAACTGCGGATAGTCTTATCTTGAAATTTTTTCCCAAATGAAACTAGTAATGATGCAGATAGTACTTCTTGCATAGTATATAACTCTGCTGTAAAATTTTGTTGATATCTGGTGAGCCAAGTCCAAAACCATGAAAAAAATAGCTAAAATGCCCCAAAATGAAATCTATTGTTTGTAGATCATGTCCCTGTATAGTATAGATCACTTCTGTAAAGTTTCATTGAGATCGGATGAGCCAGTGTTGAAAAAAAAGTTGATTTAAAAATGTTAACGAAACCTGCACTGGCAAAATACATGAAAAAAGTCTAAATCCAAAACTGTGAAAAAATAGTTAAATTGTCCCCAAATTATATCTATTGTTATGTAGATCACATCCCTGTATAGTATAGATCACTTCTGTAAAGTTTAATTGAAATCGGATGAACCAGTGTTGAAAAATAAGTTTGACCCCTGGCCACTGCCCTCAGATTGACTCAAGAACAAAAGAATTTGTTGTACTGTATGTAGTCTACTAACCACAAGCTTCAAAATGATGTGACATGACCACATTTGCTAAAATTAATTTTCTGCCCACCATTTCCCATACCCATGCCCCTTGGGGGGGGGGGGGGGGGGGGGGTTCCAATGTGTCATGCACATCCCTGGCCATATGGGTAATCATACAGAAAGTTTCAAGTGTCTATCTGAAATGGTCTAGGATGAGTTGAGTTACAATAGATTGGTCCCCCCCCCCCCCCCCGCAGTTTGACCCAAGATCAAAATAATTTTTCCCTGTACTGTAGTCTACTCATCATTGGCTTGAAAATGATATGCAACATGACAATCTTTGAAAATTTAATTTTTGACCCCACATTCCCCACCCCCAGGTCCCTGCCCCTGGGGTCATGCCAAAATTTGAAGTGTCATGTCCATATGTACAATCATCCCCAAAGTTTCAAGTTTCTATCTGAAATGGTCTAGGAGTTGCATTACAATCGATAATTACCGGCCAAAACTGCACTTGCAAAAAAGTCCAAGTCCAAAACTGTGAAAAAATAGTGTAAAGTTCTGCAAAGTTTCATTGAGATCGGATGAGCCAGTGTTGAAAAATAAGTTGATTAAAAAACCTTAACCAAAACTGCACAAATGACGGATACCGCCGCCTCCAACGCTTTGCCCGTGTTTGGATCGCTTGATCCCCGCACTTTCTGAATCTCAATTTCCAGAAAACTATACAGGTAAGCTGTTGAATATTTGAGACTAATTTTACTGGGTGCTGTTGCTGCCATAGGCAGCAACAGCACCCAGCCAAATTAGTTTCAAAATATTCAACAGAATATTTATTAAATAGCAAAGACATACAATTCGCACAACCTGTCGAACTATTAAATGTTTTTGACGGACTATATGCCTCATTCATGATGCAATTGATCATGACGTCAGCCTAAGTGTGACGTTGTTGATTATGATGTCATACAATTGATCAAATAACAGGATTCTTCCATTTGTTGTCACGGTAATGAATTCCTGATCTTTTCCTGCCCATGAACTGACACACTGAGCAGTACTGACACTGCATTGTTCGGTACTAGAGTCTATCTGACACACTTAATACCTGTCGTATTGATTTAAATTTACTATATACGTATATGTAATCCTATTTCGCTCAGTGACATCGAGTAAGTGTTATTTTTATCTCCAAACACATTGCTATGCCGACGCATGGTTGTATGTATGTGAACACATAAACAAACAAACATACACATACACTACACACTCACGAATGCATGCACGCACGCACGCACGCACGGTCACTTGCCAGCGCATGCATGCACATGATGCACAACTATGCATGCACATAAACTCTCTCGCAACTCTCTCTGTAAGCAAATCGCACATACATACGACATACACGCACACGCACACACACACACGCACATCTATGCATGCCCATATTCTCTCGCACACATGCATGCAAGCAAAAATGCACGCTACACAGACGCATGCACGCGTACACACAAACACAGACAGATATATTATATGATGGGAACAGAGAGCATCTGTTAATATTACCAATTAAAACAATTATATACACACAGATCAATGATAATTAACCCTACTACTACTCAATCATCACCCTACACTAATCCACTAGATCTTCGCTAATGGCGATGACCACTTTGAAAAGTGACCTGTGGCAACACAAGTTTAATCAATCTTATCTCAATGTATATAATTAATTGTCTGACAGCTGCAAGCCACCAGACAATAATTTCAATGGGCAATAACTCTGAACCTGCTTAATATTTTGAAAACAATTTGACTGAAAGTAGTTGGTGGCTTAGCCACGAACAACTTTCAGTCAAATTGTTTTCTAAATATTTAGCAGATCCAAAGATATAAACCTGGAATATGTGGTCTGCAGAACTCCGCAATGCGACGGTTATATGCGATTTCAATACTGTTATATATATATATATGAAAATGAGTTGACTGAAAGTTGTTGCTGCCATGCACTAGCTAAAGTGCTGCCAGATTAGTTTATAACAGGATAATAAGAATAGTATATATAAAAAATCATTCACGAAAATACAAGAGGAAATCGGTATGTATATTGCACAGACTATGAATCGTGTTTCATGCATAAACTTCGCATAGAATATTTCCAATTAGTTATTGATTTCACCGAGGCGTGGAGAACACCGAAGTAACAATGGATGATCTGAAGATGAAGGTGGGTGATTGAAAGAAATATCCGAGCAAGCGCCAAAGAGATGCATGACATAAAACAGGAATATCACTATCGTAGATATACAATACCGCTTAGAAATAACAGAATATATTTACAAAACTTAATAAACCCTATTGTTGAATGAATTGAACATAATTGGATTGGAAGACATTGCTGCCGTAGGCAGCAATATCTTCCAATCCAATTATGTTCAAAATATTCAACAGCACATTTCTTACATCGCGTTAAAAATTGTACGAACTAACATATTTCTGATTTTGATTTGGAAAAATGTTCAGTTGTTCTTAAGCTGGACTGTAGATATATATATACCATATTGATCTCTTCTAAAGAAATGGGCCGACAGCGAGGAAAGCCCGTGAAAAGAGTAAAACATTTGCGCTACTGCAAGCACCTCAACACGCCGCTCATCTTTTTTACGACCAGACCACCTATCCCTTCAGAGTAATGTTTAATAACGTGACACTATACCGTCTGCCCCACGGTAAAGCTTCTTTCCATATGGTTCAACTAAATAATCTTGATTGTGTCTTTGACAGTGATCTGACTTGAACCGTATAAGAAGGTCAACATTTAAACCCAAAGTAGAACACAAAATCTTAATGTTGACACCTTTGTCTCTCCTACTTCATTTGTGGACAAAAATAAGGTAAATGTAAACTATGCAAAAGTTGCATTTAACATGAGCCAATTACAATGGATTATACCTCATACATAGATGCCCGCAGTTCTTGAAATTCTGACAATTTTGTCACGGCACAAAATGCTGTAGCAGAACTGGTTCACTACGGCACTACCACAGAATTTGTTTAAATTTCTGTAATTGTAATCCGTGTTCTACTTCTGATGAATTGACGAAACCTGCTTTAACCCTTTAGCACTCATATCAGCCAGTCATTCCAGTGGTAAATTTTCAAAAATAGTCTTCTCTCGGTCGGCAAATCGACATTTTCTGAGATAATTGAAATTTTCTTGAACAAATTTGAGGGTTAAAAGGGTTAATATGATATCATGATTGATATTTTGTATCTATGATAAAATCACATTTAAGTAGATACATTGTAGGCCGGCAATCTTCTTCCACCGCAAATCTTTGCTGTGGAAAGTTAGCATTTCCATAGCTTTTACCACAGCTTTGCTAATTACTGTGGCAAATTTCTAGGGCTGAGATGGCAGGGTTTGGTTAGGTGGCGGTTGTTACGAAATAAACTTAAAATGAACAGCTGATACCGTATAATAGCTAAATAGTAAATAATTGTCTAGAAATCTATTATTTTTGTTTGGTAAAAGACCATTTGAAGTCCAACAGAAGAGTATTAAAAAAAAAATTTACATCTGGAAGGACGGGTAGAATTTCAAAAATTGTCTTCTATTGGTCTTCAAATGGACATTCCTTGAGAGGATCGCAGAAGCCAGTTTTGGTTGAGTTGAACACCAAACATGCTAAATGGTTAAAGATAACCTAATTAACGATTTTTGACAAGAATTCACAGATAAATACACTTCAATAGGCAACCTGAAAGCCTGTCAAAAATGTAACCCTTTAATCTTCAAAATTGTTCAAGAATATTTAAATTTTCTCATGGAATAGGTCCATTTTCAGACCAAGAGAAGACCATTTTTTCAACTTACCACTGAAATTACTGGCTCAGTTATCGAGCCAGTCATTCCAGTGGTAAATTTTCAAAAATATCCTTCTCTTGTTCTACAAATGGACATTTCGCAAGATTGTGGCGGAAGCCATGTTAAAGCGTTAACGATCACGGTCAGTAAAAAATATCCTCCACAGCAGTCTTAAGAAAAGTCCATTTGCAGCCAAGTCAAAGACTACTTTTGAAAAATAATACAATTTTTTTTCACCAATCTGACCAGACGCTTTGACTAAAACGTATCGCCTTGATAATTCCATCAAGAAACTCGAAAAGTCCACCAAGTGTATGAACTGTATGTCTTTAATGGATTTACAACGTAACAAAAATTCTGTTGAACAATTTGAAACTAATCTGACTGGGAGTTGTTGCTGCCATAGGCAGCAACAACCCCCAGTCAAATTAGTTTCAAAATATTCAACAGCTGTCATGCACACAGAGTATACAACTCAATTCAAACAAAAGTAAAAATTGGGCGGAGCTTAGATAGAAATGGGTGGGACATAGCTAAACATGGGTCCTTCGATTGCAGTCAATCTGTGTAACTCATAAACTTGTGCAAGGTAAGTCTAAACAAATAGCATAAATAGGAATCTAAAAACACATACCTTGATTCTTTACTTCAGCAAATTCTTGGTTATATTCATCGAGTGTTTCTCGAAGGCCTTTATTTTCCAATTCTAAGTCCTGTACTTTCTGTGCTCTCTTTTGCATCAATATCGCAGAATTTAGGGATGTCACAGGATCTGTAATGTTAGAGATTATATAAGTATATACTTACATTAAAACAAGCGTGCATGCACAATATCTGCAACTGTTGCTGCAGTGTCAATATTTGATTGACAGACAAATAGACTAACACACAGAGTTACCAAACAAGTTAACCAACTGCCTTATAGTAACGGCAGCAAAACCACGGACAAATATTAAGGTCATTTAACTCCTGTGCTATTGAATATTTTGAAAGTAATTTAACCGAGCCTGACTTCTAGTTAATTTCCTCAAAGTATTTTAAAGCATACACAGATATATGTTCATCATAGGAATGCCTGCCTCGATAACATAGGCAGTCAGTCTACCAGTAAATTTTCAAAAATATATTATCTTGATCTGCAAATTGACATTCAATGAGAGTCTTAAAGTTTTATTAATCACTTTTGACCATTAACTCATTCATGGCCAAATTTGATCAGGAAAATTAGAATTTTCTCATAGAAAATGCCAATTTGCAGACCACGGGATTATATTTGAAAATTTACCACTGCATTAACTGGTTCGGTTATTGAGCCAGACATTCCTGTGATATTGCTTAGTTTTCCTCATACAGATGGTCATTTGTGACTGTGCAAAGGCAGGTTTTGGCAGGCTTGATCATTAACAGGGTTAAAGAGCTCTACATACATATGTTTACTTATCCTTTCACTGATACATTACCTGTATCTCAATCTAAGGGCAAACAAACAGGAAAGCTGCTGAATATTTTGAATTTAATATGACTGGAAGCCATTGCTGTCTTGGATTTTTCAGGGCTTTGTCATTGAAAGGGTTAACCATTAGCTCCATAATGTCAGAAATTAAATTGTTACAGGGTTAGTAGACGAAAGATTGGTGCAGAGCTGGAAACAAGGATGCTGAAAGCTGTTGCTGTGTAACATCAGCAACATCAAAATGAACACCTGCTATTATCATAAAGGGAACCGAATCTGAGAACATAATGACAGAACGAGCCAATCAGAATGTCACTCAAGTACCTGATGTCATAATTAAATATGTCACAAGTTAGCTGATGTCACAATCAAAATTTGGTCGATCTCACGTCATCACAAATCCCTGCGTTGAATTCGTTAACCTTTTACGCCTTCCCTCATGGGGACAGAGCACAATGTCTTCTTGCACTCCGCAATCATATGCGTAACTCATGGTTGAATTCCACATAACGGTTTCAGAGAAGATATATGTTACAATCACTGGATCTTTCCCCTTTATCCACCAATCATATGTCATAATCGACTACGTGACGTGTAGAATTACATCCCAATGAGTGACGGCGAAGTGATGGTGGAGCTTAACTAGTGATTGGCGGGCATGGCTAAAATGGAAAGGTCTATTATCACACACACACACACACACACACACACACACACACACACACACACACACACACACACACACACACACACACACACACACACACACACACACACACACACACACACACACACACACACACACACACATGGGGGATGGTGTCATGGTGCTATTAGGCCAGGTATAGGAAATTCTGTGTGAAATTATATATTTTGATTTAACCAGCCTAATTTAGAATTATTCATAATTGTGACCAACTGAATCATATGAAATCAAGCGTGATGATTCCAGGAGTATAGTGGATAGAGGACAATATCCCAATTAATAGCCAGGACAATTAAAGCCACCCAGCCTGCAGCATGGATGTAATAAATCACAGTATTCCAAGACATGTATATACTGAACTTTTATATATAATAACATACATCTGAAAATACATGTTCATAATCTGATAACCATTTTCATTCTAAATTCCCACAAACATATTTCAAGACATTGGCATAAGAAACCTGCATATTATTTTGGAAATAATTTGACTGAAAGTTGTTGCTGCCTCAAGCAGAAACAACTTTCGCTTTGATTGCTTTCAAAATAGTCATCAGGATTTTCTGATTTTGTCAGAGTAAAATACTCCCAACGCATACGGAATGAAAGTGGTGAATTATATTTATTTTATAGAATTGCATAAATCCTGTATTCACAAATACTAAACAAATTATTAATGATTTTAGACATGTTCTGAACTTATTTCCTAACTTCCTGTTTACTTTAACTACCACTAGCTATAAAATGTAAAGGAATTTGTGTATTTGGGAGATAGAGTGAGTGAGAGACACAGTGAGAGTCAGATAGATAGATAGATAGATAGATAGATAGATAGATAGATAGATAGTACAGAGATTTAAGCCAGAATATTAGATAGATATAGCATTCTTAGTTTGTATAGAAATTTTGTGTCAACATCAGTTTGTGTATAGTCAATTTAAAATTATTAAAAGTTGAAGTCTTCACCCACTTTCACCTGCCACCTCATCCTGGCAATTTCTGAAGTGTAGCAGAGCCATTGCCAGCAAGCTAATCTCCCTCGGTGCTTTAAGATAGGTGGAAATTAGCCTCGCTACAATGGCATAACAACCACTTTTCTTCAGAAAACACGGCGATAATGACATATGTTCCCCAAGAAACTGGCAATGGTTTATCACGAAAGCGTCCAAATTCTGTCTTTGATGAATTTACACTTTATTAAACATTCTGGTGAATATTTTAAAACTGATTTGACTGGGAGGCAGTAGGAGATGCAACTGCCTTAGGCAGCAACAGCCACAAGTCACATTAGTTTCAAAACAGCATACCTTCAAAGTGAGATACTGGGATGATTTCAAAGTTTCAAATTGATTCCACCACACGTGCGCACAACAACAAAGTGGGCAGGGCTAAGCTAGAGATGGGCAGGACATAGATAGAAACGACTCTCTCTATTCAGTTGTCTAATACACAAAGGTGATGATAAACATTTTCAATCCAGTAGACCACCCACGTTTAATTCTATAATAATTCTAATTATTAGATATTAAAACATGTCACGGTCATAACTGTTAATTGAATAATTTTTTAGATTTTATGATGTGCAAAGAGGCACAATTTCTCTACCCATGGCATTAAACTGATACAGTACATTTAACAACATATGGTCACACGAAGATTACACGATATCTACATGAAGTAATAACATATACATTTTATATAAATTTCTGTCGATAACTCGCCAATAACGGCGACGAGGCGCCTTAAGCATTTTCGCAAATGTATATAAGCAAATTAAAATTTGTAAAAAAAAATTCATGAATTATATTTCTTAATGTTTTCTTCACAAGTGATAAAGTGTCTTAAGAGAATGATTCAGTTTACGCTTCAATATTTTTCAAATTTATAGTACCTGAGATGATTTTTCGAGGAAAATACTTCAAATAATAGGATCGCAAGATCGAAGCGCTGTAGGCTAAATCATTAAGTCTGTACATATAGATTAAATTGGAGCTGAGTTGATGTGAAATGACACCATTATTGCTTAAATTGATGGCCGTAATTCTAACACATTAATAATAAATCTAATTTTTAACCCCTTAGTGGTCAAGTCAGCCAAAAACATCCTACAACGTGGTCATGAAGAATGTCCATTCGCAGGACAAGAAAATACCATTTTTGAATACTTAACATTGAAATGACTGGCTCGATAATCGGGTAATTCCAGTGGTAGATCTTTCCATAAAAATTGACACCTTCTATGAGAAAATTAAATTTTTCTTGCAAATCTTTCAGGATTAAATTTCAAACTACATTTTACATGGGGTTTAAATCTCGGTATGCTGAATATTTTGAAAACAATTTGACTGAAAGTTGTTGGTGGCTAAGCCACCAACAACTTTCAGTCAAATTGTTTTCAAAATATTCAACAGGTCCAGTGTTATTGCCCATTGAAATTATTGTCTGCTGGGTTGCAGCAGCAACACAGTTAAAATATTCAAATAATGTTCAGTCATAACTCACCTGGGAGATCAATGAGTTTCGTGTAGACGGCCAGAAATGCGGCCTCGGCGGCCTTGCTGCGCTTGGACAGTGAGTCTATTTCTACTTGAAAACTTTTCAGCAGTGGTGCCACTATTTTGGTGATATCCTGGAAAATATAATTAAAAAAAATTATTACGCTGCGGACGAAGCGTTAAAAGTAGGTCACAATGAGGTCAGACTGACATCCTTTTGCTATAGTACATAATTTAAGCCTACAATACATGTTTACATCAAGTTTGATTACTGTTGAAATGACAGCCTGTAATAAGATTTTGTGACTGACTGACTGACTGACTGACAAACTAACTAACTAAGGGACATCACTGTTTATTGAGCTACTATCATTTGTGTTTTGAAGAATTTTTAAATATATCAACAACACATTGATATTTGACCTTTTAACCCCAAATTTATCACACATCTTTGTGACTTCACGGGCAATCTTCCACCAAAGTCTGGTCAAGATATCTCCAATAGAGTTATCGTCAAATTAGTTTTCAAATTAAATTTAATTAATCTGGTCAATGTGACCTTAACCTTTGATCCCAAATTTATCACACTTCTTTGGAATGATATAGGCAGGCAGCCTTCCACCCAAGTCTGATCAAGATATCTCACGTAGAAACAGGATTAGCAAATTAATTTTCAAAATAAAGCTATTTTAATTAATCTGGATGGTGACCTTGACCTTTGCCCTTTTGGCCTTAAATGTATCACATTTCTTCGGGACCCCACGGGCAACCTTCCACCCAAGTCTGCCCAAGATATCTCCAATAGCACCAGAGTTATTGACAAATAATTTTGTGACTGACTGACTGAGACATGACAGTATATTGAGCTTCTTACATGGAGCTAAAATTTATGCAAATATCTGCACACAAAGTAGATTTTGTAAGACAAGAGCAATCAGACCATGCAGACCCACAGATCTCCATTTTGATGTTAGGGTCCTCCAAATTTCATTCACATACTTATAGGGGGGGGGGGGGGGGGGAGGGAGGGGGGCTTAATACCAATGTTGGATAATCCTCGTTCACTGGAATCAGAATTCATACAGCTGGCAGGTTTTCTTATTCAAGGACTTTTCAAGGACTTTCAAGACTAAAAAAGTTGATTTCTCAAGGACTCAGAACCAGGATCCAGGAGGAAGTGAGGGCATGACACTGACACAAAATTTCATACAGCTTACCTTTAGAACCTTTAAAATTAGTTTGAATTTTGGAACTTACTCGGTTCCAGATGGACTTTGACAGTCAAATTGCCTATTAAATTTTCTTAAATCATTATTTACATCAATACGTGAACGTTTTGCAGACAGTAAAAATCACATGGGAGTAAATGTTGATTTTCAAGGGCTTTTCAAGGCGGATGGGTGAAATTCCAGTACTTTTCTAGACAAATTTCAAATTCAAGGCTTTTCAAGGCAGATGCCGAAATTCAAGGGTGTTTCAAGTTTGTACGAACCCTGTGGAATACATGTTCTTGTGATGAAATTGTGAATCAAATCAGATCGATAGATTCCATGAAACGTCCATTTAATGACGAGTATTCAGACAGCTTCAATTGAGTCTTGTCAGTATGCCTGTTTCTATGACATTGACTGTTAATCTTAAATCAGGATATTTATGAAAGGAAGCTAATTTGTTGCAGGTGAATGTAAAAAAAAAATTTGGTTTGACCTGTAACACACTTCCTCCCACCCCCACATAAACCCCCCACCCCACCCCTCCCCCAGTTGTGAAGATACATTGTATGACAGGTGGAATCCCTAAGACAGCTTATTCCATGCAAATTTGTTAGTTTTCAATTTTTTCATAGAAAATGTCCATTTACAGACAAAGAGATTATTTTTGACAATTTATCACTGGAATGACTGGCTTAGCGGTAAACTTTCAGAAATAGTTTTCTCTTGTCTGCAAATGGACAATTCTTAAGACCACTGCAGAGCCTGTTTTTTCTCAGCTTGAGTTTTAAAGAGATAATTGTCAAGCTGACCCAAAACGTTCATGGCCGTGGTCAGTTATCGAGCTGACCATTCCAGTGGTCAATTTTCAAAAATAGTCTTCTCTTAGACTGCAAATGGACATTTTATCAATCCGACACTCTACTATAAAATATCTAAGTCACACCTACCAACAACTTCTCACCCCAAATACTACTGGGACTTTGCTGAGCATGCCCCCCCCCCCCCCCTCTCCCCCTCTCCGCCCCCATCTGTACCATATTAAAAAAAAACCTGGTACAAAAAAATAGATGTGCCGTCCTGTGTTCTGTTTACTCACAGATGTTTGTATAATTAACTATCGCCTTATATATTGTAATATTTTGTCTTGTGTGTAGGGGGTCCATCGGCTCTGCCTTTGATGGACTGCCCAATTGTAATGTCTGTATGTTGTATATTAAGCATGAAATAAATAATCTTGAATCTTGAATAATCTTCTTCACAATTCTTGACCATCAAAAGCCAATGTTCAATCGCTTTAGCTTGTGCCTGAGCATGTGTGATTGCGTGCAACCATGCATGCAGCATTCGATCACACTACCCTTATTCTCACAACGCAGTGGTCATGCTTGTATGGTTGGGACAAAAAATGGAAGCAGCAAAAAAAGTGACACACACGCACACAAGCACACGCACACGCACACACACACACACACACACACACACACACACACACACACTATTTACTTAGTGTTGTATTTTCGTAAGCTAACCGATCACTTAACCCAATGTAGCTAGTTATATTTGTTCTAGAATCAATGCAAGCTTGAAAACTCATCTCTTCCGCCGCGGCTAAGTCGATGCTAAAAAGGCCTATCCCTGTGAACAAATATTAACAGATTTTAATAGGGCCATGACTTCACTAATATTCAATCACGTCTCCCTCTCGCCCAGAACAGCTATCCCATAATACATCAACACCCAATCAGGCTGGACCCGGTCAGGTCGGGACTCCGCGCATTGCCGTGAGCAGATATACCGGTAGAATTATCCTGCATTCCGATTGTTTCGGCTTTAGAGCAAACAGTAAGTTAAGGATAAATAGTTCAGTAATGTCTTTGTTTGGTTAGCCAGCAATTCTTACACTGACCGTAAATAGCTTTTACTGTCTGCTGCTGAATTCCTGCAGACTACACTTTCCATGAGGTTTAACTCTGAATATTTTGAAAACAATTTGACTGAAAGTTGTTGGTGGTTAAGCCACCAACAACTTTCAGTCATTGTTTTCAAGATATTCAGTATGTTCAGACTTATTGCCCATGGATATTATTGTCTGGTGGCTTGCAGCAGTCAGACAGTTAATTACAAGTCAGGTCGGCCAAAAGCGGGTTCTGCAGTGGTCTTGAGAAATAATCATTTGTGGGCCAGGAGATAGGTTTTTTTTTTTTAATTTACCACTGGAATTCTTGGCTCGATCACACGACCAGTTATTCTTGTGGTAAATTTTCAAAATTAGCCCTCTCTTGGGCTGCAAATGGACAGTTAATAAATAAATAGTTAGACTAAATGTTGTGATAGATTTTAACCTGAAAATACTGATACTTCACGACAAATTTGGTTGAAATCAGCCCAGTGATCCTTGAGAAGATAATGTTTGAAAGAAAAGTTGACGATAGACTGACAGAAGACAGGCAGATTATGTTTTTGGCGTAAGCTCACTTGGCCTTTCGGGTCAATTGAGGAATCCAGTTTCTCAGCTGATCATATGATGTCATATTCAACTACGTGATGTGTAGGCTGATGTCATAATCAATTATGTCATTAATGACTCGATTTAGTCCGTCTTAAGGCCTTAAATTATAAGACGACTACATATTCAGCTTCATGGAGAAGTGAACAAGTCCTCTCAATGATGACTTTGAGCAAACCAATAAATCCAATGGAGGATTCAAGTTTCTCAGTCAAATATATGATGTCATAATCACCTAAGTGATGTGTAGGATGACATCATAATCAATTACATCATGAATGACTCGATTTGGTCTGTCTTAAACACTTAATAGTCCATCAGGTTGTACGAATTGTATTTCTTTACTATTTAATAAACATGCTCTTGAATATTTTGAAACTAATTTTATTGTCCAGGCGCTTGTTGTTGCCATAGGAACAACACCCAGTCAAATTATCTTTAACATATTCAACAGCTAATACCTGTTTAGTTTTCTGGAAATTGATAGTCAGGGAGTTCAGGGATCTATCGATTCTAACACAGGCGAAGTGTGGGTGGAGCTTAGCTAGAGATGGGTGGGTATGGCTAAAACTGGATTTCTCTACTGAACTAAAAATCTGAGAGAAATAAAGGGTGTTTAGGGTCTTGGGTATGTTACTGAATTCCTATAATACTTAACCGGTACCTAAATCATATCAATATCTCATAGGTAAAATCTGTGCATTTTCAAAATCAATTATAAGCACTTAAATGACTTAAATAAGAGCTTAATATTTTCATAGCTTGTACATTATACTAAGACAACCCTTAATCCTTAATCCAGATAACACTCCAGTTGTCCAAAAAACAGTTTCTGCAGTAGTCTTAAAAATTTCCATTTGCAGACCAAGATGAATGTTTTTTTGAAAATTTGCCACAAGAATAACTGGCTCGATAACACAGCCAGTAATTCCAGTGATAAATTTCCAAAGAATAATCTTCTCTTGGTCAGCGCAGTGACATTTTCTATGAGAAAATCGAAATTTTATTGAACAAAATTGAGAATTAAAGGCTTAAGCCCTGATCTCTATTGCCAAAATACGAACAAGCACTTACAATGTAAGACAGAGACCAATGTTGAATAATTTGAAACTAATTTGACTGGGAGTTGTTTCCGCCACAGGCGGCAACAGCTCCCAGCCAAATTAGTTTCAAATTATTCAACAGCTACCCAGTATGACTGATTGAAAATTGGCCTGTTGGGATTTCATGGGTCCAAGGGTTTAAGTTTTACAATCAGAATAGATCTGGATTAATGTGATAGAGGCATTGTGTAACCGGATAGTTAGTATCCCTTTGATAGCCATCAAATGCAATACATTATGACAGATCAGATTATGAAATATATAACATATTCAAACAAACTAAGGATTTCTGTCCTGTGTGTGTGCGTGCGTGCGCATGTGTGATTGTTGGTGTGCGTGTGAGTCTGGTGGGTGAGTGGGTGGTGTGAGGTTGGGGTAGCAATGTGTGTGTGTGCGCGTGCGTGCGTGTGTGCGCGTGCATGTGTGGGGTGATGGAGGGACAGAGGGGTGAGGTGGGTGGAGACACACATCATGTTGGATTAACCCTTCGAACCCAATACACAGGATATGACAAATTCATTAAAACATACCAACTATATTCTGTTGATTATTTTGTAAGTAATTTGTCTGGGAGCAGTTTATTTCAAAATATTCCACAACTTTCCTGCATACATGAAGCTGTCTTGAAATAGAGATGTACCGGCATTGCAAGGATAAAAGGGTTTATTGGAAGGACTATGTAATAAACATGCAGGCTGCCATCATATAATCATTCACTGTTCACTCATTGATAATGGATTAATTGACTTAATTCCCTTGTCATTTAAAGGCGGTGCCGCATGGGACATCAATCCATGACCAACAAGATTGCTTGTGTGTCACCATCAACCAACAATTTTTGGTTCCAACATGGCCAACAAAAACTATGTTGAATATTTTGAAACTAATTTAACTGAAAGCTGGTGCTGCCACTACTACTACTACTACTACCACTACCACTACAACTACCACTACTACTACTACTACTACTACTACTACTACTACTACTACTACTACTATAACCACTTCTACCGCTACTACTACTACTACTACTACTACTACTACTATTACTACTACGACTACTACTACTACTACTACTACTACTACTACTACTACTACTACTACTACTACTACTACTACTACTAATACTACTAGCTCCAAACATAATAAATTTGTTATGTATGTGTCACAATGATGTTGAATATTTTGAAACCAATTTAACTGAAAGCTGTTGCTGCAGCTTCCAGTCAAATTGGTTTCAAAATATTCAACACTTTACGTATATTATGACTGTAAAAGTGAGATACTGGGATTAAAAGGTTCAAATCGGGTAAAATACGATAAACGTTTTTTGGATTGGGATCCCTTATTTTTCACTTGGGGCCCCTTATTTTTGGGGACCCTGGGGCTGTAGCCCCGTTACACCTTGCCTTAATTTGGCTCTGTGTGCAATATTAATAACATTGTATATAATATACCTCTGGTGTGCATTTTTTGAAATCGCGACTCTGTTCTACGAGACGTTTGCGTGATGAGTCACTTTCATCCTGTCTATTTACAAGGTCTGTGGCTGTGCTGTCGAGTTCTTTCTGCAATACACAGAACATGTCAACAATATAATAAATGTGGATATTATAGATAGTACACATATGTGTGAGATTATGCACACAAAACGCACCTTTCCCACATTGATGTCATTACGTGGGATTCCCCTAAATCAATGTTCATAGCGCGTTTGCTGGCTGGTAAGTTAGGAAATGAGCACCCGGCCTGCATGGAGTTATTGCTAATCAACACCGCATTTTAAAGAGTACCTATGATAACCCGCAATCACTAGAGTATTGAAGTCATACACCATTGGAGAGCTCACTCAATTCTATAGATATTTATGTATTAGGTTGGGTTTTTTTAAGTAAAATTTTCATCAAGTTATTTGCTTATATAAAATACACCGTTGAGATTTAGTCAATCAATTAGCCAATAGTGTGTATATTAAAACTAAAATTAGTGTGAGAACATTTTAGAAAAGCATAAAAACTGATACATAAACGTTTAGAAAATTGGATGATCTTACTTCTTCATATAAACAGCTTAAGTTGTGCTGTATCTGAGCCTAAATAGTGAAATAATACCTTTCTTGCTTCGTCAAATTTCTACCCAGGAGTGTTGCAAGCGATGCATTATGGGAAGGTATTTTCCCAAAATACATCAATCAGGGAAAGGTGTATTGTTGGACATTAACCTTTTAACGGTGAATATTGGTCAAGATAATATTTTGATTCAATAGTGACCAGTGAATGTCGATTAGCGAGCCAGGAAAACTTAATTTGAAAATGTACAATTGAAATGACAGACTCAGTTGATGGCGAGCCAGTATTCAAGTGGTAAATTTGCAAAAAATAGTCCAGAATCTTAGTGGCTTGCATCAGTCAGACCATTAAGTTTCATGAATTTTGGTGGCATCATAAGAAACATGGGAACTTACAGCTTTAAGGCAGCACTTTCACTTGATGTGCGGGAAACATGAAAAATATGCCACACTGACCTACTTCTTATACCGGATACATTTTTAGCCAAAAATGTACCCATATACCAAGCCTGGAAAATAAGGTGCCTGTCAAGGACATTGTCAGGCACCAAACTATCAAATGTCAGGCACAGTCCTGCCGGTTCCTGACATTATGTCAGGTACAGATTTAAACAGTCCCAGTAGTTGCAGTGTGCAACAAAAGAGTGTGCATATAGGTGTTGATAAAGCCATAAAATATTCATCTACCTAAAGTGTATCAAGATCATTATGATACATGTTTAGTTGTTTTTGACAAGTTTCTAATAAGTTCAAGTAAAGAACACTGTGAAGCAGAATAGTGTTGACAGGCAGCAAATTCTGGATGTCCGGTACCAAGTAGCTGGTTCCTGACAAAGTGCTGGACACTGTTGAAAAAGTTTTTCCAGGCCTGTATACTGAGTTTTGTGGGCATATAGGTGAAAATGTTGACATCAAATCAGATTGAATCTGTAACGCCTTCATATTTAGCAAGCCCAAAATCTACATTGCCATTTCAGGTGTAAAGATACAACATCAACTTACAATACCCACTTAATACACTCAATTTTGTCTGGCTGATGGCGGCTAATGCCAGCCATGTTTTGTCATATATCACTTTGAATGCCACTTAATCCTTTCATCTATGGATTCCATATGTCTCAATTTCAAGACAATAATATAGGAAAGTTGCTGAATATTTTGAAATTAATATGACTGGAAGCCTTAAAGTCAGCAAAGGCTTCCACTCATTAACTTCAAAATATTCACCAGAACATGCTATGCATTGGAAGGAATTTCCTTTTTCAGGGATTTGTCAGTGAAAGGGTTAATCACTAATTATACTTGTCAGCTTTCAGGCACGATCGCTTCAGCAGTTCTAGAGGTTGTTTTTTTGTGGAAAACTAGATCATCCAATATTGCCAACGGGGGTAAAATCAACCAATCAAGGAGGAATCCAGTTTTAGCTATGGCCGCCCATCTTTAGCTAACTTCCACCCACACTTCGCCCGTGTTGAGATCGATTGACCCCTGAACACACTGAGATCAATTTCCAGAAACCTATACAGGTAAGTTGTTGAATATTTTGAAACTAATTTGACTGGGCGCTGTTGCTGCCTATGCGTCCAGTAAAAATAGTTTCAAAATATTCAACAGAAGTGTTTATTAAATAGTAAGGACATAAAATTCGTACAACAACGCTTAGTCCATCATCAATTAAGCGTCCATGACAGACTTATCTACATCATTCATGACATCATTGATTATGACGTCACCATATGCTTCATGTAGTTGATTATGAAATCATAAGATTGATGGATAAATTGGAAAGGATTGAATAGGTTCCGCTGTTGCACTATGTGGTGTTTCTTAAAGGTGCATGTTCACACTAAAATGCTTCAAAATAAAATTGTTAAAATTTTATACTTTTAGAAGCTTAAACTTCGTACATTAATGTACTGAAAGAAATAAATCTTAACATATAGTGATTTTATTCCGTATAAATGATTATAATTTTTTTAGTTGTGAATTCGAATTACGGACTCATGCCTCTAATTCAATTTCAAAGGCTAAAAAAATATATATTAATTCATGCGCAATGAAATCATCATATGTTAAAATTTATTTTGTTTCATTACATTTATATGCACAATTTAGGCTTCTAAAAGTAAATAGTTTTAACAATTTTATTTTCAAGCATTTTTGTGTCAATATGCCATGCACCTTTAAAGGTGCATATTCACACCAAAATTATTGAAAATAAAATTGGTAAAATTGTTTGCTTTTAGAGGCTTAAATTGTGTATCTCAACGTAATGAAACAAAATAAATCTTAGCATATGTTGATTTCATTTCATTTAAATTAATAAAAAAAAATTTTATTTAAGAAGTTGAATTAGGGACTCATGTCTCTAATTCAATTTCACAACATAAAAGAATTATATTAATTTAAAGATAATGAATTTAACACTATGCTAAAAGTTATTTAATTTCCTTAAATTGAGATACACAATATATGCTTCTAAAAGTAAATACAATTCGAACAATTTTATTTTCAAGCCTTTTAGTGTGAATATGCACCTTTAACTAACAGACACTAAATTTTGATTGGTCAATGGTGGATATGTTTTCTCTCAACCAAACTTGAATGACATTGTTTCTGAATACATAACACATTAATCCAAGATGACACGTGACCGACAAAAATGGTCAAACAACTTTGTTTTAAAAATTTCAACTCTAGGATCTACAGATGCTTGAACTGTCAAGTTTGTTTGAAATATGCACATAGGTTCATGAGAATTGAGCTAAAGAAAAAGTTGATGATGGATGGCCAATAAACCTTTCCATTTTTAGCCATGTCCCGCCCATCTCTAGCTCAGCTCCACCGACACCTCACTCATGTTGGGCTGGATCGATCTCTAAACTCCTTAGTCAAAATACTTTTGATTTGTGTTTAAAATTTACTAAAAGAATAGACGCATGATTTCAATGTATTGTTAGGTAATTATTTTTGTTAAAACATTACAAACTGTGGCTAATATGAGAAAGAGAGAGTGCTTGTGAGTACATTATAACTTGTCTATAAAGGACAGCATGTGAACCAACTAAAACTGCCCTTTATAAACAGGTGACTTTTAGAGGGTGTTTGAATGTAGTTATCTGGCCTGTGTGTGCTGAGTGAATGGACAGCAGTGAGACAGGATCTCACTCCAGTGCCAGGAGGAGTGAGTGAGCTGGCCAACCAGCTGACCAGTCAGCCATGCATACAATTCACTGCTGATGCTCTTTGGGGACAATTTGTTAGGAATGGTCATATTACAGAGGTCACCACTCTGAGTTTCAGAGCTCTACACAAAGTTTGAGCTCACAGAGTTTGAGTTTAGAGAGTTCTAGTGAGAGTGAGCACTCGAAACTAATTAAACTCAACAACTGGAGTGTGAGCTCAAAACTAATTAAACTCGAGCTTGAGCTTGAGTTCGAGCTCCACACTCAAAACTCATAAAACTCTGTGGGTGCCCTCAACCCTCACAAACCCAGGCATATATAAGGCCCAAGGAATGAGAGAGGACAGTTGAGTTGAGTTGAGATGGTTTTATTTTGAAGGGAGTTGGAATGATTTTATTTTGAATGGAGATGTGAGATGTCAACTGTCTGACTTACATTGTATTCATGTATATAGCTGTATAAAGTAAACACTACCAAATTTAGTTTAGTAAAAGAAATAGAATTAGGAATTCTGTGTTTTTGTTCTCCATTGGGTAACCTTGAGAGAGACGGAGAAACAACTAGAAAGACAAAACCCAACAGTATAAATTTCCTGTTACTGCGAGTACCAATTCCAACTAGTCCATTACCATGTGTTGTAAATGGCATAACACTAGGGTCAAGTTCGACTCCTAACCATAGTTAGCTATAGCTAACTAGAATACCAGTCGAACTTCAGTTAACTAGCTAGTCAACTATAGTCAACCGAGCACCCGACACCGGTTCAGATGGTTAGTGTGATATTTGCATAAATTTCAAAATGGCGGACACAGATCGCTTGTCACGAATAAATGCATATAAAAGTGTAAATATTTCACTAAATAACTTAGGTTTGATGAAATTATGCTTTCCCATTGTATGTCAATGTTCCCAAACCCATATTCCCTCCCACTTTATGCCATATGGACGCTTTCTGACATCTTAGCGGACAAAAATAACGCAGTTTCGTAGGTCATCAAAACAGACAACAGAAAGGGTTAATGGAGACTGGTACCCGGCTCCAAATTTTCTGCAATAGTAATTCAATAGGGAACCGGGTACCAACGAACTATAGTCGACTACGATCAAGTTCGACTGTGCATAGCAACTGCGCATGATCAGTAAACTAGCAAACTGACTATAGTTAGTGAGTCGAACTTGACTGTACCGATGCTATTAGTGAGCAAATATAACATCCAAATGGGTTTATTTATTCAAAACGCAGACATCATTCGTACACATGAATATTAGTGTTGTTCCAATTAATCGATTCGATCGATGATTGATCGGTTTGCATCTCCAATCAACAGATCGATCATGATTTCAGAAATCGATTTTGACTGTTTTTAAATTTACGATATTCAAACTGCAGATGATTCTTTTTTTTTGCAATACCATTTTAATTTCATTTTTACAACTATATAACATAGTATTACTCCATGAGTCCATAGTCTAAGACATTAACCTTCACAAAACTGAAATAGTATGCTAATGTCAAAACCACCATACCAATAACCTGCTGAATATTTTGAAACTTATTTGACTGGAAGCTGTTGCAAAATATTCAACAGATTATTTCTTAAATCATTACGGTTAAGTATCCATGAACATGCAATAATTATTGCATTCAAAATTTCAGAATGGGTGAAAATGAGAAAATGTTATGATCGATCATTAACTGATCATCGATCACAAAAATAGTATCAATTCCCAACACTAATGAATATAGTTATGCATCATATCGTAGGTCTGTGCTATTATTGCGTTGAGTGATCGGGATCGATTATTAAAAAATAATCATGGTTACTCGATTAATCAGCTTGGATACAAATTACCAAGACATAACAACAAAAGAATATCAATGACGAAAATTGTAATGGTGTTTAGAAAAGTCCATTTGCAGGGCAAGAGAAGGCTATTTCTGAAAATGTACCACTGGAATGTGAGCCAGGCATTCCAGTAATACATTTTCAAATATATTCTTCTCTTGCCCTGCAAATGGACATACATTCACTTAACAAAATGTCATTTTTCATGACCGATCGCATTAAAAAGAAATTGAAAGTTAGGTTTTGAAATATTCACGATTATTCAATTATTTCATTTTTAATCACGTAATCACACAAGCCTATCATATCATGACACAAATATCGCGATGCACATCACATCATGGCTTAGTGTATTGTTGCAGCCCTACTCACTTGCCGATTTCGGTAAAGTGAGCAAAATGTACAATTTTTCTTTAATTTTTAGAAATTAAAAATAAAATGAGAGTATAAATATTTTGCATTATACAACTTGTCTTAAACACAGCACTCGGCTATGATCATGCTTTGCTCAAACTTAAGTATTGTAGACTGAATTTAACACTTTAACCATTACAAACCAGAATGATAAATTCTTTAAGGTACATGTAATAAATATTATGTTGAATATTTTGAGACAAATTTGACTGAAACCAGTTGCTGCCATAGGCAGCAACCGGTTCCAGTCAAATTAGTTTCAAAATATTCAACAGCTTTCCTGTATAGTCGTCTTGAAATTGAAACACTGGACTTTCAATCATCAAAGGGTTAATAATCGGCCATACAATCAATGTACAGGCATCATTAAGCTCGCTGGAACCATAATCTATGCACGAGCACTCCTCTATATATACACTCAGCAATGAGATTGATTAATAATCATATTCTTCATAATCTGAATATACATGTCCTTTTAAAATTCCTGATCACTCCAAGACCCCACATATATTTTATTTAAGCGCTTATAACATGCCTATCGATATCGCCTACAAGATGTTCTTGAATACATTTAAAACATGTGTTATATATATATATATTACATAACGACTATTCGTCCTTGATCAATACTTAATCACAGCGCCTTTAGTTAGGGCGTCGGTAGAAAAATCACACTCACGCAAATTTATCCGTGTTCCGATATATAATCCCGAGAGCAGCATATTACATGGAATACATGTTGCTTGCGAATCGTCCTCGCGATGAATAATAACGTACCCATCATGCAATGATGAATATGATGAAGACAGAATTAAAGGAATAAAGCTATTCAACGGACGATATTTCAATTGTCATTCGACATGAAAAACAAATCTCACCCGCAAGACTATACCTACTACGCATTGATTTATCTACACTATGTTGCAGATTTAATGCTAAATTTCATACATATTATATTTTCTAAATCTTATAAGCAAAATCATACCAAATTTTTTGAAAATAATTTGACTGGAAGCCGTTGCTGCCATCGGCAGCAACGGCTTCCAGTCAAATTATTTTCAAAAAATTTGGTATGATTTAATATTATATTGATATCTAAAATATATTTTTTGAAGAAGTAAGGCTAAAAATAGCTGCTGCTTACATATATATCTGAGAAGAGCATAATATATATATATTGTTGATGGAGAGCGAAAGACACCGCTGATTAGTGTAGTGAAGCGCGTTCACTCACCATTAATGTTGGTATGCGTCCGGATATTTGTCTTAAACGCAAAAAAGCTTATTATTTCATTAGCGCAGAAACATTAATTTGCTCAGCGTCCTTGACACCCGCCTCTCTCTCACTCATTCTTTAAGAGGAATGTACAGTGAAGCCACCCTGGAAGAGTTTAGTCCCGGGGAGAAAAAAAAAATCGCTCACAATTATAATTAATGATTGGGTAGAGATTTACGATTATTGATATGACGGATGCCATTATTGCCATATGTAATAATTTGTAGGACTAGTATAAACCTATGTCAGTGTTTTACTACAATAAACCCGCATAACACGCAACATTGACTCTCAACGTTTTCAATGACAAATCCGGAAAAAGTTAGATTCTTTATATAAAACACTGTTCTGTTGAATATTTTGAAATTAATTTGACTGGAATACCGTGGCAATGACTTCCAGTCAAATTAATTTCAAAATATTCAACAGTTTTACTATATGGCTGCCCTGAAAATGAGGTATAGGGAATTCATCTATGAAAATGTTAAGCGAGGAGCTAGCTGGAATGTTAATATATTGCATTCTCATAATGCAATATTAACCCTTGGAATGTCAGAGTCTCAATTTCAAGATAACAATGCAGGGCAGCGGTTGACTATCTTAAATGTAATTCGACTGGAAACTGTGGAAAAATGGCAACAACTTTGAGCTCCCAGTCGAATTAGTTTCAAAATTGTCAACATCATATATTCTTTAGATAATAAAAAAGTTTGTCGTTTCTGGTCTGGATAAGTTAAAGAATTAAGTTACCCATCTATCACTACCCTGCACTTGTCTACAACCAGATGTGATCTAAATATCTCGGCTTATAATGCAAGAGGCCCTGTGTCCCCAACACCTACCCACCCACCCAGCCTGACATGCATGCAGGTAATTAGACCAACTAAAAAAGATACATGTAAATGCGTTTTGTCTAGGCCAAGAAATGATGCTACATGTAAACTTAATATTAAGAAGAGAAATCTCTGATTGTAGACCCTGACGACGTCCAGTTTTTGTCACTTTGTAAAAGGTGTAGATATTCTGGATTTCTTTTTGCATTTTCCAGATCACATTCAAAGTGTAACAAAATTCTACTAGTTTCAGAGATACCCACAGATATGGAATTTGATCCGATCTGGATACAGGCTCTTGTAGCGAGATCAAGGTCAAAGTCGAGATCAAGGTCAAAGTCAGGAAATCATTTTACATGGTATGTTCTTTCCTTGTGTTAAAATTGGAGTCAAATCGGATCATTAGCTTTTGAGCTACAAGTCTGGACGGAAAAACAGACATGCAGGCAGGCAGGTAGGCAGGCAGGCAGGCAGGCAGGCAGACGGGCACACAGAAAGACAGACAGACAGTTTGCCGACCAAGCGCCAACCCACCTGCCCGCCTAACCACAGCAACAGGTTCCAGTCATATTTTTTTTCAAAATATTCAACAGCTTACTTGCATAGCTGAAAGTTATTGGATTAAATAACCATGAGGATGTAAAACATTCAAAGTTGATGTCCGAGGATTTACCCTGTAGTCAGTCTACATGTATTTCTGAATAAATTTCTGGACTTCCCAGAAATTGCACACTCCCATCAATCAATTCATCAAAGTTAAGTTTTTCAACTGTACATTGTCAAGAGTTACCTCCCTTGCCCTGATGCAGATTGACTTAAAGCTGCTTTAAAACCATTTAACTGTCTCGCTGCTGCAAGCCAACAGACAATAATTTCAATTAGCAATAACTCTGGATTTGCTGAATATTTTGAAAGCAATTTCACTGAAAGTTGTTGGTGGCATAGCCACCAACAACTTTCAGTCAAATCTTTTCAAAATATTTAGCCTGTTCCGAGATATAACTCCAGGAGCAGGTAATCTGCAAAAACTCAGCAGTCAGATTGCTAACACTGATATGAGCCAAAAACAGCTCCTGCAGTGGTCTTCAGAAATGTCGATTTTCTGTCTAAGTTAACACTATTTTTTATAATTTACCACTGGAATATGAATTGAACAAATTCGAGGGTTAATATAGACATTTGAATGCTGAAAATGCATCGAATTTGGTCAAGAACACAACAAACATTTCCCTACTGCATATACATTTGTAAGTCAAGGTCTTTATTTTAAATTTAACCATTTATCGAGCCAGGCATTCGTGTTAAAATTTGTTAAATACTCTTCTCTTGCCCTGCAAATGGGTAATCCTCACGATAACTGCAGGGGCCGGTTCTGGCCGGCTAGACCATTAAAGGATTAAACAGAGAGTTGTGCCTGTGCCTGTGCCTGCTTTAACACTTGACAGTTCAGAAGTGACAGATTTTTTAATGATATATGGATTATTCAGTTGAATATTTTATAATTTTGAAACTAATTTGACTGTGAACTGTTGGTGCCAGATGTTGCGGTAAAGGCAGCAACAGGTTTTAGTTCCAAGAGATTCAACATCTTTCCAGCATAGTTGTCTTGAAAGGGTCAAGGGGTTAACTCTTTCATGGTCAATGTGGTAGAAAATGGCCTCTAGCTTTTAGAAAACTGACCACTGGAGAAAGTGATCCCAATCGTAACTAGAAAACATTGTTTGACTCAGAGGGCCTGCAATCACTGGAAGTACCTTTATCTATGTCAGGGCTTCCATTCGTGGAAGTCCGTGAGTCCTATACTCCAAATGTTCATGTTTCGACTCCCAAAAAACATACCAAGGAAGTCCTGGACTTCCTATTTTTTGGCCCTGACATCTTTAAAACCAATGATTTTAACCAAATTACATGTATTTGAACCATTTTAGACTTCCATGTTTCTTGCTTGGACTTCCAATAGCACCACCTTGGAAGTCCCAGACTTCCTGTGTTTAGAAATTAGTGGAAGCCCTGATCTATGTAGTAGGGATCAGTTTTACTCAAAGCCTTTATTTTATTAAAAATAAAAAAATCTAAAGCAAAAAAATAAAATTAAAAAAATAAAGAATTAAAAAAAAAGGAAATTAAAAATCCCATTTTCACCCAAAATCTTGGACCTATACAGGTCAATCCTCCAAAAGACACCTCTACCCGATACCTGCATATTTTAAAATAAATTATTTTAAGTAATTCCACATGATATGCCTGCCGTTTACGAGAATATTGACAAAAAAAGTTCTTGCATTGAAAAGCCAATTTTCACCGAAAATCTTGGACCTATAAAGGTGAATCCTTCAAAAGGCACATCTGGATATCATAACTGAGGCATATATCGAGTTTCATTAAATTATTTTAAGCGATTCTGTATGATATGGTGTTTACAAGGAAATTAACTAAAATCATGAGTTTTTGCATTAAAAAGCCCATTTTCACCCAAAATATTGAACCACTGAAGCAAATGATCCCAATGGTAACTAGAACCTATACAGGAGAGTCCTTCAAAAGGCACAACTAGCCATCATAAGCAAGCCACCTGCCAAGTTTCATTAAATAATTTTAAGCGATTCTGTATGATATGGTGCTTACGAGGAAATTAACAAAGATTTTGAGTTTTTGAATTAAAAAGCCCATTTTCATCCAAAATATGGACCTATAAAGGTGACTTCTTCAAAAGGCACATCTGCGTATCTGCGTTTCATCTAAAAATCTGAAGCAGCTCTGTGTGACACAAGAAATTGACAAAAATCATGACTAATTCATAAAATCTCTGATTTTTCCCCCCAAAAATTGATCAATCAAAATTCTGAATAGAAGTTCTGTTGTCTACCATTATAAGGTTCCTCTAGCTAGATTTGGTTGAAATATGCCAAGCAACTAAGTTGAACATGAGTTTTGACAATTTCTGTACACCTTTTCATAAAATCTAAGATGATCACCCTAAACAATGACCAATGTTCTGGAGGGAACACGCATAGGAGTCTTCCAGCCAAATTTGGTTGAAATTGGTCAAAGCATTAAGGAGAAGATGCGCTTTGATGGACGGACGACGGACGGGTGGCAGATGGCTGCCATGGCACCATTCAGGGCGAGTCATTATAAGGAAGCATATGTCCAAGTTTGGGACTATGGGTTCAGTATGATTAACTAAAGATTAGATATAAACTGCTAAGTTGAGCTAAACGGAAACTGTTAATGTTGAAAAAACTAGATTTTTTTCAAATTTTAAAAAAGTGACCTTTAACCTTTTGACCTCTATGCTCATTGTGTTAAGCCCATGTAATGAAGCGGGTGTCCAAGTTTGGATCCAGTATGATTAACGAAAGATGAGATATAAACTGCTAAGTTCAGCTAAACAGAAAGTGATAATGTTGAAAAATCCAATGTTTCTACAAAGGTCGCAGGGGCCTTGACCTTTTGACCTCAACATCATTGTTGGGCTTTGTGTCGTTATAAGAAAGTATGATTAGTATGATTAGCATCAGTTGATTAACCAAACCTGAGATACATGTATAAACAGAAAAGTTGAGATAAACGGGAAAATGAAAATGTTGAAAAAACCCAATGTTTTACCAAGGTAGGGCTGCGCGATATACCGATACCATATTTAAAACCGATATCCCACACTGACGGTTTCATAACCGATTATAAAAAATAAATATCGAAAAACCGAATATGAACATATTTTCGGTTTTTCGTATTAGGATTGTTAAAAATAAAAGATACTAATGAGCATGAAAAGCGTAATGAATAATAATGGCCGTACTTTCCATTAAGCTACGTTCGGGGCCACTAATAATTGAACATGGCCCCAATTGCGCATATTATGTAACTCCATGTAACTCGCTGTACGCCGAGAGAAATCAAGCAGCGAATTAATTAAATAAATATCCACTCCTCTTTTCTCAGGTAGTCTCAGATAAATTTGCAATATAAAACACAATACTAATGTGGGAATTTGTCATTAAAATTTGTATCGGGGAAAACATTTCTAAACAACGGCATCCATTTTATTTACGTCACCGGCTAATTAACATAATGCAAAGTCGTCCCAACACTAAATCGCCCGAATGCATCAAAATCTCGCCAATAAATATAATGCTGAATACATTTTGCTGATTAGGATATAATTTTAAATAAAATTATTACTCAAACCGTTTTTAAAACGTTATCTTCTATACACAATATCATATTAACGTATGAAATTCGCGATCGCAATATTACAGTTAATATTTTCTTCAAGGCATGATTTCGTCCTCGGGCTGAATTGGAAATGAAAGAAGAAAGGGAGATAATTACATCATAATTAATTACAATCGCGTGATTTACGTCTTTTCGCAACCTGTTTTGCTGATTTATAATTAATTTTGACAAAATAAACGATGTTTATTTAACTGTGCGTAATATTTAGGCGGTCTAATTAATAATTTCACTCCCGCGATGATGGATATTATAAGGTATATTAAGCTTTAAAGGCGTAAAACGTTACGAATGTATCAGGGCATGAAAATACGTTCTGTTTTCGTGCTAATTTTTATCATTTAAATTTTTTGTTTCATGTCCATAAAACTGATATTCGGTTAAAACCGATATGAAAAGTCATATCGAAACCGATATGGCTGTAAGCCAAACCGCGCAGCCCTATACCAAGGTCGCAGTGATATAAACAGAAAAGTGGAGCTAATCACAAATTGGATGATGACGACGACGACGCTGCCGGACAACGTGCAGATTATCGTAATAGCTTGTTTTACTTTGTAACTTCAAACTCAAAATAGTCTTCTCACAATCTGCAAATGGACATTGACCAGGACCCTTTAATGGTCAAAATGACCTCTGCAGTAGTCTTGAGGAATGTCCAGTAAGAAAATATTTAGATTTTCTTGACAAATCTTGACTGTTAAATGATTAACAGCTTATTTATTCATTTACACTACACAGTATAGCTCAGAAATAACAGCCAACAGCCCCCCTCCCCCCTTGTGGGATGGTCTGTAGTTTTATTAACCACTATAAAACACTTATCGTTCAATCACTACTTGCTAAATCAACTACTCTGCATTTAGCCACCAGAATAAGATTTTCATGCTTGCTTACGATAGTACCCCTATATGCATATTCCACATAATCACACCCTCAACCAGGCTACTGGTAGGGTACACGCCCAGCATATGCCTTGAAAGAGACTGGCAACAGTCTGTACTCACTCCTCTGTGCACCTGTCACATCACATGACTGCGCATGCTCAATGGAGCCCAAATAGGAAACAGATTCACTTTTCCAAAATGTAAGTGCCAAATATCATAAACAGATTCTCAAATCATTCCAATGCAGGGTGATTGAGGCCAGGTCGTAGTGATTGAACGGTAAGTATGTTTTATAGTGGTTATTAAAACTACAGACTATCCCACAAGGGGGGGGGGGGGTCTGTTGGGGGTTGTTATTACACCACAAAAATGTCTATACCGTTTAATCAGTACTTGCTAAACCCGTAGATTTGGACAGTGCCCCACTTGAAACCCTTTGTGGGTGGAGATTTGAGAATCATTAAACAAGGATAAAAATGTAACCAAATCAAATCCAAATGTTAATAAAATAACATAACAGTGCACTCTAATCAATCACACAGTGATTACCAAACAAGGAAAACTTTAAACTTAAAGAAATAAAGAAAACAAAAAGAAGACTCTCACCATTTCTCACAGTATAAAAAAGGAGGCCTCTGGACACTGATCCTTTAAGTAGAAAGATGTAAAAGTTGACACAGATTTCCAGCCTGTGACCTGCATGACCTCGTCTAAAGATGAGCCAGCGAAAAGTGCAAAAGAGGAAGCCATTCCCCTAACATCGTGAGCCTTAACATGAGAATATTTTACTTGTTCAGGAGAAGCAATCTCATAACAAAGTTTGATGGTCTTACAGATCCATCTGGCAATCGTGGCCTTAGAGACTGGTCTGGCTACCTCCTCCGCATATGTAACCCATAAATGGGATGGATCAGACCATTTAAAATCAGCTCGGCACTTGTAAACCTTTAATTCACTGATGGGACACCAAAATTTGTCAGCTGGCGAAAAGGAAAATAACGATTTTAAAATGATCGGCTTAGCTGGGTAACGGTTAGCCTGGGTCTTCGATAAAAAAAATCCCTTCTGGGATATAAAACTAAACCGCCCCAGATTCAATAAATCTATCCTTTTCGGCAGAAAGAGCATGCATTTCTGATCGTCTTCTAGTAGAAGCAGATGTAGAAAAACAGCCTTAAGAGTTAAAATTTTTTATACTAATAGAAGCAATGGCGTCAAAATGGTAGCCTGCCAAAACCTGAAGAACCAGAGCCAAATTCCAGGAAGGCGAAAATTGCCCAATCCTCTGATAAAATCATTGAGAATCTTTGTATCCTTGACACCAGCATCCAAAAGACAAAGAAGCGAACCAGCCAAAGAAAATCTATAACCCCTGACTGTGTTAGCAGATAAATGTAATGAGTCAGAGATAGGATAAAAAATCTAACACCTGGGGAATATAAACAGAATCGGGCAAGAAACCATGGTCTGAGCACCATTCTCAAAAGATTTTAAGTCGACCCTTGTAAACACGACGCGCCGACTCCCTCCTTGGCAGAATCAATAATTTCCTGAGATCTTGAAGAAACTTTGATCTCAGGGACGGGTATTCTCGATATTCTCCAAACACACACATTGAAGATTTCTGGGTTTGGATGACGACAAGTGCCCCTTACGTGAGAGATAAGATCTGGGGAGACTGGAAGGAGACATGGGAAATCTACCAGGAGAAGGCCTACACACCAGATCCGCTTTGGCCAAAACGGAGCTATCAGAAGAACTTCGCAGATCTCGTCCCTGACCTTCTTCAGAACCAAAGGAATCAGGATTGTTGGAGAAACGCGTAAGCTAACATTCCTGTCCAGGACTGAGATAGGGTGTCCACCGCCAGTGCCGCCAGACTGTCCGGAAAAGGAGACATGAAAGAGGAGATCTGGGCATTCAGACATGTCGCGAAGAGATCTACGTGGGGACGACCCTGATGTTGAACTTTTTTAAACTCCTACTCGGAGTGGACAAACCTGCTAGGTCTTACGAACTGGTCCACAAGAAAGCTCAGTCCGCCTGGAACATGACTGGAAACTAGAACGATTTGGTTCTTGCGGCACCACAACAGAAGATTCCAAATTTCCATACAAAGAAGTGAAGACCTTGTTCCTCCCTGTCTGTTGATGTAGGAAACTACCATGGAATTGGCTGATTGAATCGAGCTCCTGAGGCCTCTCACTCGATCCAACCCCGAGAGGAGAGCCTTCTTGACAACCCACAACTCCAAGAAATTGATGAAAGCTGTCGGCTCCTCCAAGGATCAAAGACTGGAAATCAACAAGGAGATCCGGACTGCTCCCCACCCCTCCTGGGGGGGGGGGGGGGGGGCGGCAGCATCTGTGAAAATAATCGCCTGAGGAGAGGTTTTGACTAATGGAACACCTATCGGAAGCAGAGAACGATCCTTCCAAAAGTCTAAATGAGGGATCAAGTGTTCTCTGATTGGAATCTGATGGTAAATAAAAAGAACTGACTGCTTCCAGAGGGACATCAGGAACACTTGAAAGGGTCCTCTCATCAGTGCCGCCAAAAGAATGACAATCTCGACGCTGATCATCAAGCCTAGAACCCTGAGAAACAATCTTACCATGACAAAGAAAGAGGTTGTCAGAATGAACATAGCCAACAAGATTGCCTCCACCCTTGCCTCTGAAGGAAAAACTACGCCCTGAGACAGGTCGAAAGCGACGTCTAGATGGGTGAAACTTGAGAAAGGACTAGGTTTGTCTTTTTGAGAATTATAATCCAACCTAGCCCGCATGACAACCTGCATACCTCTGGAATAATTCTTGAGAGTTGAATGTAGAAACTATAATCGAGGACATAGAAGACCAAGGATAGATTGTCTGAATTGATAGATGATGAAGAATTCCTGCTGCAGATGAAAACTATGCAGAGGGATTAAATCCTGGATCTAAATTTCCTTGTAAATTTTTTCAGACAGCTACATGACTCTAGATATGAACTCTTCCTTTAGCAAGAAAGAAAATGGAAAAGAATTTCTGAAATCTTTCAACATAATAAGAGACCCAGAAATAGATGTCAGAACAAGGTAAATAAAAATAAAATAGCGATAGAGCAAGAACTCCCATTCTATCAACAGAAGAAAGAATAAAGTGAAATCTATACAACATGAAATGTTTCATGCTAAACACAGGCTTAATTTCTAGAAAAATATGGCGAGTTAAAAAATTGCTCTCCACGATCAGTGTTAGGCGAGTGATCGCTCCTCTAGCAGAATGAAAATTTGCAAATACATTTGTATGATATAAAATCGGTGCTTACATGTAAGAAGTAAAATATCTAAACCGTGATCAAAGATTTGAGATTTACGGTGAGCTATTAATTGCTCTCCTGGGATGAACGTTAGGCAAGCTGCAAGAGCGAGAGTGATATCTTGCCTCAAAAATGATGCCCTGCTAAGCAACCTAAAAAAAGAAAGAAAAGGGAATTGCCCCTATAATACTAAGGTAATAAAGATCAAAGACTAAATTACAATTGCGCCAAAATATTGTATTCAGATACAGCCTTGCATGATGCAGAATGTAAATCAACCAACAAATGTGAGTAATGGAATGAAATGTAATATCAGCAACACCCCAGCCACCCCCACCCACCCACCCACCCACCCACCCCCAGCCTTGAAGGGGGAAGAACTAAAAGGAAAGGAAAGAAGAACCACTATGAGAACAACTAAAATTAAGAGGAAAGAAAATATAAAAATAATTTAAGGAACCTACTAATTAGATAAGATAAAATAAGAGCCTTAAGGCTATTAAGAAGACATTAAACTTACAAGACAGAAAACCTGATCTCACACATCCACTCTTACAAGACAGAAAACCTGATCTCACACATCCACTCCCACAAGACAGAAAACCAAGATAAAGAAAAAACAACTGAAAACCATCTACTGAGAATGACAAGAAGGAACTGAATAATACAGAAAAGCCTATAGAAAAAATAAAGTTATGAAATAAACAAGCATAAAGACAACTTCAAGGATCAGCATAATAAAATCTGATCTAGGAGAAAAGAACCAGAAAAACACAAAAAAGATAGAAAGATATCATAAAAGGGAAAGGAAGAATCAAACTGACAGACAAGACGACGATCAACAGCTACCGGAAGTAGAAGGGAAAGAACAAAAAATGTAAATTTACTAGCCGAGAAGTAAAGGAAAGAACAAGCTTTTAAGTAAAAGGATAAAACTCGAGGCAAGCCAAAATTGGAAAATAATAGCGAAAAGGGAAGAAAAAGCCCTAAAATGACAAAGAGGCGACATGACACCAGGGCGAAATGACTCGCCGTAACCATGATGACAGAGAAGAAAACTGACAGTCACTGAAAAAAGTAACCCCGAGAAGAGAACGGAATCAAGAATAATATCCACAAGAATAAAAAGACACTAAGAAAGAAGAAATAACCCATAAAAGGAAAAGAAGAAGGAATAAAAGCCGAGATATAGAATAAAAAACATGATAGAATAAGCGCAACGAATTAACTCCCTTAGGTAAAATAAATATGTCAACCTGCCAGCATAAGAGGAGAAAGGAGCGAGAGAAAAGGCTGAACAGCCCGAAGTCAACTGGCCATCTATCAACTGGCCATCTAAAGGCAGATGAAAGAAAATTACGTATCTAGAGAAGATGTGTTGAAACTTCGACCAAAAGAGAAATAAATAAATCAATAAAATATACAAAATCTGAAAGAAGAAAATATTAAATAACGAAGCATGGGAACGTTAAGACTAACTAAAAATACACGCTTGACAGAAGAATACAACTGCATTATCGGCTGAGTGTTCCCATATGGGACCCAGTCGGAAGTCTTTAATTACGTTGAAATACTGTTACTGCTAAAGAATAAATGCTGAATGACTGTAAAAATTCAAAATACTAAAAGACTGGCAATGTCCCTGAATGAACATTTTAAGCCATTAAATATTCCGATTCTTTAAAGCAATTATGGAAATAAGACTAACTCTTAGGCCATATGATGACTAGGTCCTAAGAAAACGAACACAGAAATTGAAGTCCCTGAAACCGTAAGTGACACTATCCCCGGATAAATGAAAACCGGAAGCGGAAAAACTCTTGGATCTGGAAATACGCGAACCGGAAGTAGAATAGGAAATGTAAATGAGCAAACAAGAAATATAAAACCGGAAACTGAACAGGATCATACAGACCCGGATGTAGAGTAAAAACTGGAAGTAGAAGAGGAACCAGAAATACGAGAACTGGAAGTAGAATGGGAAACGGAAATGAAAACGTGCCTAGCGGAAATCGGAAATTCACAGGGTCCTGAGGACACGGATATCCTGCAAGACTGGAAACCCTACTAGAAATGAAAGTACTAGCACCAGAAGCGGAAACAGAAGTGGAGAAGCGGCTACCAGAAATCGGAAAATAAACAGGGTCCTGAGCACCCGGATATCCAACAAAACCGGAAGCCATACCAGAAGTGGAAGAGAAAGGACTGGAAATGGAAATGGAAACTGGAAGTAGACCATGGTCTAGCAGACGCAAATCTACCGAGCACCTACCGGAAGTGCTTGACAAACCGGAAGCTACCGAGCTTCCTGACTGTACTAAATTAATAACAGGTGATCTCTGGATGTTTCTAGCTACCGGTATCATGGAAAATTGAACCTTGGCATAGTGTGCTGAATCAGGGACTTCTGTCGCCGACACCACTGCTTGAGGGTAATAATGCCCTTCGTCAAGGCTTAGGTGGGTTTTGCCCGGTGACTTGCATGAAACCAGCTTTATGGGCTTTTTCTCTTCGAGTTTTTGGGTTTGGGTTTCGGCGACCGAACCTCCTGTCTGGACCTGAGGGAAGTCAGTTTCCGGTTATTTTCCGACTGATGACTCGTCCTTAGCCACGCGAATGGCTGTCGAAATACATTCATCCGACGATTAGGTCACCACGGTCGCGAATGACTCGAAACGAGCAAAAAGAGCCATGATAGCCTCTGTATTAAAAGAAGAGAACCCCCACCCTCAGTTGACACAGATGTACCAGAAAATGAAATGGCTTTTGGCTTAGAAGCAACGGAGGGGGGGGGGGGGGGGGGATCAGAGGACGTGGGCTTTGTCATAAAATCTTTAAAAAAAAAAGAAGATTTGGAAACGGTCGGCACCCAACCCTTGCAAATCCCGCACATCACTAATGGTGTACACGTTGCACACTTGAAGCAAACAGGGCCCAAGAAAATGCCCTTCCTCAAGGCTTAGGTGGGTTTTGCCCGGTGACTTGCACGAAACCAGCTTTATGGGTTTTCTCTCGAGTTTTTGGGTTTTGGTTTCGCCGACCGAACCTCCTGTCTGGACCTGAGGGAAGTCGGTTTCCGGTTATTTTCCAACTCTGATGACTCGTCCTTAGCCACGCGAATGGCTGTCGAAATACATTCATCCGACAATTAGGTCACCACGGTCGCGAATGACTCGAAACGAGCAAAAAGAGCCATGATAGCCTCTGTATTAAAAGAAGAGAACCCCCACCCTCAGTTGACACAGATGTACCAGAAAATGAAATGGCTTTTGGCTTAGAAGCAACGGAGGGGGGGGGGATCAGAGGACGTGGGCTTTGTCATAAAATCTTTAAAAAAAAAAGAAGATTTGGAAACGGTCGGCACCCAACCCTTGCAAATCCCGCACATCACTAATGGTGTACACGTTGCACACTTGAAGCAAACAGGGCCCAAGAAAATGCCCTTCCTCAAGGCTTAGGTGGGTTTTGCCCGGTGACTTGCACGAAACCAGCTTTATGGGTTTTCTCTCTTCGAGTTTTTGGGTTTTGGTTTCGCCGACCGAACCTCCTGTCTGGACCTGAGGGAAGTCGGTTTCCGGTTATTTTCCAACTCTGATGACTCGTCCTTAGCCACGCGAATGCTGTCGAAATACATTCATCCGACAATTAGGTCACCACGGTCGCGAATGACTCGAAACGAGCAAAAAGAGCCACTATAGCCTCTGTATTAAAACAAGGACCCCCACCCTCAGTTGACACAGATGTACCAGAAAATGAAATAGTTTTAAGCTTAGAAGCAACGGAGGGGGAGCGATCAGAGGACAACGTGGACATGGCCATGAAATCTTTAAAAAAAAAAGATTTAGAAACGGTCAGCGCCCAACCCTTGCAAATCCCGCACATCGCTAATGGTGTACACATTGTACACTTGATGCAAACAGGGCCCCAAGAACTTCACGGAGTGGACCCGATCACACTGGGCAGAAGTGCATTTAACCTTCTCGGCTGCTTTAACTGACTGCTAAAAATGAAAATAAAAAGAGAATATGAAGCATGCAGCTTCAAAGAACTTAAAAAGAACTTCTCTAAAATTTTATAGTCTCAGCTAAAGAATGCAAAACACATGCTTAGAAAAGGCGGGAAATATCAAATTCAAATATTCCCAGAGAAAAAAGACTAACAGAGAAAATTCTTAGGGACATAAGTCGAAAGCACTAAAGCATGAGCTATAAGCGAAGGTAATAGATAGAAAATTGAGGTCTTTCAAGTGATGATGATGATGATGATGATGACTTTAAGACATGTTTGACTACCACGAAACTGGAGTACCTAAAAAACCAGTAACACAGACATAAAAGTATAATAAAGGCAACAAAACCATGAAATACTCAATAAACACAACTTAGGAAGAATGGACTTCATGTTAGGCATATTCCTGATGTAGAGAACTTTCAAAATGTAAAGCTGAAAACAGTGCAAAGTATAAAAATTAACCTAGTATATGGCTGACTGTACTGCTTCCTATCAGCAACACCCCCTGAATCTGTTTCCTATTTGAGCTCCATTGTGCATGCGCGGTCATGTGATGTTACAGGTGTCACAGAGGAGTGAATACAGACTGGTGCCAGTCTCTTTCAAGGCATATGCTGGGGGTACACCCTACCAGTAGCCCGGTTGGGGGTGTGATTAAGTGGAATAGGCATATGGGGGCTTATATCTTATTCTGGTGGCTAAATGCAGAGTAGTTGATTTAGCAAGTAGTGATTGAACGGCATAGATGTTTTTGTGGTGTAATAACAACTTAAATTGCTTCCAAAACACGATATTAAAACATACTGTTGACTATTTTTAACATAATGGCGGATTCCAGTTTATCCATCAATCATGACGTCATAATCAATTATGTGATGCTGACATCACAAACAATTACCTCATGAATGACATAGCTAGGTTCGTCACGATTGCTTAATTGATGACAGACTATTAGTGTTGTTGTACGACTTGTATGTATTTACTATTTAATAAACATGCTGTTGAATATTTTGAAACTAATTTGACTGGGTGCCACAGGCGGTCAAATTTGTTTCAAAATATACAACAGCTTATTGTATAGTTTTCTGGAAATTGAGATTCAGAGAATGCACAGATCGATTGATCCCAACACGTGGGTTGAGCGTAGCTAGAGCTGGGTCATACCGGAATAGCTAAAACTGGGTTCCTCCATTGGGCTGGAAGACATTAATGCCTAAGGCAGCAATGTCTTCCAGCATGTCCAATCCAATGGACCTTTCCGGTTTTAGCTATGCCCCGGCCATCTCTAGTTAGGCTCCACCCACACCTCGCTCGTGTTGGGATCAATCTATCTTTGAACACCCTGACTAACAATTTCCAAAAAACTACACAGGTAAGCTGTTGAATATTTTGAAACTAATTTGACTGGGTCAAATTGGTTTCAAAATATTCAACAGCATGTTTATTAAATAGCAAAGAATTACAGAAACATACAATTTATACAATGTGTCGGACTCTTTGAGATTTGGTGACGGTCTATATGGAACCCTTTGTGACATGATGATTGTGACATCATCATACACGTGCTGAACTGATTATGACATCATACGAGGTCAGATGATGAATGGATACTCTGGGAAGGTGAATTATGTCCCTTGTTCAACTGAACATTTCTTTCATTGTGTTCAAATTTGTACCAACTAACATTTATCTGTTCTTATTTTGGAAACATTTATGAGCAGTACTGTAGAGTTTTTGACAGCGCCCGACCGAGACCGATAGTGAGAAAATCATCGAAAAAGATTAATCAAATACACATATGATACATATATATCTAACTATATGTATGTTTAGATGCAAGCAAACAATAAATAACATCCCAAGATGAAAGAGCCATCAGCGCTTCCCTTAGGGAGATGGGGGAGCTATACCTATAAAGCTGCGGTGATATACATGATCTGTATGACCGATTTGCGGTGTTGAGTTATTTTTGTGTAGAACATTATGGGGAGCTATTAAATAAGTTACATAAAACAACAAGACCACATGTGGATATAGATCTGAAGGTCTGCTTCAGAACAGCTCTGTCTGTTCTTCTCCTCTTGCAAATAGATACAGAATGGCAAAGCTTTTAACATTCTTCGACTAATAGACATTATTAATTACATTAAGTAAGAAAAGATATATTTGGGAAAATATATATATGTATGTAAATATTCTTGCCGACTTCACCCGTTATGACTCAAGCTGGTCAAAACAGCTTCTGCAGTGGTCTAAAAAAATGTCCATTTTCAGACCAACCGAAGAACATTTTAAAAGATTTATCACAGGACTGACTGGCTCTGTAATTGAGCCAATCTTTCCAGTGATCAATTTTCAGAAATTCTCTTCCCTTGATCTGAAAATTTATACTTACTATGCGAAAATTTAAATCTTTAACAAATTTGAGGGTTAAAGGGTTAATAATAATCAGGAATATGTTTACCGAGCCAGTCATTCTGATGGTAAATTTTCTAAAATGATCTGCAAATGGACATTTTTCAAGATCACTGTAGGAGTCATTTTGGCCATATGTATATTGGATGACAGAAGTGACTACATTTCAGCTCTCACAGCCCACCTCCTACTCAAACACCTCAAGAGATGCTTACTGATAGATATTTAACCCTTTAACACTCATATCAGCCAAAAAAACAACCTCTGCAGTGGTCTTGATAAATGTCCATTTGCAGACCAAGAGAAGAGTATTTTAGAAAATTTAACACTTGAATGACTGGCTCGATAATGAGCCAGTCATTCCAGTGGTAAATTTTCAAAAATACTCTTCTCTTGGTCTGCAATGGGGAGAACTGAATTTTCTTGAACAAACTCGTGTGTTAGAGGGTTAAGGAGCATTATGCATTGCACCATAAAAATTGATAGCTTGGCAACTTCTAAGAAGAGCCAGCATGCAGCATTTGTGTCAAGCATGCCAGAATGATGTAAGCTTTACTTGCACAACAAGACCGATCCGACATATCAGAGATTCTCGACTCTCTTCATCCAGTTTTTGTCACAATTGTAAAAAGCTCAAAAATTTTCTGAATATTTTCAGATTGCGCTGATGTTTTCGGATTTCCCAATTTCTTTGGATCACACCCAATGTTGTGGAATAACAGTGTATCATGTCACACCCTTTTCAGTGTTAAAATTTGAGTCAAATCGGGCCTGTATCTCACCCACCCACCCCCTCTCCTGAGATATTCACAGATCCTGAATTTTCACCGATCCGAATCAGGGTTCTCTTATTCGGGTAATGGAGTATGGAAATTGTGGGGCTTTGTATTACATTATACATATACAAGTCGTGGTGGTGGGGTGGGAGGAAATCAACACAACTAGCCATCATATAATATCCCTCAATACTGCTTATTGCGCTCCGATTAAAAAATACAATAGCAACCCCCGCTTTTAGCAAGGCTCTGTCAACCCGTTAACACATTACTGGTCAAATCTGGCCAAAAATTAAAATATGTGTTGATTAAATTTCCGTTTGCATTCCAACATTTTCCAAGAGAAGACCTTTTGAAAATGTGTCACTGGAATGACTGGCTGACTTATGGAGACAGTCATTCCTGTAGGATTTTTCAAAGTCTTCTCTTGGCATGCTTGGCCTACAAATTGACAACTCTCAAGGCCACTGTAAAGACCTTTCCAGTTTTATCTATGCCCCACCCATCTCTAGCTAAGCTCCATCCACACCTGGCTCATGTTGGGATCGATCGATCTCTGAACACCCTGACTATCAATTTCCAGAAAACTATACATGTAAGCTGTTGAATATTTCGAAACTAATTTGACAGCAACAGCACCCAGTCAAATTAGTTTCAAAATATTCAACAGTACGTTTATTAAATAGCAAAGACAATTCGAATACAATACGATACAAATTGTAATTCGTACAATGTGTCAGACTATTAAGACTTAAAGACGGGCCAAATAGAATCATTTATGACGTAATGATTATGACTCCGCTTAGCTGATTATGACGTCAGATGATAGATAGATATTCTGGAAAGGTGGATTATTGCCAACCTGACTCCTGGTTAATCTTCACCACAAACTAGAAATGAAAAATTCCTTATAACATAAAGAATATTCTGGTGAATGGAAGCAACAGGTTCCAGTCAAATTAGTTTCAAAATATTCAACGGCTTCCCTGTATTGCTATGTGGAAACCGAGACACTGGAATATCAAGGGTTAATGGTTAAATGTATTTACTGTCTCATTAACCCTTTAACCCTTAAATTTGCTCAAGAAAATTTAAATTCTCTGAAATAAAATGCTCATTTGGCGACCAAAGACTTTCAAAATTTTACTACTGGAATGACTGGCTCAGTTATCAAGTCAGTCATTCCAGTGGTAAATTAAAAAAAATAGTCTTCTCTTGGTCTGCAAATGGACATTTCTCAAGACCCATGCAAATTAAATTTGTGGCCGTTTTGTGGGTGTTAAAGTGTTAACCTCATATGACAGTGGTCCACTTGCACGGGGTCTTGAGGAATGCCCATTGGCAGACCAAGTAGACCATTTTTTAACATTTATCATTGGAATGCACTATGAACAAGCCAGTCACTCAAGCAGGAAATTGTCAAAGATATTATTCTTTCGGCCTGCAAATTGGCATTCAATGAGAAAATATTTTGACTTTTTTAACCAATTTTATGCATTAACTATTTAACCCTTAGATTTGTTTTAAAAAAATGTATTTTCTCATAGAAAATGTCCATTTGCAGACCAAGAAATTATTTCTGAAAATTTATCACTGGTTATCGAGCCAGTCATTCATCGTAAATTTTCAAAAATCATCTTCACTTGGCGTGCAAATGGGAATTTCCTAAGCCAGCAAAAAAATCCATTTTGGTCCGCTTGAATGTCAAAGGGTTAAAGCGCTAAGAAAGTTTTTGCCTCCATAAATCGGCACTCTATTCCCCTGAGTGACACCAATTTCCAAAATTTGTAATTCTTTAGAGGACTATTTAACAAGCTACAGTCTACTAGCACTGCTAACATGATAAAATCATTCCTGGGCTTCATCAGGATTTTCTCCCATAAATAACATCATCTGTTCTATGGATCAAACCCAATGAATTGCTTACAGATGCGTCCCCACCCACCCACAACCCCACCGCCCATCCCACTAGGTACGTGTAATAGAGGCATCTGATCTGTCACTCAATTATCTGACATTATAATCAAATATACACCGTATCACTTGTAGCCTGATGTCACAATGGATGGAATCCAGTTTTATCCATGCCCCGCACATCTTTAGGTAAGGTCCACCCACACTTAGCTTGTGTTGGGATCGATTGATGCCTGAACTCCCTGACTATCAATTTCCAGAAAGTTATACAGGTAAGCTGGTGAAAATTTTGAAACTAATTGGACTGGGCACCCAGTCAAATTAATTTCAAAATATTCAACACGGTATATTTTTTTTATCAATTAAACGTTTGTGACAAACTTAGCTACGCCATTCACGACGTAATTGATTATGACGTCATCCTACATGGTATCTCACACAATTGACTGATAAACTAGAATCCTCCATTAAAATGCTTGTAGCTCTGTTAGGAAAAGTCTGTCACGAAAGTGTACAAATTTTATCTCCGACTTGAATTTACAATTACAATAAACATTCTGTTGAATATTTTGAAACTAATTTCACTGACAGCTATTACTGCAATAGTCAAATTAGTTTCAAAATATTCAACAACTTGCCTGTATAATTATCCTGAAATTGGGATTCTAGGAATTCAAGTATCAAAGTTTCAAATCGATTCCAACCTGGGAAAAGAAAATGGGTGGTGATTAGCAAGAAATCAGCGGGGCATAATAAGCCAGAAATGGATATTGAATTTGACTCGTAAAACCTAAAATAATCATCATATTTGCACAATGCATATTTCGCTATTGCGTGATATTAGCCGCACATGTTGATCAATATTTTTTTTAATAATTTGAAAGCAATTTGACTGAAATGATTATTAACCCTTTAGCTTTCAAATTTATTCCAGAAAATTTCAATTTTCTCATGGAAAATGTCTATTTGTAGACCAAGATAAGACTATTTTTGAAAACTTTACTACTGGAATGACTGGCTCGGTTGTCGAGCCAGTCATTCCAGTGGTAAATTTTCAAAAATAGTCTTCTCTTGGTCTGCAAATGGACATTTCTAAAGACCACTGTTATAGGGTTAAGTCATTTACTACTTAGACCGCTACTTGATACAGAATTTGTTCTACCCATTATTGCACTGATAGGGTCAACCCTACATGTAATACGACACTGATGTTAATAGTATATGGTTTACTGCGTCAATAGCAAACAAACTGGAATTTTGATGGACGATGCTGTTGTCTACGACAGCAACATCTTCCACCAAATTTGTTGAAAAATGAACACCAGTTCATCTTTTTATTTAATTAAAATATCTAAAAATCTTGAAATATGGTAAGCGTGCTAAGGGTTAACGGTGATATTATAGGCAGTCAAGTTGAGTGAACAAAGTCAAAGTTGCAAGCCATATAAAGGGTATCTCTGGTAAAATGAGACATCATTATCAGTGTCTATGTGTCTCAGGAAACTATGGCTTCCAGTCAAATTAATTTCAAAATATTTAACGTAATATTTATAACAGTACAGCTCATAAATAACTTAACATGTTTCCAAAACAAAGACATGTTAGTTAGTACAATTTTGAACACCATATAAGAAATGTTCAGGTGAATATTTTGGTCTTAATTTGATTGGAGGAAATAGCTTCCAATCAAATTAAGTTCAAAATATTCAACAGTTTGTTTTATTGTGTTTTGGAAATATCCTTAGTTATCACTGCGTTGTACTGTAGGTTACAGGGCGCAGAATCTAATCTATTTGTTATTGCACTGAAAGGGTTAAAATCTTGACCCTTACTACTCTGATGTCACTATTCTATTGCTATGTTAATAGCAAAGAACCTGGTGTACATTTTTCAACAATTTTGCTGATCGATGTTGCTGTCTAAGACGCCAACAACAGTTTATCTTTTAATTTAATTTGAAAATTTAAACCTTTGACAGCAGAGTGCTAAGGGTTAAGAGCAGTCAATGAGAGCCAAAGTTACAAGACACAGTCAATCTTGCACAAAATGAGAGAGGTGATTATCCCTATCCATGTGGCCCTGTGCTCTCATTGTATCAGGTTCTATCCAGGTTAGTGCCACCGCTGTGGCTGCTGCTAGCACTGTTGCTGTAGATAGCAGAATCAGGGGTGTACTGCAGGGCTGCTGATCACTGAGACAGGCTGAATTTGTGGACAAAAAAGGACCTCACTGATGATCATATGTTTCAGAGGCCGCCACTGCCACACCAGTCAGAAAAAACGCAAAAGCAAACCTGCCTGTGTGATTATATTATATTTGCTGATTATTTTCCTGTTACCCTGCAAAATACCCACCCGACAACAGACAGAGCGGTTTAGCTTCAGCTGGATGAGGCAGCATTAACCTCGAGAGCGGCGTCAGATTCAATCTTTCTGTTCATAGCACATTGGAATGTTTTTACTCTGAGCCTCCACTGATCATTCATCATATTTATCACCGTTATTGCCGGATAGTCTATATGTATACTTAGCGCTGAGCGGCATGCGGGCAGCACAAGGCATGGGACATAACGACTCAAGCTAATGTAATGTACCATGAATCTAAAGTGGAACGCACATGTGTGTTAGATTGCCTTTGAACTGTCAGCTAGTAATTATTATGCCAGTGAAAAAAACAATTACCACCAGAATCATAAATCCAGAAAGAGAGGTGGGAGTAGGTCAGTTGAGCCACTTTTATCACAGATTTACCCCTCCCCCTAAAAAAACCCTGGATAAGTCAATCAGGCGAAATAAATAAGATACATGTACCTGGTGATCATTTTGAAATCAACTTGACTGAATGTTGATGCTGCCAAAAGATTGCTGTTGCCTTTTTGCATTCAGTCATATTGATTTCAAAATATTCACCAGAATTCTAAAGATATATAAATATGACATATGTGATGAAATATGCCCAATGACAGATGAGATCTGTAACAAACGGTGTATAATTGCGTACATGTGCCCTTCTCATTAGCTGTACGGCTTCGTGGCATGGCAGAGAGGTAGCGAAGAAAGATGAACCAAATTCAGCCTGACAAGTAACAATAGCGAGTACATACGGAATCAGTCAGCGAGTATCTATTTCAAATCAGTGAAACTAACAATGGTTTACGCTGCTCATGCCAGACATATCGCGTCCGGCTGACTCGCGCAATCTCCGCGACAGACAGTCGCTGTCTATAACATCAGTACATAATAGTCTGCAGATTGTGACACAGGAGAATAAGTCAACAAGTTGATTCTGATCTGACAAATTCTTGTAAAACTTTTCAAGATGGCAGCCAACCATTTTGGACTTGACAGATTACTGCTTCTTCCCCTGCATTTAACCCTTTATCACTCATATCAGCCAAAAAAACAGCTTCTGCAGTGGTCTTGATAAATGTCCATTTGCAGACCAAGAAAAAAGAAATGTTTGTGGGGGGGGGGGTGGGGTGGTGGTGTGTGTTTGTCCCTGTGTGTCCGTCCATCCATCCATGCATTTGGTGTTGCTCAATAACTTCCTTTATACAAGCCTGGAAATAAGGTGCCTGTCACGGACATTGTCAGGCACCAAACTATCAAATGTCAGGCACAGTCCTGCCTGTTCCTGACATTATGTCAGGTACAGATTTAAACAGTCCCAGTAGTTGCAGTGTGCAACAAAAGAGTGTGCATATAGGTGTTGATAAAGCCATAAAATATTCATCTACCTAAAGTGTATCATGATCATTATGATACATGTTTAGTTGTTTTTGACAAGTTTCTAATAAGTTCAAGTAAAGAACACTGTGAAGCAGAATAGTGTTGACAGGCAGCAAATTCTGGACGTCCGGTACCAAGTAGCTGGTTCCTGACAAAGTGTTGGACACTGTTGAAAAAGTTATTTCCAGGCCTGTTATATTGGATGGATTCATTTCAAATTTAGTATGTCAACTCCTGTTCAAGACATGCCTTACGTATCAGCTAAATGCATCCAGATTCACCATACTTAATTCTCTTGAAAGAAAGATTTACAATTCATCAAAAATGTCAGAAATTTGATTTCATTAACTTTTAATGGGTGGATTTGTTTCAGGGTTTCGTGAATGGCTGATATTTGCCGGAGGATCATGTGATGTATGTCATCTAGTTTGACACTAACTTGACTCTGTGCTGATGCTGCCTATGACAGCAAGAGCTGCCAATCAAATTAGAAGAGAAGACTATTTTCAAAAATTTACCACTGGAATGACTGGTTCGATAACAGAGCCAGTCTTCTCTTGGTCTGCAAATGGACATTTTCGATGAGATAATTGATATTTTCTTGAACAAAGTTGAGTGTTAACGGGTTATGTCTAAGGCAAAAATAAAAAATAGTTTCGTTTCCTGTAAACCTCGCGGGTGAAATTTTTCTTTGTTTTCACCCGGCCAGGAATAAAATAATTTTGTTTTTACCCAGCATAAATGTTAAAACTTACATACATTTGTCAAACTATACAAATTACAATGTTTTAATGCCATTTTTATGCAATGTGAATCCATTTTACTAATTGTGACATGAAAAACATAACAAATTTGGCAATTACAACCATATTTAATTGATATCTGGTCAAATATTTGGACACCAAATGTTTATGACCTCTTTAAAATAAATTAATAATTAAAAAATAAATAAGTTTGCTCCCTCCCTACTGAAATCTTTTTTCTACACCCGGTTTGCAGTAAACAAAATCTTTTTTATGGATGGCCTAATGGATCTTAGATGTACAGTGTTTCACATGACATCTACGTTTTGGAGATCCCTGGGATACCTAGAAATCTGTGTGCCACAACCTGAAATTTGGAGGTCAGAAACTGAAATTTTGGATTTCCATGTAGTTTTTCTCGCAAAAAATTAGAAATTACCATGGGCTCATAGCTATGAATTACGGTGGTCCAATGCTAGATATTGTGGGTATCTTTGTGAAAAAACCTATAAAACTAACTAACATTTAACAATCATACAAGAATTTCACATCGTTTGCATTTTGCGGGTATATACCCTCAAAAGGACTCTTATGATAAATTCTGTCTACTGGTATATACATATATATGAAATATTAAATGGATCCATCACACCTTAGTGCGCGTGTGCGTGCGTGCGTGTGTACGTGCATGCGTGTGTGTGTGTGGGGGGCGGGGCAGTAACAGCCCGCCAGTAAAATTAGTTTTAAAATATTCAACAACTTTCCAGTATAGCTACCTTGAAATTTCAATTCTAGGAATTCAGTCTTCATTCAAAATCTCAAATCGATTCTCGCATACATGTACATACAAGGCGGGCAGGGCTTAGCCAGAAATGGGTGGGGCATAGCTAAAACGATCCACTTCATACCATACTACTTCAAATGTCCCACATCATAATCATCCTCGGCAGATGTATAAAAATAATATTCATTAGCCTACAAAAGTAATTAGCAGAACCGAGCCCAGCCAGCAGGCTTACGCATACTGCAATCACACACAAAATCAATTACCAATGTTCAATAGACAAGCGTACATACATATATACTCTAATTACACTGGAAAAAAACACTCCACCCTCTGATCTTGCAAAACCAATAACGATCACACCCATCAAAAATACCAAATCTTAATGAAAATAGATTACGATTCGTGTTTCATTGATCACCGTATTGATTTTTGACTGAGTCGTATTTCAGTAGGAGGCATTAAGCGTGTAGGACAGAGATCAGATTAATGTCCATTGATTCTCACCACTTAGACCGATGCCAGCGACGATGCTGTCTGCGTATATTAACCCTTTAATTCTCAAGTTTCCCCCAAAAAAGGACTCAACAGTGGTCTTGAGGAATGTCAATTTGCAGATCAACCAGACTTTTTTTTTTAATTTACCACTGGAATGACTGGCTCGGTTGAGCCAGTCATTCCACTGGTAAATTAAAAAAAAATTCTTTTGCTCTGTACACGGATATTTTCCGTGAGAAATTTTTAATTTTCTTGAACAAATTTGCGCGTTAAATGGTTAAAGCATTATTGCCAGGCCTGCTTTGTTTGTCTGCAAAGTGTCTTGTCCTGGTGTACGGTTAGACATGGTAAAAGCATGGATTTTTCATCCTTCACAAAACCCAGCATATACTTCCTTGTAAATAGCTCTCGTATTGACTTGATTGACAACAGATACATGCTCAGCGACCAGGCACAACAAAGCGATCATGCCGATTTCACGGTATGCCATCCACCGGCCGATGATGCTTTGCAAACAAATATAATATAAATCTTAAATTGCAGCGCCGTTGGCTATTGATTCGATCGACTGCTAATCTTGACTACTGACTATTAGTTGCTAAGTCACGGAGACAATCGTTGAAACAACGATAACAGGCAGTTAACATATCCCTGCCTTCCCGCAACCACCACTACCACCAAACCCATGAGCTACGTACTTAACCCTTTAACTTCATATCAGCCACAAATGGCTTCTGCAGATCTCTTGACAAATGTCCATTTACAGACCAAGAGATGATAACTGAGCCAGTCATTCCAGTCGTAAATTTCCAAAAATGGTCTTCTCTTGGTCTGCAAATTTACAATTTCTATGAGAAAATTTAAATTTTCTTGAACAAATTCAAGAGTTTAAAGGGTTAATTCCTGAAAATGATAGAACCAAAAATTCTGATTCTTAACCCTTTCATCGATAAATTCTCCATATCTCAATTTCAAGACAATAATACAGGAAATCTGACTGGAAGCTGTTGCTGCCTTAGACAGAATTTACTTTTTCAGGTATTTGTCGGTGAAAGGGTTAAATTCAACTCTGATATTATAATAGATGATAATTTGGTCAATATTGTAGCCAATTTGTTAAATGTAGACCACCTAATGGAGGGATCCATCTGTCACTCAAGTATCTGATGTCATAATGAAATGATTTATTATGTAACATGTAGGCTGACACCACAATTATTAATACATATATTTAGCTGTCATGAACATGAAATGTCTGTCAGTAGTGCGCAAATTGTATGTCTTTGAGGGATTGACTATTTAAAACTCTTTAACCCTTGAATTTCTTCAAGAAAATGTAACTTTTCTCAATGAAAATGTCCATTTGCAGACCAAGACTATTTTTTAAAATTTACCACTGGAATGACTGGCTCAGTTATCGAGCCAGTCATTCCAGTGGTAAATTTTCAAAAATAATCTCTTGGTCTGCAAATTAACATTTCTCAAGACCACTACAGAAGCCGTTTTTGGCTAATATGAGTGTTAGTGTTAATCGTTATACTGTCCAAACCTAGCCTTTGCTATGGGCTTGTGGAATGTCCATTTATAAGCCAAGAGAATACGATTTTTGAAAATTTACCACTGAAATGACTGGTTCGAGCTGAAATTTCTTTTCTCTTGGCCTGTAAATGGACATTCAACAGGCAGATATTTAAATTTATTTTCTAGACTAAACTTAAACATTAAAGGGTTAATAGAGATTCTGTTGATTAGTTTGAAACTAATTTGATTGGCAGCTCTTACTGTCATAGCCAGCAACAGCATCAAGTCAAGTTAGTTTCAAACTAGATGACATACATCACATGATCCTCCGGCAAACATCAGCCATTCATGAAACGCTGAAATGAATGCATCCATTCTAAGTTATTGAAACCAAATTTCTGACATTTTTGATGAATTGTAGGTCTTTCTTTCAAGGGATATAACTATGGTGAATCTGGATGGATTTAGCTTATACGTAGGGCATGGAGTTAATATACCAAATTTGAAATGAATCCATCCATTATATAGGATGTTATTGAGAAAAACCAAATGCATGGATGGACGGACACACGCAGAGAAGCAAAAACATAAGGCCACCCCCACACACATGTCTTTTAAAGGTTTGGGGGGGGGATAAGTATTCAACAGCTTCCCGTATCCATGTAGTTACCTTGAAATTGGGATTCTGATAATTCAGGGTACAAATTATATAAATTGATTAAAACCTATACACATAGGAAAATCCAAGATGCAGTCAACAAAAAATGAACAAATCAAGCTCCTATATACAAGTTCAGAAACATGACCATAGGATTCTTCCAGCTGCTGCTAGGTTTCATTTAAAATCTGGCCATTGGTTAAGAGTAGTGTTTAAAGGATTTATGAAAAATTAGGGAAAATCCAAGATCGCTGCTGAAAAGAATTGACCAATCAAGTCTCATTCGTTGAGATCGGGCTATTGATTAAGGAAGAGTATCATTTTAAAGGATTTATGAAAAATCCAAGATGGTCACCAGACAAATAGTTCTGAAGCCTACCCATCTATGTGGTCCTTTCAGCTGAGTTTGGTTGAAATCGGCCAAGTGCTTAATGAGGAATAGCCTTTTTTAACAGATTTCCAAAAACAGATTTTCGGAAAAAACAAGGTGCCCACTGGAAAAAATTGACCAATTAAAATTCTGTATACAAGTTCTGTATGGTCCTTCCACCCATGTCTGGTTGAAATCTCACATGCAGTTAATGAGTAGTGTTTTAAATGATTTCCTGCGATTTTTTGGAAAACTGAAGATGGACCTGAAATTCACCAATCAAAATTGTGTATATAAATTCTGTCAAAGCCTATCCCCATGGGGACCATGGCACATTAACTTTAAATTTAAATTTTTCAACTTTAAGTTAACATTAACACCCAGGCACATTAACTTTAAATCCGCCAAGTGGTTAATGAGTAGTAGCTTGACAATTTGCGGTATATTTTTCATACATTCTAAGATATTCACCAAAAACATTGACCAATCAAAATTCTGCATGTATGTTCTGAAGCCTACACTCATATGGTTGTTCCAGCAAAATTAGGTTGAAATCCACTAAGCAGTTAATGAGTAGCGTTTTTAAGAAAAAGTTGACATCCGGACGGATGGACGATCGCCATGTCATAAGCTCATTTGGCAATTCTGGCCAGGTGAGCTAACAATGTTGCTGCAAGTTGTTGTACAATGTACATTACATTCATCGACAATTAACCTTTTGACATCAGTGTGAGAACAGTTAACACTAATGGTTAAACCGGCCAAATAGAGCCTCTGCAGTGGTCATTGGCAACGTCCATTTTCAGACCAAGAGATTATTTTTTTAATTTTACCACTGGAATGACTGGCTCAATAACCGAGCCAGTCATTCGAGTAGTAAAATTTAAAAAATAGTCCTCTTCGCCTACAAATGGAATTCATGTACCGTTAAGCAAAAATTTAGATTTTCTTTATCAATCTTGACCAGTAAGTATTAATGAATAATTTTCCTCAATCACATCGCATGATGAGTCGGAGCTGAATTCTGAAATGTTAGTACAAATGCTACGATGATCGATCGCCTGTTTTAACGATAATGGCTAGATATTGATTCCAGTAGACTTTTTTTTGTTATACGGCGCGCTTTAATCAAAGACGAAAAAAGTTTTCTTAACGAGAAGGTCAAATTAAGTTAGCGCTATTGATTTACTTTCTCTCGACATTGAGTCATTGATCTTCGTCATATTCAGAGAATCTATTAATGGCTGCCATTATCTGTGTGCCTAAGCCGCATGACATATGCTATCTATCTTCTTGATTATTGATCAATGTGAACAAGTGCGGGTATAATTGTTTGTGCTTTATTATTATAACGAGCAACGTTCGGGCAGGCAGTAGGTATCCATATCAGATAGCCCCGCCCCCCCCCTGCACACACACCTTTCAACACTACCTCTCAAAACGGACGTTAAATTTCCAAACAATGAGTCTTAGCTGTTATTGATTTTTCATCCTCTTTATGGATTTTCCAAGCAATATAGAAAATATCTTGCATTAGCAGTAGCTCTAGCAGCGGAGTCTGAATGTGTGTGTCTTGCAGCTAAATGACAATAAGGCAAGAAGTCTGAGCGACGACGATTTTCTATTCTGATCATCACGACATTTGTTCCTCATTTCTATTGACGAACATCTCTGCCATCGCCACGGCTGCAGATCATCGGATGGCCGCCTTTCTTGTCACTTGCTGCCATAGAGCTATGCAATAAGAATCCAGATGAGGCCGTCGTCAGTCGGCCTTTTGAGAATATCGGCAAAAAATCTATAGAATTTCATCAGGAAGATTGCAATTTTGTCCCGGCCTAGCAGCTGTGCGATTGATTTATTGATGCTACTCTGCTGTCTATACACCGCTCAGTCTATACATCGACTATCTAGCTAGCAGCTTTATTGGGTTTTTTAAAGCGCTCAATACGAGGCCAGCATCTCTCCTTGTATCAGGGAGAGCCAGTTTGCAAAGTAATGTAAATTAAGTGACCGATGTTATTATGAAGGATTCTACAAAGGCGCATTAGAAATTCCAGACAAATTTTTAACCTTTGAGTTCTTGTTTGTTCTCTTGAATAATCCTTCACAAAAGTTACTTAATTATCTAAAATAAATCTTTTTTTTTAATTTATCAGTCGAAGATACAGACATTGAATACCATTGTTGTCTTGAAAAAAGTTCAATAAACTAGTTCCACAAAAAATGTGTCCCGTTGGAGCAGTGAGACAAGGGTTTATTAAGTAAATTCAATTGAAATATTAATTCCCAACTAGGCGTGCTGTAGTGACAACAACCATGGGGGTGGTTAAGGATTTTTTACATTTATCGATCCCCAGACTCTTAGCAACGCCCACCGACCACCATCCAGCTACTTGTAAAAAGAATCCACCCATTTCGCATCGAGACTAATAATGGTTACAGCCGAGCACAGGCGAGATACAGGTAATTTAAAGGAAAACCAGCTAAACCCTGGGATTGATCAGATGTATCTAGATTATGCGCAAACGTTAATACTCTCTCCTCAATACCAGTTCATGCATAGAATAATAATCAATTACAAACTAATACCACATTTCATTCAACAGAGCTTGAAAATTACAAAATTGGATTGTACAAAACTACCGAATATCATATTTAACCCAAAATCTGGCAGGCTATTTTGAAAATAATTTCACTGAAAGTTGTTGCTGCCGTAGGCATCAACAACTTTCAGTAAAATTATTTTCAAAATAGTTAGTACCTGTCTCACATTTTTTCCTTGAAACTATGATTATCGCACACTATGCAGACCCGTACACATTGGGAATGGGGTTAGTATCGGTCAATATTCGACTCAGCAACAGATTTATTAAACATGCGTACTCAGTAACATACATGTACATATTATTATTATTATCAGGGCTAACGGATAATTAATTCATGTGAATATTGACTATTGAATATTCACTGTTGCAACGTACACACATCTCAGTCAGAAGGCAATCCATTAATATAAATATACTGTATTTCTAGATAGGTAACCCGAGGATGGAGGACAGTGGGTTTGTAAGCGCCTTCAGGCGGCAACAGGATTTGTATTGTATCCAGTCATAATCAGGTCACTGACACGCAGTGATGGATGGGCATGACATCTTGGCATTTGAGTCTCCCTCTCTGTTTCACAATAATTATTCTCCATTCGCTTACGGTTACTATGCGGTTACTATGCATACATGGTACTGGGAGAGATTGTTTGCAAAAAAGAGGGAGGGGTGGGGGTAATAGACCTTTCCATTTTTAGCTATGCCCCGCCCTTCTTTAGCTAATCTCCACCGACACCAACGTCTGTGTTGGGATCGATCGATCTCTGAACTCTCTGACTATCAATTTCCAGAAAACTATAGACGTAAGTTGTTGAATATTTTGAAATTAATTTGATTGGGTCCATAGGCAGTAACAGCGCCCGGTCAAACTAGTTTCAAAATATTCATTAAATATTTATTAAATAGTAAAGACATACAATTCGTACAATGTGTCAGACTATTAAGTGTTAAAGACGGATGATATTGAATCATTCATGATGTCATGATTATGACATAAGCATAAGCGTCACTTAGTTGATTATGATGTCATATGATGGATGGACAAACTGGAAAGGTGAATTCTGTTATATAATCTTGTGATCACATGGACAGAGACATGTACATTGTAATCACTGACTCTCTGTTATCGGTAATAACAGCAGATGAAGTGATTCAAATGATCAAATCTCATTAAAACCTGGCTGTTTCAATTCGCAAAATAGAGAGATCCATTTCAAGTTATGGCCCACACATTTCTAGCTATATTGGCTCCGCGTACTTTCTACACGTGTTTGAACTTAGAATCAATTTTAACATTTTGAACCTTGAATTCTCACAATTCCAATTTCAAGGTAACTATACAAGCAGGACACTGGTAACCTGTTGAATATTTTGAAACTTAATACATTTGACTCAGAGCTCTTCCTGTTAACTTAGTTTCAAAATATTTAACAGGCTATGTTGATTAAATTGTACATTCACAAACGACATACAATTGATATGCTTACTATCAGATCTTTGCCTACTCGAGGAATTTGAGGATTATCCCCATGTTCGTGTGACTATTCAATTCTGAACACCAATCTTGTATATTTTTTGTTAAAAATTTTTCGGATATTTCTCTAGGTCAAGACCAAGCATGCCGAGATTGCATGAGCAGAATCGTGCGGTCAGTAGTTTCCATTCTCCAAGATACGTGTGTGGACAGATATCCAGAGTGACCGTGACAAATATACAAATTAATATGCACAATCCTCATCCACCTAGTGAGACAAATTAAGCCTTTAATGGAAAATATTGAATTGCTGACCAAGAGAAGACTACTTTTGAAAATTTACTACTCGAATGACTGGCTTGATTATCAATTTAAAAAAAAAATAGTTACACAGTATCTTGGCCAGCAAATTGACATAATTTATCAAGACCACTGCAGAGGTTGGTTTGACCGGTTAAGAGTCATTGCATTGAAACAAAATTTTCATGATGAATGCCACATCGCCCTAAATTCCATTTTGCATGTAGACTATATATATTCTACCGGTTAACAGGGGTAGATCTTAAGGATTTTTGCTACTACCCCAGATGGGATAGTGCATCATTGATTTTACTATCTCACAGCAGATTTTACTATCTCACAGCAGATTTTACTATCTCACAGCAGATTTTACTATCTCACAGCAGATTTTACTATCTCACAGCAGATTTTACTATCTCACAGCAGATTTTACTATCTCACAGCAGATTTTACTATCTCACAGCAGATTTTACTATCTCACAGCAGATTTTACTATCTCACAGCAGATTTTACTATCTCACAGCAGATTTTACTATCTCACAGCAGATTTTACTATCTCACAGCAGATTTTACTATCTCACAGCAGATTTTACTATCTCACAGCAGATTTTACTATCTCACAGCAGATTTTACTATCTCACAGCAGATTTTACTATCTCACAGCAGATTTTACTATCTCACAGCAGATTTTACTATCTCACAGCAGATTTTACTATCTCACAGCAGATTTTACTATCTCACAGCAGATTTTACTATCTCACAGCAGATTTTACTATCTCACAGCAGATTTTACTATCTCACAGCAGATTTTACTATCTCACAGCAGATTTTACTATCTCACAGCAGATTTTACTATCTCACAGCAGATTTTACTATCTCACAGCAGATTTTACTATCTCACAGCAGATTTTACTATCTCACAGCAGATTTTACTATCTCACAGCAGATTTTACTATCTCACAGCAGATTTTACTATCTCACAGCAGATTTTACTATCTCACAGCAGATTTTACTATCTCACAGCAGATTTTACTATCTCACAGCAGATTTTACTATCTCACAGCAGATTTTACTATCTCACAGCAGATTTTACTATCTCACAGCAGATTTTACTATCTCACAGCAGATTTTACTATCTCACAGCAGATTTTACTATCTCACAGCAGATTTTACTATCTCACAGCAGATTTTACTATCTCACAGCAGATTTTACTATCTCACAGCAGATTTTACTATCTCACAGCAGATTTTACTATCTCACAGCAGATTTTACTATCTCACAGCAGATTTTACTATCTCACAGCAGATTTTACTATCTCACAGCAGATTTTACTATCTCACAGCAGATTTTACTATCTCACAGCAGATTTTACTATCTCACAGCAGATTTTACTAACCCAATATTTGTAAGCCCAAAGCTCCTTTAATGCATTCACCGATGGATCGTATAAAACTCATTTCCAAGGGAACCATACAGAAAAGTTGTTGAATATTTTGAAATTAATTGGTCCGTAAAGACGTTGCAGCAACAGATTTTCAGACAAAGCAACAGATTTCCAGACAAATTAATTTCAAAATATTCAATAAATCATTGAAGGTAGCAGAAAATCTGTTCTTTTGTCAATTTTTGGTGGGTACTGAACATATTAACATTATAACACTGTTTTTTTTGTATTTTCTCTTTTGAGAGCATTAATACTAACCCAGACGGGTTAATGCGGATGTAGTTTTACTAACTCATAGGAAATTCTACTATCCCCGGGTTAACGGGTTAGTGTTAAGATCGGGCCACGGTTAAAATGTCAGAGGAGTGGGTGGGTGAGGTGGTAGAGGTGGGTAAATTGTTCAATGTCTAGTATGTCTAGAGGAGCCAGTGTGACGCTAATGGATCATGTACGCTTCTTTTTTAACTCAATGACATCGTACACTTGATAGACTTTTCGATCTTCATGATGAGGTTATAATACATCATTCTGTTTGTGACATCAGCCTACATGTATGTCACGTAATTAATTATGATGTCATATATTGAGTGACAGATCATATCCCTCCATTATAAAAAGGATCCAGTTTCCAAACCACAAGTCATGGATTTCAAATTTTGAATGATTCGGTTAAAGCCATGGAGAGTTATTCCATGGAAACTGTATTTTTAATATGGCTGTCTGGCAGTCAATTACACTTCATCTCTGGATCAATTTTATTCGTGATCTTCCATGAATTTCAGTATTTGTCAAGCAGTAGATAATGGTAGAAGGATCCATTTCTAGCCATGCCACACCCATTTCTAGCTACAAATGTAAGCTGTCAATAGACCTTCCCAGTTTTAAACTATGCTCTTCCCATCTGTAACTAAGCTCCACCTACACTTTGCCTGTATTGGGATTAATCGATCCCTAAACTCCCTGACTATCAATTTCTAGATAACTATACAGGCCCTCAGTAAAATTAGTTTCAAAATATTCGATAGAATGTTTATTAAATAGTAAGACATACAAGTCGTGCATACATGTCGGACTATTAAGGGTTTAAGACGGACTAAATCAAGTTATTTATGCTGTAATTGATTATGCTGTTATCCTAGCATCATGTAGACTGTAGTTTGGTTTAAATCGGCCAAGCGGTTAATGAAGAGTAGCCTTTTAACTGATTTCCCAAAAATATTCAGAAAATCCAAAATGGCCACCGGAAAAATTGACCTATTAAAATTCTATATGCATCCTCTAAAGCCTACTGCCCTACGCTTGTTCCAGCCAGTCTGGTCAATCAAGTGAAAAATGTTCAAATATAATCTTCTCTTGGTCTGCAAATGGACAAATTCAAATTTTCTTATCAAATTTAAGGGTTAAAGTGCATGTTTTCTCAGTGTACAATCACACTGTAAAGATTCATACAATTCTCTCCATAGTTCATACATGTACACCTTGGGCGAAATAAGATTCCATAATTGTCCTAGATTTCTCAAAATTCCAGACACACTATTACAAATGATTAGTGCCTAATATTTATGAATATCTTAACACACTACTCCCACACCCTCCCCCGACAACCCCCACCCACCCAACAAAAAAACTAAAATTGAATATCTTACATTGTTGTGTCTTACCTAGTTGAACAACCCCCACACATCACCCCCATCCATGCACCATTTAAAGACGTCCATTTGCAGACCTAAAGATGATTAATTTTTTTAATTCCCGTGATAGTTTTCAAAAATAGTCTTCTCAGGGAAGACTATTTTTTAAAGTTTACTACTATAATGGCTGGCTCAGTTAACAGTTAACATGCTGTTACATCTTAAAGTCAGTGAGGTTCCCACCTCCCCCTATTACCCACCCCCAACGCCTATGAAACCAAATAAAAATTAATAATTTGAATATATCTTACTGGAGCGTATTTGAATTTTCCCATGATCGCGGTGTTCCAGAATTCTTAAACAAGATTTACGTAACTCACATAACAAACATAATTCTATTTCTGAGGAAGATATTTTCACGACAGCTGTCTAAATCCAACTGATTCAATGGTTGAAATTCGCGAGAACAATGGATTTTTATGATCGATATGTTTTGAGACATATTACTCAATCGTGATAAGTTGTCGGTGGTGTTTAGGTCCAGAATGGAGGTCAGGTTAACAGCGCAGTTTAGCGATGCAATTCTAGTGGCCACCGGGACCCAATCTAAATTTACAGACTAGAAATTCCTGTCACAGTTATAAAGTAACGGCAGGATTTTGAGATTTCATGTTATTTGAAATTTTATGAGAAAATGGACGTAGGGAGAATTTTAATTACCGATACTTTAATTTTCCATATCTTTTCCATAGCAGTAATACAAAATATTAAATCTTCCATACTTTTTCAACCCCTGGAAAAGGGTTTCTGAATTTTCCATACTTTTTCCAGAATTCCATACCTGCGCACGAACCCTGCCTCTCTCAAACTGAAGGAGGAGTTGAAACGACACAATTTTCGAGGACGGATGTATGGATATACGATGATTATACATACCCATGTACAGCTGGAATAGACCGCTCAAAAACATTTTAACATTAGCCAAATCTTTAGGGGGTGCACAATCATCCTATTAAGTTTCAAACAATTCTCTCTCAGACCGCAGGAGAGAGACAAGATCTTCTGGATCTATGTACGGATGGACGTATAGTATGTACAGACATGGTTAAAACACAGTACTCTATGCGTATTGTGTGTGTGTGCGTGCTCTTTATAAATACAGGTAAGCTGGTAAATATTGAAATTAATTTGACCGGGCATTGTTGCTGACAATGGCAACAGTTCCATGTCAAATTTATTTTCAAAATATTCAACAAATGTTTATTAAACTGTAAATTCATCAAAGTCATACTTTTCATACATCTTTGTGGCAGACTTACATCATTTTGATTGTGATGTCAGTTAACATGTGATGTATTTGACTATGGCATCAGCCAACATGTGATGTATTTGACTATGGTATCAGCCAACATGTGATGTATTTGATTGTGATATCAGCCAACATGTGATGTATTTGATTGTGACATCAGCCAACATGTGATGTATTTGATTGTGACATCAGCCAACATGTGATGTATTTGACTATGGCATCAGCCAACATGTGATGTATTTGATTGTGATATCAGCCAACATGTGATGTATTTGATTGTGACATCAGCCAACATGTGATGTATTTTATTGTGCCATCAGCCAACATGTGATGTATTTGATTGTGATATCAGCCAACATGTGATGTATTTGATTGTGATATCAGCCAACATGTCATGTATTTGACTATGGCATCAGCCAACATGTGATGTATTTGATTGTGACATCAGCCAACATGTGATGTATTTGATTGTGACATCAGCCAACATGTGATGTATTTGATTGTAATGTCAGCTAACATTGATTGTGATGTCAGACACTTGAGTGACAGGATGTCCCCATTCATGAATGACTTAATTTACTCCCATGGTCAACATCAACGAGAGGCCCAAGGGGTGTGAATGTCACCCACCTGAAACATAAGCATGTTAACTAGAAAGACCATTGCCTATAAGTAGAACCCTAAGGCTTTCGCCAGAATTGCCACTAGAATACGGACGCATCCTAATTGTACAAAATTTGGTTAAAATCAGTATATTTCCAATTGCAAACAATCCAAGATGGTCGCCAACCTGTTCATATGAGTTTCCAAAGTGGTAATTCTCAAATCAGCATACCCAAAAAAATAAACAAAATGAAAAACATTTTGTCATCAACATCCATCAAATAAAAAATCCCAATATATGGCCGCCAAATTCCTGAAATCTGATTGGTAAATATGGTAAATGGTGGACATGTTTTTAATGTACCGTACTAACTTCCATTGAACGGACTTGAGTGGCCCTTAGTCCCTAATTGTACTTCCCAAATTTCAGCTCGATCTCTTCAGCAATTCAGGAGACGTCATTTAGTGAAAATTAGGTCATCCAAGATAGCCGCTAAAGCATCCCGTGAACAAACTTGGTTCAATTGTTGCCCTGGATGATGTTTCATCAATTTTGAGTCAATCCAACGAGACGTTTTAAAAATTCAGCAAAAATTCAAGATGGCAGCTGGACAAATTGTCCGATCATCTTCATTTGAACAAGCATGGATCCTGATAGCCCAAGCATGTTTTGTACAAATCTGCTGAAAATGAGTCTAGTAGTTCTCGAGAAGACATTTTAAATTTCATATTGCTTTACAAGTAGTTTGGAATTTTTTCGGCAGGAAAAAAGCCAAGATGGCCGCCACACCATTAATTCCATAATTTTGAGTGGCAAATTTGAAATCAACATACTCAAAAACATATAAAACCAATTTCAGTTTCAAAATCCATCAAATGAAACAAATCCAATATGGCCGCCAAACACTGTATTTTGCTTGGTCCATGGTGTATTTTGATGTATCAACTTCCCTGAGTAAACTTTAATAGCCATTATTCCCTATCTATCCATCCACCCACTCACCAACACATCCATCCATCTATCTATCCATCTGTCCATCCTGTGCTTTCCTCGTGATTGAGTATACAGTACACGAACCCTAATCATATCCCCCAAATTTTGCCACAGTCCTTTGACTCCATTCAACGGTTCTGGAGAAGTCATTTTAATGAAAACTAGATCAACCAAGATGGTCGCGGAAGCATTTGGGCAATCTAGTTCCTTTGAACAAACATGGTTCCGCTCTTCAGTTTTGAATCAATCCCCAAAGCGGCTTCGTAGATTTTTATAGACATTTAAAAAGAATCAGCCAAAATCCACGATACCTGATGACCAAATAGTCTGATCATCTTCGTTTGAATAAACATGGATCCCTATGGCCTAAGAAGATGACATATTACATTTCTTATTGTTTTACTCTGTGCGTTTTTGGCTGAAAAATTAAAGATGGTCACCAAACAATTTATACCCACGGTTTCGAAAGTGACAAATTTGAAATCAGCAAACCCCAAAAAAGAAAAAATTATATTTCAGCTTCAAGATCCATCAAATAACAAAATCCAATATGTTCGCCAAACACTGCGTTTTGATTGGTCCATGCCGGCCATGTTTTTTTTACATATCAGCTTCCCTTGAACAAACTGTAATGGCCCTAAAGTCCCTAATCACATCCAAATTTGGCATGAACCATTCAGGGGTTCTGGAGTTGTTTTTTGTGAAAACTAGATCATCCAAGATGGCTGACGAAGCATTTGGCCAATCACGTTCCCTTGAAAAAAACTGGGTTCAGCTGTTTCCCTAGATGTTCTATGAGTTTTCAATGGATCCCGCCCCAAACTCAGCCAAAAGCTCACTTAATAGATGAATCCAATCTGTAGAGCATGCATATGATGTCATAATCAATCACGTCACATGTTATGTAAGCTGACATCACAATCATCATCGGCAGAAATACTCTGCCATGAAGCAGGAATAGTCTGTCAAATGTACGCATTGTATGTCTTTAACATGTCTAATGGAATTACTATATTTAATAAACATTTGTTTCAAAATATTCAACAGCTTACCTGTACAGTTACTTTGATATTGGGATTCAGGGAATTCAAGGTTTGATCGATCGTAACATGGGCAAAGAGTCGACACAGCTTACACATAGGCTAAGTAGAAATTGGTGGGGAAATAGTAGATGGATCCCTGTATTGGCCTTCAAGCCAAGTTGGCCAAAAGTGGTTTCGACAATGGTTTTGATAAATGTTCATTTGCAGACCAAGAGAAAACAATTTTTGAAACTATACAACTGGAATAACTGGCACGGTAAATGAGCCTCCTCTTAGTCAATTAATGGATGTTCACTTTAACAGCAACATTGAATCTATTTTCTTGACCAGTCTTGGCCATTATAGGGTTAACGCAAGTAACAATAAACGAGCCAGTCATTCCAGTGATGAATTTTCAAAAATAGTCTTCTCTTGGTCTGCAAATCACCGGAATGACTGGCTCGATAAACGAGCCAGTCATTCCAGTGATGAATTTTCAGAAATAGTCTTCTCTTGGTCTGCAAATTGACATTTCTCAAGACCACTGCAGAGGCCATTTTTGGCTGATATGAGTGTTAATCCCTGGAGGGACCAATCTACCTACATGTACTAGCCAAATACTAGTAAAATTGAGGCCTGGCTAATGAAAAGCATAATGGGTAAATCGTTGGGTAATGATTAAAATTTATTTAACTTTCTTGATTGACGGACATCCTGACTAATAGTATCCATCCATGAGTCTCCCTTGAGAATCGCTGACAATACTCGATGGTGTGAGCCATTATGCAAAAAGCAATTTAATACACAAGCTTTGTCGGCGAATCTTGAGGGAGAATCATGAAACATAAAAGCATGCAAAGCTTTCTAATTCATGACAAATGAAGACCATTTTAAAATCCATGTACAGTGTACATGTAAATTTATTTATTTTTATTCAAATCATTTATTCATATCTGACTAGATTACTCCTTTAAAACCTGAAATTCCAGCATTTCAATAGACCGTTCCCACATTAACATATTTTGGGGAAAATACCGTCCCAGAATGCATTGCGCAGTATGTACCTCCTTTGGCTGCTAACCACGACAGCTGATGCGCAAACAGCATTACTTTACTATTGGAATCCGATACAACACACTTTAAGCAGTTATATGAACAAATTTCATAAAATTATTGAAGTCATACATCATTGGAAAGCGAAGACAATTTTTTATTCATTTCTGTATTCATTTTGTAAAATTTAGTACAGTTAATTGTAATTTTAAAATAGCCCATATTGTCCACTTGATTTAATTAATCTAGATATAATGGCGGATTTTATATACGCAAATAACGCAGTGAAAATTTTACAACGATATGAAAAATGATGCAATGTTTAGGCAATTGAATAGGCTTTCGAATGATGTATGCCTAATATTAAGACCCTGTTGTATCTTGTGTGTAGACTTGATAGAATTAACTGATTATAACTGACTCAATTAAGTTCATTTATTGATGTAAAGATGTGGATAAAATATTAAATATTTGGCTAACAGAAATGACATTTGACTAATCTTTTGGCTAGAACATTTCAAAAGCTAGATCTGTTCCTGTTAACCTAGTTCCTATATGGATGGCAGCATATACACATTTGACACCGTGTTAGAAACTGATAACCAACTTTAGAATATGATGAAACATGTCACTCAAGTACCAGTATGTAACAGCAACATTGTTTCCAAACTTTTTTCTACACACTCATAAATAAGCTAATCTGTTTCCAAAACAGAAACATGTTAGCGAGAACAATTTTGAAAACTATGTAAGAAATGGTCTGTTGAATATTTAACACATGTTAGCGAGTACAATATTAAACACGATATAAGAATTTATGTTCTGACATTGATTATTTTTAACATAATTGGATTGGAAGACATTGTTACTTTCAAAATATGTAAGTGTTTTATTTTGCTTTTGAACTGCACTGAACAGTCTTACTAAAACTATAGTAGTTTAAACTTTTAACCCTTAAATTTGTTTTTAAAAATGTAAATTTTCTCAAAGAACCACAACAAACGATCTGTTATTCTGTAGTATCCACTTACCAAGTTTTAAGTGAATCCAAACAGGTTTTCTAAAGCTACAGAAATGTTCCGGAAACAAAATTTGTTATGACTCTTAGGCATTTCGCGGGGACGTAACTCTGCTGAGTGTAGGGGGTGGGTGGGACACTACACTGTAACATAATCCAAAGCGATCTCCTGTTTATGGTTTGTAGTTTTTTGCGATAACGGAAAATAAACGGAATTCACAGAATTGGTAATTTGAAATGGAATAGTGATATTCAAATGGAAAATCTAATTTTTCTGCAGAACAGTTGTAAATTGAAATGGAGCCATGATATTCAAGCAGAAATTAAAGGATTAACCCTTTAACACTCATATCAGCCAAACACGGCTGCTGCAGGGGTCTTGTGAAATGTTCATTTGCAGACCAAGAGAAGACTATTTTCAAAAATAGTCTTATCTTAGTTTACAAATGGAAATTTTCTATGAGAAAATTTAAATCTTCTTGAACAAAATTGTAAATTTTTAGCGACCCATATTATTTCTTTTTTAAACATATTTTATTGTAACATAAATGTACAATGGGATTGGGCACAAGTTCTGTCAACTTAGAGACGCCCTCTACCTGTCCCACCCCTAACTCTCCCTGTCCCACCCCTATCTTCTCCACCACCCTAACCTTGTACTGTCCTGGGCATACTCATAACACAATGTACAACACTTATTGACTTTATTACGCGTACATGCAGCATAGCTAATGTCAGTTTGCGAAACAGAATCAGTAATTTTGTGAAACAGACAATGGCAAATGTTGAAACGGAAAACCACTATCCCTACTCATTCCATCACTGAGGTATCCATTTTCCAAATTGTAAACGAACCCAAGTGGGCTTTCTAAAGTTATGCGCCGGAAAATAGATCTTTGACGATTAAAATTTTTCAGAGGAGGTGAATATTGATGGATTCTGATGCAATGCAATCACAAGAGGGATTGTCATCAGATATCCACTTATCAAATTGAGTAAATCCATGTGGTTTTTCTAAAGTATATGCTCCAGAAACTAATCCAATCAGCAATCAGACTGATTGAAAGAGGCTGAGAATCTTATCGTCACCGTCAACGACATCAGGATAGGGTGTAACTAACTACATGGACAGCAACTCCATGAAAAAGTACATTCTTTTACGATGTTTATTATGCTGAATATCTTGAAATTAATACGACTGGAAGGCATTATTGCTTTAGGCAATGGCATCCAGTCATATAAATTTCAAAATATTCAACAGCTTTCGTGTTTGTTTGCCATGGGACTGAGATATGGGAAATTTATCAGTGAAAAGTTTAACCATTGACGCCAGTTATCATATTAGCTATGAATTATCATGTTCAATGCCACACGATACCTATTATCTTCAAATCTTCAGTCAAGACCATGGCTGGCACATCTAACACGTACAAATATATAGGACAAACTCATGCAGACATAATGCTGATATACACCTGTATATGATATTCCCACTATGCTATCGAATCCAATAAGCCACCAAAAATATTATTTTCAACTGTTTGCTCGAAACAATTTTTATAAACTTCAACTCAAATACAAAGATGTGCCCTAAATGCATTCAGTCAATTACATAGATAATATTGATTTTGATGTTTACTCACTGATCTATTGTATGCCAATGACACCTCAATAGTGCCTTTCACACCTAGCTTCAGAGAACAGTCAATGGACAGTTGTCCAGTACATGAATACAAACACATATATCAGCACAGTCTATTGAAATTGCTTTCCATTCATGACATAATGAGATCTTAGCCTTTTACTGATGAAGTAACTCAATCTCAGGGTAAACAAACAGGAAATCTGTTGAATATTTTGATATTAACCTTTTAAAACTTATATCAGCCAAAACGCCTTCTACAGTGGTCTTGAGAAATGTCAAATTGCAGACCAAGAGAAGACTATTTTTGAAAGTTTAGCACTGGAATGACTGGCTCGATAACCGAGCTAGTCATTTCAGTGCTAAACTTTCAAAAATGATCTCATGGTCTGACATATTCTTTGAAAAAATTTAAATTTTCTTGAAAAAATTCAAGGTTAAAATTGGTCAAGAAATTACAAAATATTTGATTAAATTAACACGTTGAATACCCATTTATTTGCATTTCAGACTATTTATTAAAATTTACAACTAGAATGACTCGGTTAATGAACCAATCATTTTAGTGGTAAATTAAAAAAAAAATGTTCTCCTGGCCTGCAAATGGACATCTCTCTACAGAAGACCTCTTTGGATAGCTTTTTCATTAACCCTGTCACAACTGTGAATTCCCCATATCTTATTTTCAAAGCAACCATTTGAAATTGGCTGTTGCAAATTATTCACCATCAGAATAAGTTTTATATATCATAATTAACAATAAGATCTTTCCAGAATTTTCAGTAAAATGGCTAAAGAGATTAACCCTCTTACTCCCGAAATCTATCTATTTGAATTCTAGAGCAACAGTATTGCAGAGGTTTTCTTGGTATGTTTTATATTTTGAAATCAACATCACTGGTGGCTTATGGAAAATTTAACTACCACATAGAGAATATTTTTTGTTGAGTTGAAAGGGTTAGTAATCATATTAGATTTGCCCAGAAAATTTAAATGTGTTCTGAGTAAATATTCATTTGCAGGCCAAGAGAAAACTAAAAATGTCCCCATGGAATGAATGGCTCAGTTTCATTAAACACTGGTATGGCACTTAAAATGGGTAATAATAGAAAGCTATAAAATAATATTAATAATGTATTTTAGTGTGTTTGTGAATTATATATAAAATAACAATTTAAAGGCAACTCATTTTAAATGGTTACAATTTAAATAAACAACAATTAAATTTAGTTACATCTCCTAGAAGTACTAACACTACACAAGGGACACAACCAGAGATGCATGCACATGGGACTAACAGAGGTGGCCATATTACAGATGGCCTATCAGAGGTGGTCATAATATGGGGTGGTCTTATTACCAGTTAGAATGTCACCGTCATTAAATAAATGCCCAACAAAACCCAGTCACGCCACAGCATTACTAACACAAGACACTAATGCGTTTGTGATCTGGCCAGTACTGTTTACATGAGACAGCCCGATAGCGCTATGACATCACGCCAGCTAAGCACCCCTGTTTATAACAGCCAAAGCCCGGCTGCTGAAGCGAGTATACATCGACATTGGTCGGTTCTCTTTCATCCCAATTGTCTAACAGTCAAATGCACAAAAGTTTCAAAACTTAGCCGCGAAGTCGCCAACTAACGATACTATGAAGTACAAAGATGACATTTTCCAAAAATGGAACCCGCTTCATAAAAACCTTCACCAGATGCAGCTGTCAGACAAAGAAACCCTCTTCCCAATCCGAAATCGCCATATTGATTATTTCTGATATTTTATCAATCAAAATGAGCGCTTTTGTATCAAGCTCAAACATGAATATTATAGCACATAACAACTAACCCAGCCAGAAAACAACATCAAATTATTAACTCTCAATGATCATGCAAAAATTCTAATTTACACTGTACCTGTAATTTTGGCAGATCGAAGTTTTTCCAATACTGACACATCGACTGCAAAGAACTCGCAGCCATCTTGAACACTGCAAATCCCAATCGATAGATCACATGACCAACCGAGATCGAATATAGTCTCCAAACAAAAACATATTTTATATTTTCTTAAAATTTACATAAGATCTAAGGAAGTCATTGATTATTTGTTTAGTATTAGACGGAAATAATAACTGTAGTATTAGTGTGAATACGTAATTTGCAGTATTCTAATGTTGTTTATTCGAATCACATAAATAGGTCAGAATTAGATTAGAGACTATTTATAAAGATGGCAGCTCCCATGAAAAATGTTTCCTGGCGGTCTCTTTTGAATGAATCTGCTATTTGTAAATATTTACGGGAAAGCTGTGCGAATGATACAGGCAAGAAGACTGAAACAGATGCAAAGAGTCTTGTTGCAGTCGATGGTGCTTATATTTACGTTTGGGATACTGCTGCAAGCTGTCTACTACACACTAATCTTCGCTCAATCGATAATGAGTGTACTCCAAGTTACACTTTCAGCATCTCGGAAAGTAAAAACGTTTCTAAAGATACCAAGCAATCATGCCAGGTTAGATATTAGTGCTATATCATCAATATCTCCCCATTCTGAAAAAGCCTGGTAGGGGAGAGATTGACGATAATGCCGATATTAGGACAGATACATTACATGCATTGGCAATCAACACATTAAATTAATATGAAAATAGGCATTGCCTATAAGCGAACGCAGATATCATTTATTGTTTAAATCACAGGCCTTTGAATTTTCCTCCATCCATCCCTCTACCACATATGCCTCCTACTATATATAATATACACAAGGTGTGAAGCCTTCATCTGTGGGCACCATTGTCAGGAAGCTGATTGGTTGGTTTGTTGTCAAAATCTGCTAACATCACGTTTCTGACTACAAACCACTACAAACCAACCAATCAGCTTTCTGACAATGGTGCCCACAGATGAAGGTTTCATACCTTGTGTATATTTATATATATATAGTAGGGGGGAATATGTGCTAGAGGGATGGATGGACGAAAATTTAAAGGCCTGTGTTTAAATAAATACGTGACGAATTTGTAGAGGGTTGACATGTCCTAAATACGTCATTTGATGATTTGAAGGGCTATATCCTTATTCTTACTCCTCGCGAAAAGTGGTAACTCACGTTTATTTGTGTTATTTAATTTTGCCGCTTTCTTCATATTGTGAAAAAAGCATCATAGAAGTATTGCCGTATTAAAATGCTGTGGACATTGAAATCATTTTAGATAATTTTATTTACAGTGTTTTAACCAGATTTTGTGGCAAACCAAAAGCCCATAGTAAACCTATGTGAGGGGTTAGAATCAAGATATAGCACATTTTTCATCATGCATTCTGGAAAATTCTGTCAACGATACTCGCAATAATACTTAGATCTTAGGCCTATTGTCAGCGATACCCGACAACATAGATGCATCTTTTACGTGCAGCATTAGTTACACCAGTCCCATGACGTTGTAAGATTTGTAGCGATGTATCGCGGTACTCCTTGCCATTGGGAAAATACAAACAAGTTCATAGTAACAATGATGTCATAGAGAAATAACGTTCGCTAGAATTTTCATATCACGTTTATCGAGACATAAGCAACAGAAAGGAGATTTAATGCATGTCTACGAGTAAATATGTGAATGCACATCCAAGTGCGAAAGACATGGTACCAGACCTTAAAATTCATGTTAACACGCTAGATATAAAATTGACAACCACAACTTTCCATCGCCATGGGTGGCCTGCTTCATACTGTTTAATCATTATAAATTCTGAATTAAATTGACGCTATTTCATGATAACAATATCACACAAATTTTGGACATTGAAAATGTGCAGTAGGTTGCCCTAAAACAACTAGGGGGTCTGGGAACATACACATAATGAAGAACTGTGCCCCATAATGCAAAGGGGCCCATGAAGAAGGCAATAAAAAGCTATATGGTAAGCAGAAAGTGGAAACAAAAAGTAAGGTTGCACGCTTATTCGATTAATCACGATTATATAATTCAAACTGATCGTGAATGATTATAAAATGTAATCGCCATGTTGAAATTTTTGTCAAGACACTTTTACGCTTGTGAAACTCTGCTCGCGTAATCATGGAAACAAACATCCGGCTATCAGCCGAATGTGTGAATGATTAAATAAACTAAATAAATAACTGATTTGTTTGTATATGATCATTTGTTTGATATGATCATGATTAGTTTTAGATGAATAAAGATTGTTCACTTGGTCGCGATTTGTCATTGTTGGTGTAATCACACACGCTTATCCCGCGTTCCCCATTCTCTGAATGGTTATGCGCTAACGCTTTTCCCAAAAAAGTTCTAAAACTGATACCACGGAAATTCAACGCATTTTCTCCCGTAAAAATTCTCGCCGCCTACGCCTATGTTTAATGTATGCCTCAAAACATCACCGGGGAAGTGAAATTATTTGATTTAAGCGCCTAAATATTGCGTATCCTTTAATAAAGGTCGTTTATTACATCAAAATTAATCCACAATTTGATATAAAATGGTGTCAGGAAAAAATACAAATCACATGATTCGCCTCCAATTGAAGAGTTTATTTTAGAGCGAGTACTCGGATATAAATATTCTGGAATCGGGGACTCGGAACTCGGGAATTTCAATATATTATCATTGCGTGATAGGAACTGAGTATTATACTGATCTGAATAACGGGTACCCGTTTGATAAACTCCCGTTAGCGTATAATATCTCGCGAGAACACGCCACCTCCCATCACAAAAAGAGCCGCTGGCTCGCCAACTTAAGAAGCCGGCTATATTGTCGTTAGTAATAATTCAATTTGGATGATTTAATGTTGATCGGCATTACAAAATTAATGCACATTTTCTCCCGTACTTGTTTGGTACATAAATTTGGTCTTAAAATATATTTATAATATGGAAGGTATTTAATCGTGCCAAGACTGTTTTAAGCGCATTTTGACTCCAAAAGGGTGGAATAAACTTTGTTTATTATCTTGAACATACTACTATTAGTATTAATCTAATAGGTGGTCGAGATTTACAAATCTGAGGCCTCTACTGACGTCTAGAGGGGCCGGAAATGTATCAGGGCCGAGATCGGTCTGAAGTAGACACACCCCGTGTGACACGATTGTTATTATTATACAAGCAATTCTTACAAATCTGCTCTTAAAAGAATTTTCATATAGCATCTGCTGAGTTAGGGGGTGGGCTTCTAATACAGAGTTTTGCCGTTTTGAAACTGCTAAGAAATATTGGAGCTCATATGTCAAAGTTAGGCGGTGGGCTTCTATTAGAGCATAGGCTACAATTAAGCGAAATACGGTACCTTCCGTTTTCCGTCTAGAAAAATCTTGATACATTCCTTTGTTTGCAACCAGCAACTGGCATATTCTGTCCATGTATGTACACCCAAGTGCCTAACCCTTAATCTTACAATCTGCAGTAGCATAATTACGTCCTCTAAGCAGCATTGACGTAGTTAATATAGTTCATGATTAATCGTATGATCGCGATTATTTTTTTTAAATGATCGCGATTATGAAAAGTGAATAATTTGTGCAACCATAACAAAAAGGCTTGCGACCAGAGATGAAGATTTCTCGGTCTTATTTTCTTTTGATTTTTCCTCATTGCACGTAGTTACATGTTATCTCACTTCATTTACAATGGCTTTGGGTGAAGCCATCGCTCACTGCATTTGCTAATAATTAATTTACCAGTAAACAAACTGGCAATTGTAATCATTTCATCGTAAATTCATAGTCTTGCACATCCGGGCATTTTGAGATCGGCGGCCATTAAAGTGGGACAAACTTAATATATGCTAAAAAGAAATGCCCATAACAACGCATTGTTTACATTTTTTATGAGGCTCAAACTATAAAATCCTGTATCTGAGAATCTGTAAAAACTGTGATTGGTATCAGAAAACATCAAATCATGAGTGAATTTTGCAAGATGTAAAGAAAATGTAATTACAGTTTCACGCCCCATTGGTCATAATGTTAAATTAGCCCCTCCAAAAATAGCATTCCCAGGGTAATATGGGGAATTTGATTGTAATGACGTAATCACAATTTTCATACATACCTCGGTAATGTAAATACTAAAAATTTTGAGAGAGGTGTTATATAAATGTTGTAACACGCAGAAATTTAGTCATGTTACATAATAATGAGTTTTGTTAGCTATCCATTTGGCCCCAAGACTGCATCTAATCTGAGAATGCCTAGATTTAAGAAGAAAATCAGTAATTAGAGTGCAAAAGATATGGATCCCTCTTGATTCTAAACTTTAGAATCTAACCTAGAAATTGCATATATTACATATGATCTATGTTTCTTACTCAGTATTTGCCAAGCTATAGTACTTAGACAATCAGAATTTGTATCAGGTTTTTCAGGTACATAAATGGATACTTGACCATTAATAATAGTAAACCTCATCAATTTGAAATCATATTGATCATGATACCGTAGATTTCGATCCAAATATGCAAATTTATTTATCATGAGAAACGGCTCTGTTAACCCTTTAACACTCATATCAGCTTGGTTTTGAGAAATGTCCATTTGCAGACCAAAAGACTATTTTTGAAAATTTATCACTGGAATGACTGGCTCGACAGCCGAGCCAGTCATTCTAGTGGTAAATTTTCAAAAATAGTCTTTTCTTGGTCTGCAAATAGACATTTTCTATGAGAAAATTAAAATTTTATTGAATAAATTCAGGGGTTAAAGGACTAATGACGCCGCCCTAGATAACTATTGGCCGGTCTATTAGATATATGAGACTACTGTCAGTAGGTATACATAGTGTCAGAGTCTTGTTTTTACCTTTTAACCCTAAAATTTGTTCACGAAAATACAAATATTTCTCTTAGAAAATGTCCATTTGTTGACCAAGAGAATATTATTTTACCACTGGAATGAGTGGCTCGGTTATGGAGCCAGTAAATCCAGTGATAAATTTAAAAAAAAAGTCTAGTCTGCCATTTCATAAGAACACTGCTGAAGACATTTTTGGCAGGCTGGAGGCTTAAACTGTAAAAACAACAGTCCTGAACTGGTGATCTAAGCTGATTATAGTGTGTATTTAGATAGTTTTTATGTAGTCTAATGACACATGTTGTCATCACAAAAGATAACAGTAATCTTTTGTCCCTAGTACTTAGTGGGAAGGAAACAAAAACTATTTGTAGATTTTGAGAGAAGAAAGACTGATTAAATGATGGCTTAAAATTAACCCTTTCATGGATAAATCCCCTGTATCTCAATCTTGTGGCGAATAGGCAGGATAACTGTTGAATATTTTGAAATTAATATTACTGGAAGCCATTGCTGCCGAATGCCTTCCAGTTATATTAATTACAAAATATTCAATAGAACATGGTATACATACAAGTACATTTTAAAGAATTGACTTTTTCATGGATTTGTCATTGAAGGGGCTAATGCTACCCTGATGTTAGGGTCTATTTCTGGATTAACCCTTACCACTGATGTCAGAATTTACAATTTTCAAATTAAATTAACAGATGAACTGGTGTACATTTTTCAACAGATTTGGTGGAAGATGTTGCTTTCTTAGATAGCAAAATCGTCCACCAAAATTGTTGAAAATTTTACAACAGGTTCTTTGCTATTGACAGGGTAAACTATAAAATATTGACATCAGAGTGGTAAGGGGTAAAGCTTTGATGCTTAAAATTCTAGTTTCGCAATTTCAAGGCAAGTAAGTATACAGTGGAGCTGTTGAATATAGGCAACAACAGCTTGCAGTCCAATTAGTTTCAAAATATTAAACAGAATATTTCCTACATCCTAAACAATTATTGTTTCTGGTGTTGTGGGTGAAAGGGTTATCCAATCTGGTGGGCTTAGTACATTGTAACAACACAGACAAAATATTCATGGTCAAAATCTGCGAATAAAATTGTAATCTCTGTTCAAGGAATGGCCATTTGCAGGCTCAGAAATAATTTTTTGAAAACTTAACTCTGAAAATCCAGACATTGATTGAAGACGTCATAAAACCATGAGTGTCTGGAAATATTTAAATTAGGTCAAAATAAAAAATTGTTTCTTTTTCACCCGGCCGGGAATAAAAAAAATTTCTACCCACCATAACTATTAAACTATACAAATTACAATGTTTTAAAGCCATTTGTATGCAGTGTGAATCCCTTTTGCTAATTGTGACATGAAAAACATGAAAAATTTGGCAATTACAACCATATTTAATGGATATCTAGTTTTAATATCTGAAAAACAAATACTTATAACCTCTTTAAAATAAATTAATAATTGAAAAAGAAATAAATTTCCTCCTTCCCTACTGAAATAGTTTTTTCCCATCAGGTTTTCAGGAAACACATTTTTTTTGTGGATGGCCTTATGTCGGCAAATTGCTACATTAGAACTTTCTGAAACAAGTATGGAATTTCATGCCTGCAGATGGTGTATGATCCTGAATGAATGGTTCTAGACACCAAACAAAGAATTCATATCCTGCATAAGCAGCAACCAATCAGAATCTGGTACAATTTTAAAAATATTGTTACTCATTCCAGCAATATCCTTGTCAAAATTTCAATGGTTAGCCCATTGCGGTGTAACCCTTTATTGGTCAAGTCATTCAAAGCGGCCTCTACAGTGGACTGTAAGAAACCTGCATTTGCAAGCCAAAAGAAGATTCTTTATGACAATTTTTCACTTGAATGACTGGCTCGATAACTGTCACCAAATTTGAGCCCTAATGGATTAAGCTATACATTGGCACGATAACTGTCACCAAATTTGAGCCCTGATGGATTAAGCTATACATTGGCTCGATAACTCACCAAATTTGAGCCCTGGTGGATTAAGCTATACATTGCCTCGATAACTGTCACCAAATTTGAGCCCTGATGGATTAAGCTATGCATTTAACCCTTACCATTCTGGTGTTAAAATTTTTAATTTTCAAATTAAATTAAAAGATGAGCTGGTGTTCCTTTTCAACAAATTTGGTGGGATATAGTGCTGTCGTAGACAGCAACATCTTCCAGCAAAACTGTTGAAAAATGTTCAACAGTTTCTTTGATATTGACACAGTACAAGATAGAATATTGACATCAGAGTGCTAAGGGTTAATCTTTTTAATTTTCAACACTGCAGCTTATAGACCTGACATAACACCAATACGCTGTTGAATATTTGGAAATTAATTTGCATGCCTTACAGGGCAGCAACTACATCAGTCAAATTATTTTCAAAATTTTCAGCAGGTTTCCTACACGTATGCTTGAGTCGAATGTACAATGTACAGGTATTTTGTTGCTGAAAGTATTACGTTGTCATTCAGGATTTATTTAGTTTACCAGTTATCACACCTTATCACAATACCAACAATGACAACTGTGATGACAAGACATGCCATACTCAACTACACCTCCAACAGCACTGAGAAAATGTTAAAATTGCAGACTTAGTTGACAAAATCAGTCAAATATTTGCAAAATAAAATTCCTACATCTCTCCATTCCATCTCAGGACTTCTTGTACATGTGTACAATCAGTCAAATATTTGCTAAATAAAGGAATGTCCATTTGCAGAGCAAGAGGTTATTTTAGAAAATTTACTACTTGAATGTCTGGCTTGATTATAAGGCCAACAATTTCAGTGATAGATTTTCAAAAATAGTCTCGTGGCTAGAAAATTCACATTTCTCAGCACCGCTGCAGAAACCATTTATTGGCAGGCTTAACCATTAAATAGTTTACCCTTTAAACACTCAAGTCGACTAAAATACCTTCAACAGTGGTCTTGAGAAATGTCCATTCGCAGACCAAGAGAAGAGTCTGAAAATTTACCCATGGAATGACTGGCTCAATAACAGTGGTAAATTTTCTAAATAATCTTGGGCGGCAAATGGACATTTTCTACGAGAAAATTAGAATTTTCTTGAACAAATTTGTGGATTAAAGAGGTAAATAACATAAAATGGGTAATAATTATATTCATTTAATTCTGCAGACTTTAATGTGCGTTAACCCACCGCGGTTTGATGTTGAGAATGTACTCTTGTCACCAACCAGCTCACATGTGGCTCTATCTGGTCCTGAAGGTATCACCATATTGGAATTGCCAAGTCGATGGGGACCAAAAGGTGAATTTGCAGGTGGAAAGGAAACCGTCTTGTGTCAGTAAGTTTAATGGGTATACATGTAAAGTGGTTCTTCTTACATCATTGGTCAATGTATTGTATGCTGTATTGTGTATCCTGCATCATTATCCCCACACGTTTTGAAAAGGTTTTGGTGATATTGGAATCACCCTCATCCATCTGTCTATCTATCCAGCTTTCTCCTCCGAAACCATTTGGTGAATTTTAACACACGCACGCACACACACACAATTTGTGGATTGGAAAGTATTGTTTACATGAGGCTCCGCCTAGGGGTGTGCGATGTTGCTTTAGACAATATCGCGATTAATACTGCATTTAAAATCGCGATATATCGATATATCATATCCACTTATGTCGCAATGTTGAGAGAAATATTAGTGGTTGTTTAACATGGGTAAGCACACTTATACAAATTGATAATATAGTGTCAATGAAAATCAGCTTAAAACTGTTGAATATTTTGCAGTTACTTTGACTGGAAGCTGTTGCTGCCTTAGGCAGCAACATCTTCCAGTCAAAGCAATTGCAAAATAGGGGGCCTATTCAACGTGTCACCGTAAATCTTTGGCGATTATCCGATTTTCACAGTTTAGCATCGTAAAATATCGTGATCTTGTATCAAATCGTGATATATCGAGATATCTAAAAATCGTGCACCTCTACCTCCGCCCCTAGGGTGGGGTGAAGAAATAATGTCAGATTTGGTGGAATTCAATCAACTTTGTTGTGAGTTACATGTACCCATATGATTGTGGATGGCGAGCCTATATTTACATTAGGTTCTGGCCACTGGGTGACGAGGGGTTTGTTGAGACAAGCGTGCAAATGCCAATGTTGATGAAAGAGTGGGAATTCGTGATGGCACACTGACACTCGACTGCATGTTATAATTATACATTTCTAATGGTAAAGGTAATAGTTACTAGTTTACTAGTTAGCCTTTTGCAAATAGCGGGTGTAGGTAGAATGGCCATTTCCACTGTATCCATCCATCATATGACATCATAATCAGCTACGTGATGTGTAGATTGACATCATAATGAATGACATAGATAATTATGTAACGAACGCATAGTTGAAGACAGACTATGCTTTATTGAAACTAATTTGACTGGGCACATCGGCAGCAACAGCGCCTAGTTAAATTGGCTACAAAATATTCAACAGTTTTCCTGTATAGCTTTCAGGAAATTGGTAGTTAGGGCATTTGAGAATCGATCAACCCCAAAATGGCGAAGTGTGGGTGGAGCTTATCTAGAGATGGGCAGGGAATAACTAAAAATGGGTTGAAGATGATGATGATCAGGGACAGACTTGGCTTTTGCACTGATTAGTCAAATAATATTTTTGTTAGCCAAATAGTAAATATTTTAGACTCATCTTTACTTCAATGTCACTTATGAACATGTTTGCAGTCAGTCATCATCAGTTACATGTAGTACTATCAATTTTATAGTCCATATACAATAGGGTCTTAATATATTAGAAATGTGTTGAATATGTTAGGCAGCAACATCTTTCAGTCATATTAGTTTCAAAATATTCAACAATGTAAACTGTAATTTTTGCTTTACAATTGTAGTGCTAGAGTCAGGATTCATCCAATCAAATTTAAATTAATTTGAATCATTAGCCAATGATTTACATGTAACCAATTCTCCTTTTCATTAGCCAGAATTCAATTTTACTAGCATTTGGCCAATTGTATTAGCCAATGATTTACATGTAACCAATTCTCCTTTTCATTAGCCAGATTTCAATTTTACTAGCATTTGGCCAATTGGCTAGTTGGGTAGATTGGTCCATGATGGCATTGCCAAAAGGGTGTGATATATGCATATGAGAGTGCAATCCAAAGAACAAATTTTGCTGCTTAGTGCAATACAGTGATATATATACACCTGTGCAAAAGTTAAGCACCAGCAAAAACAATAGAACGTAGAAACATGATGGTACAACTAGGCTGCCATACTTTTTGTCCCCGCGTTAGCTGACATAATTCCAAGTACGAAATGCACATGCATGCATGACTTCACGCCGCTTGATGTCCGTGCGTGGCGGGAAACAGCACACGTGTTCAGTTATGTAAAAGTCCAGTTTGAGTTGTAGAACATTACATACAGATTTAGGCGACAAGATTAGGAATTTTGTGTTCATGACCGTGGTTTATTTGTACAGAGAGAATTAGCTCTTGATTGTGAACCGCTATGGCAAGACGAAGGTTAAGTGATCGTGTGAAATGGCAAATCATAGGCATGCATACCACTGGTATGTCATGCAGAGAGATTGGCAGACAGCTGAACATTAACCATACTGTAATCAGTCGTTTGATTGCAAAACATGGGCAAACTAACGAGGTGAAGGACAGGCCTAGATCTGGAAGACCGAAGAAGACTACTGCCCGTGATGATCGAGCCCTAGTACGCCTTGTTAGGAGATCTCCATTCACCAACAGCAGAGTGCTCAGCCAGCAATGGGAAACGCGCAATAGAGTGTCAATGTCTACCGTCAAAAGGAGACTGTATGCTGCTGGCATGAAAGCTAGGAGACCTGTCAGACGTCCTCTCCTCACTGCACACCACAAAGAGGAGCGTCTGAGGTGGTGCAACGAAAGAAGACACTGGAACATGAGATCCTGGAGACGGGTACACTGGTCCGATGAAAGTCGGTTCCTGCTTCATGCCACAGATGGTCGAACTCGTGTATGGAGGTCCAGACGCACGGCGTACGACCAACGTAACATCATGGAAGAAGTTCCATTTGGTGGAGGTTCCGTTATGATATGGGGGTGCATCTCATTTGATTGTAAGCTGGATCTGTTGACTGTACCTGGAACACTAAATGGACAAAGATATCAAGATTCCATACTGGATAGAGTTGTGGTCCCTCATTTTGTAAATCATGCACCTGGAACCCACCCTATATTCATGGATGACAACGCCTGACCACATCGTGCTAGAGCTGTGCATGAATACCTCCGCCAGAATGCCATCGAAACCCTACCATGGCCAGCAAGGAGCCCTGACATGAACCCTATTGAGCATATCTGGGACATTCTGGGAAACATGGTGAGAAGGAGGGATCCTCCTGTGCAGAACCTACAGGAATTAACAGACGCACTCCATCTTGAATGGCAACGAATACCACAATGGCATATCAGTCGGTTGGTGACCAGCATGAGACGTCGTGTCCAGGCCGTCATCCAGGCACAAGGTGGATATACCCGGTATTAATAATGACAGTCTCAAACTCGTGCACAGATGTTAAACTTCGTTTTCAGACACCATTAATGACAATCTAGCCACGTGTGTCAACTGTAGGGCAATAGTTGTCAGTTGTGTCAACGTAACCATATTCAGGCCTCGTTTTCAAGCTCAAACAAAAACATACAGTGTTTCCCCACCATCATAATCAGCATTCCTCTAGTTGCATTATTACCTCTTGCACTAAGATGGATGGGTACATAAATGTCTATGCTATTGCTTTCTTCATAGCACATGAATATACCCTCGCATGTGCGTAAAAATAGGGTGGTGCTTAACTTTTGCACAGGTGTATACATGTAGAGTTTCGCATGTCATCTAAATTTTGTAGGTCCCAGGGACCCTACACCCTGAAATCTGGGGGTCCCCAACTGAAATCTTAGGTCCCAAAACTCGAATTTGGAGTTCCCAAGCAGTATTATCTCATCCATGCTGCAATTAGAGAGTACCATGGACCCAGAACTATGAATTATTTATGTCCCATGCTAGATTTTGTAGGTATTTGTGGGGGTCCCAAGCTGAATTTTGGTGTTATATACCCTCAATAGGACCCTTATGAGAATCACTGTATATACTTATTTATCTAAGTTTTATCCACTATTTACATGCGTGTTGGAATCGAACTGAACAGTAAAACCCTGTATTCTCAAACTCCAAATTTCAAGGTAACTAAGCAGGTAAGCGGTTGAATATTTTGAAAGTAATTTGACTTGGAGCAGCAACCGCTGCCAGTCCATTTACTGTTAAAATATTGAACAGAATCTTTATTAACCCTTTAATAGTCAATCCGGCCAAAAACAGACTCTGCAATGGGTTTGAGGAATGTCCATTTACAGGCCATGAAAAGACGATTTTTGAAAATTTACCACTGGAATGACTGGCTCGATGACCGAGCCAGCCATTCCAGTGGTAAATCTTTAAAAACATCCTTGTCTTGGCCTGCACATGGACATATATACTAAGCACAATTTTCTAATTTTTGGAACAAATCTTGACCGTTAAAGGGTTAAATTAGAAATTCACCAATGACATACAATTCGTTCACAGTCTTTTAAAGAGACCTTTAGAGTTTCATGACAGAGCTATAATTTTGATTGTGACATCAACTATCTAATGACGTAATTAATTATAACATCAGATATTTCACTGACGGATCCAATCATGACTAGCATCATCACTAATTCTTTTCTTTTTTGCTTAATATTTACACCTCATTTCATTTTGTTGTGATTTCCAGGACAAGCTGTCTCGCAGATCGGTACCTTCGTGGTCATCCACGATCGCGAGTGCTGCAGGTGGCGTGGCATCCTGGCTCGTCTACTGGCATGCATCTTGTTGTCTTGACCTCAGATAATACACTCTGGTAAGCACTGAGTAAGAATCTTATACTGGTAATGGAGCTTTCCAAAGGAATGATGTCATATGACGTCATAATCATCTAAGCGCCATGTAGGATGACATCATAATCATTATGTCATAAATGATACTATTAGGCCTGTCTTCAACTCTTAATAGTCTGACACATTGTAAGAATTGTATGTCTCTACTATTTACTAAACATGCTGTTGAATATTTTGAAACTAATTTGACTGTGCATCTTGTCAAATTAGTTAAATTACAAAATATTCAACAGCTTACCTGTATGGTTTTCTGGAAATTGATAGTCAGGAAGTTCAGAGATCGATCGATCCCAACACGAGATGAGTGGAGCTTAGCTAGAGATGGACAGGGCATAGCTAAAACTGGAAAGGTGTATTCAAAGACAGGTCAGGAAGGTGATGAGTCTCATGGTATCTCAATAAAACATTGACTAGGTGTGATGCTTATGCTCAAAACTGATCAAAGCCCCATTTACATAATACATTTCTGTGTATTTGGCTACATGTAGATATTTACATTGGTTAAAACTTTCCGGCCAATTATGGTCGAAGCCTGACAGGCTCACTCCAGATAGAATTTCCTGAGACCGGCTCATTTAAATGGATATTCACAAAGCCAACATTTTGTTTTTCATGAGAAATCGTGACCACATACCCTTTAACATGTTTGAAGGTCAACCCAGCCCAAACCAGCCTTTGCAGTGGTCTTGAAAAATGGAAACTTGCAGGTGAAGAGAAGGCTATTCCTATAGGCCGCCAAAAAATGTAATGGTGCCATCCAGCCAGGCGGGCGGATGGTCGGGCGTGTGGGCTGCAGAGTGGTTTCCGAATGATAATTCTGTTACCGTTTGGCGGATCCCATTAAAACTTCATAGGGTGATTGGCCTAGGTCTTGGATAGAGATGTATTGAAATCGACGATGATCCGAAATCCAAGATCGCCGCCAGCCACCGGCGGCTATCTTGAGAATTGTTTTCCGGATGATAACTACGTTACCGTTTATCGGATCGCTTTGAAACTTCATGGAGTGGTTGGCCTAGGTCTGGGGAAGAAACATATCGAAATTGACAATGATCCAAAATCCCAGATGGCCGCCAGCCACCGGCGGCTATCTTGAAATTTGTTTCCGGATGATAACTCCTTAACCATTTATCAGATAGCTTTGAAACTTCATAGAGTGGTCGGACTACATGTAGGTCGGGAAGAAACCTATCGAAATCTGCGATGATCCAAAATCCAAGATGGCCACCGGTGGCCATCGTGAAAATTGGTTTCCAGATGGTAACTCAGTTACTGTTTATTGGATCGCTTTGAAACTTCATAGAGTGGTTGGACTAGGTCTGGGGAATGAACCTATCGAAATTGATGATGATCCGAAATCCAAGATGGCTGCCAGCGACTTATCGGATCGCTTTGAAACTTCATAGAGTGGTTGGGCTAGGTCTGGTGAAGAAACCTATCGAAATCGGTGATGATCCGAAATCCAAGATGGCCGCCAGCCACTGGCAGCCATCTTGAAAATTGGTTTCCGAATGATAACTCCGTTGGCGTTTATCGGATCTGTTTGAAACTTCATATAGAGTGGTTGGATTAGGTCTGGGGAAGAAACCTATTGAAACCGACAATGATCTGAAATCCAAAATGGCCACCAGCCACTGGTGGCCATCTTGAAAATTGGTTTCCAGGTGATAACTCCATTACCATTTATCGGATCGCTTTGAAACTAATCATAGGGTGGTTGGAGAAGAAACATATCGAAATTGACAATGATCCAAAATCCAAGAGTCACCAGCCACCATCTTGAAAATTGATTTCCGGATAACAACTCTGTTCCCGTTTATCGGTTCGGTTTGAAGCTTGATAGGGTGGTTGGACTAGGTCTGGAGAAGAAACCT